>OX155696.1:748886-1155886 GCA_944547425.1 Eupithecia centaureata | reverse complement strand
AAACCCCACAGTATAAAATTCTCAATCATAATACTTAGTTTTTTTTATTTGAGATCTTTTTTTGAATCGCTTCCTCTAAAACATGTCATCCAATGAAACTGGTTATAAAACAATAAAAAGAGATTTTTTTTTGGAACAACAAAACGATTTAAACTTTGACATTTATTGCTAAACATCATACATTTTTACACAACTTATACCTAAATAATACCCACAGCTCGAATATGATCTTTATGATTATTACATTACCTATAATTATTAAAAGAGGCTGAGTCCAGCCCTTTGTATTTAAGTATTCTTATATTTTTTGTAGTGATTTATATCGTTGACTGTACCTTCGTGCATAAGAAAGATAGACGCATCTCAAAACTTCTAGAGCTACTTATTAGATAGGTACTACTTACGGCAAAAATACTTAACCATCAGTTATTTTCCTAGCATGATAGTATAACTGCATAACAATAAGTTGGAAACAACACGAGATCATCATTTACCTACCTATATGACATATCACCGCGAAGGTACAGACACTATAAACTCTTTGGTATTTGATACTGAGATTAAGTATTTATTATGGGAAACTGAATGAACTTAAACCAATCAGTGAGTGTTTGGGTAAGTAACAATGAAGATATTGTAAGCAGAAACTAAAAACATAAATCAATAATGTAATATCTAGTAAAAGGTGCCACAAAATATGTGTGCTAAACTGTTAGGGTTAATTACACCCTAACAGTTTTGTTATTAATTAATAATATTATAATATATAGTTAAATAAATAAAATAATATATAGTTAATTAATAATATATAGTTATTAACGGACCCCAAGGCGGCGGCGGGGCGGTGAGGCGGGGCGGTGAGGCGGGGCGGCGCGTGGCGCGATGCCTAGTTTTTTTAATTGCCTTTAAAAAAAATGCGTTTTTGTTAATGTAACTATGTATACTTATTAATATAAATATACATGTTATAAATCTATATTTAAGTAATCCTAACTAAAACATAGCATAAAATATGTCGCTCCTCGCCGCCTGTATGCTTAGGTCTTTTAAACTACGCAACTGATTTTACTGCGTTTTCCATCAATAGACCATAGACATAGAAGAACACTAGGTAAATACGTAATACTTGATCTTAGCTAAATACCTATGCAATAGACAGAGTAATTTCAGAGGAAGGTTTATACTTATTTATGTACCTAAATATATACATTATAATACTTACTAAGTATTACTTCCATGCGAACACAGGGCGGGTCGCTAGTTGTTCTATAATAAATTGAACGTTACTTTAACCAATTCTACATAGGTACAGTTTGGGTTGTATCTATACATTTATGTATTGAATTTAGATGTACATATCATACCTACTTAGGTAAATATGTCACTTTACACCTACATACGGTTTTCTAGATAGCTACAGGTTATATAGGCAAGATCGGCGTGACAAGCGCGGCGAGACACTCCAATGATCATATAACTTATTTCCACAGCATCATTGTAAGCGTACGATAAAATAAGGTTATAGCTTTACCAGTATCCAATACCTACCAGAGTATATAACTGCCATTTACGTATTACAAAAGAGGACGGAAACTCATGGCATTACAAATATTGGCGCAGTTGTTTGATCATGGCCAATAAAATTTATTTGAACCTACTTCAGTATGCCTTCTGTATATAGCCAACAAATCGATGAGCGCGGGTAACGGAGCAAAATATTTCTGTGACGTATTATATTTTTTATAAAATGTAACTCTATTGATTTACGCTGCAAGAAATGTAATTTAATTATAAAATATCTTAACAAAATCATCGTTATATTTCTGTCAATATACCTACTCAGAACCTTAATTAACTGGTATTTATGTATCAAAAAACCTTCCCTATGAATTATTTAGACCATCGGAAAAACAGTATGAAAATTTGTTAAGTTTCTTTTTACTTTAGAGCGTTCAAAGACTGTTTTATAGCAAATTCTTAATACTAAAACTGTCAATAAACATTTAACTACCTATGTCCTTAAAGCCAACATTGATAAAAAATCTATGCAACATAAAAATATCCATCATAAGTAGTTAAGTTATCATGTGTTAAGTATATCAGCTCTGCACACAAGCTCTGCTTATAGCTTATTGATGCTGTGTAAATTATCTATATAGATTTATTTATTTTAGATAGACAGACTTTTCATTGAGAGTGTGGAGCATGCATGGGATATTGTGATGTTACAAACTATAGTTTTGATATCATATTTTTTTTTATTTAATTAATTATTTAGTGGATTTTGGGTCATTATTGGTTAGACAACTAGTCTCCTATGATAACAAAATGACTATTTCTACATAACTAAATCAACATAATAATCTAATATTATACATTCATTGCTGGAAAAAAACGTCTTTTTAATAAACCCAGACCCGCAACAAATATTTCCAAAAGTATACCTACAATGAAAAACCCATACGGGAATTAAAGCGATTTGAGGACTTTTGCCGAAAGTTATCGTCATAGACTAAGTGTTAACAATGCAATACCGAATCCACTATATCCCCTTCCTCCAACAAGTAAAACCTGCATAACTATAATCAGCAATTGCCTTCATTACAAAAACTTGCAACATAAGTATTATAAGGAAATAATTTATAACCTCGCGTGACCACTTGGTTGCGATCTGAATGCTATCCAGGCTGGTTGATCTAGCAATAGCAATGTGGGTTGTGACCTACACGGCCTGAAATCACTGGTATGTTGGCAAAGTGGGCAATAACCCCCGTTAGGTCAGGGTAGAGCTTGGTATGCTAGAAGCCAAGCCAACCCTTTTAAATGTGGAGTTTATATCACACCTCATAGCTAGAAAGATTTACCGTCTGCGGTGCGGTCCCCATTTTCTCACATCTAGATAAAAATGAAAATTTAATTCAGGTATCTATCCAGTACCAAAAAAGCTCTTTATTTCAATGATTACCTACTCATAAAAATAACTCTTAAAATGCACAATATCAAAAACAGAATTCTGTGAAAAATTTTGAAGTCAACCAAAGATGCAGTGTTAATTTATCCTGTAGATATTATTTATTTATAGTCGTCATAGGCACTGAAAGTGCTATTTATGGCTACTAAGTCAAAAAGGAACTTCGGAAAGAATGGAAACCCCACCGACCATCTATGTATGTATAAAATTTATAAAGAACTCGAAACGCAAGGCAGCAAGGAATTTAAATCACTGCCTTGGGTTACGAGTTCTAATAGGTACTTAAGTTCTCATACGCTAGAGATAATCAGAACATCAAATTTAATACTTATACCTACTAGGTAGATACCTTGTATGTTAATTTTTCTTATTAAGGTTTATTTATAGGAATGTAAATAGAGGATTTTTGTGAACAAAAACACGTTATTAAAAGATTTAAACACGTGAGCACGTCTATTGCCATCTGAATGATTAAGATGTTGCCTTAATTTTGCTGAATTTGCATTATTTTATACATAGGTAGGTACTACCTATATTTAGTTTTACAACCTACCTTAAGTTTAAGTATCGTAAGTAGGTAGTAGTTCTTCCTAAGTAGGTAGATAATTATTTGAGGCTGGTCCGACGAGTTAAGAAGCTAAATGGTAGAATATACAGGGTGTCCCACAACAGCCATGCCACATGGAAGGAAGTACCAACCTATCTACCTTAAATATAGAAGATAGAAAATTTTACTTATAGAAGACATGAAGTCTTCTATAAGTTAGATTATAGTATAAGTTTGATTTAAAAAAACTATTAAGTATGTACCTCTACATCTAAAATCTAAAAATAATCCTTACGATTAAGCCTTCTGATCGGTATAATTAAATTAGGTTTTTAAGGCGGGTTGGATTCCTGGTTCAGACAGGCGATTATTCAAAAAATAGTTTTTAAAATCAAAATGAAATCTTCTGCTAATAAAATTTTCTATCTCAATTCTCAATATTTAAGGTATTTTCCCTCCATGTGTGTGCTGAGGGACACGCCCGTATCTTTATACCTATCGTAGGCATCTAACTGCCAAAACAAAATTGTCAAATAAACGTCAACTTCAAATTTCGGCGCTGTTTTGAAATGGGCCGCGCAAACAAAGAAGAAATTCCTGATTTTTGTATTTAAGAGCAAGGTTTTTGCTGTTCTCTAGCACCGTCCTACTTAAAGACTGGTTTGGTTACAAATACTAAACTTATGTAACGTCCATAACGACTATCTGTTGATGCGGAGTGGGCATGCGGACTCCTTTCACTTATCTTTGGTCCTTTTTAATCTGTGCCCGGTAATGTGTTGCGACAAAAATACCACAGACAACTATCCAGCCTTGGGTAGTTAAGTATTTTCCTGCTCATGTGGTTCAAAGCATGGCGTCTCTGTATGGAATGAATGAATGAATACTTTATTGTACCTTTTTGAAAATATAACAATACTTAAATTAACTTATATCTAATCTTATAAATAATAAAACGGTACAACAGGCGGCCTTATTGCTAAAAGCAGTTTGTTCCAGGCAACCTTATGTATGGATGGTGGTACAAGGTGTAAAGGTATGATTTGTTGAGGATGTACAGTTTAGATTTAATTGGATGAATACCTAAATAAAAAGATGGCTGTATTTCTGAACTGTTGTATTGTCCGACTCGATTACAAGGATGAATTTTGACAGTGTTTACAACGCAGGAATCTAAAAGTTGCTGGTAACAAAGTGTTACCAGCTTATAATTTATTTATGTCATAGACACAAGGCACCCTAGAGTTATATAAATAAAATACATAATGCTGGACAATCATCATTGTCGGCATCAACTAGCCCCAAGCTATGCAGAGCTTGCATTATGCCTGATTACAGAGATAAATAAGTATTTTTACTAGACGTAGAAAACACCCACAAAACCGAAACAAAATATTTTTAGGTCGAACTATTTGTCCTAAGCGGGAAGCGAACCCGCAACCTCCTGCGTCGCAGGCAGACTTTCGCCCGCCGCGCCGCGCCATGTCACATCAGTAGTCAAAATCACGTCTAAATACATTTATAAATAAGTCGTAATACACATTAAAGGTCATTACATAGGTACGTAAACTTATGCTTACAAACCTTTTCATGGCCCTAACGAACCTACCCTGACTTTAATTTAAATGTTATCGGTAGCCCAATTACTCCATAGTTCTGATAGTAGGTATCTTTACTACTCTCAGTAGTAAGTACTTGATTGATTTTATATTGGATCAATAAATAAAATGTCATTATCACTTAGCCCGTAACATAAGTTCATCAGGTCAAAAAAGATCAAGCCAACCTTCATACAAACGACCTCAATAATTAATGACAATGCACTTTAATTATTAAAATAATGACCGACGACCGATGTGGCGCGGTGGGCGAAGGTCCGCCTGCGACGCAGGGGATTGATTCCCACCCTGGGAAAAATGATAATTATGCTGCAAATATTCCTTCCGGGGTTCTGAGTGTTTTCTATGTATCTATAAAAAATATGTATTTTGTATTAAGTAATATCAGTCACCTAGTACAAAACACAAGTTCTTCTTAGCTTGGCTATTAGAAGATGCTATGTGGATTGTCCAGCATTATTTATTTATTTATCTCTAGGGCGCCTTGTACCTTATAGAGTCGCTATGTTTTGAATAAATCTTACTATTACAATAAATCGGGAAGTCTGTGTGAATGTTTGTTAAAAGTAGGTACATAGGTAATCTCCGTAATTACTTAAGTTATTTAGATGAAATTTGGTACTTAGATAACTAGATACTTAGGACTTAGAAAAGACATACTTAGCCTAATAAAATTTCAAAAATTTACCTCTGAGGGGGCTAAAGTTGAGGGTGGTAAAGTTTGTATGAAAAATTATTTTTCCTTGTTTCGATTTACTCAAAACTCGGTATAAATAATGTATGAAAAAAATAATTAAACACATGTTTTTTTTTAAATAAACCCTAGGGGTTGTGTAGTAGATTTCTGAAATCTGTATGAAAAAAAACTCTGGTTCGCGGGCGAAGCCGCGGGGCGCATCCAGTATCTAATAAAATAAAATGAATTGTTGCAGAAATATTACTTATTAGGTATGTTTCGTATTTGTTGTGTCTAAGTTGAGCCTACTTTTATACAAACTTTTTGTTATTTGTAAGTCCATATACACGTAAGTCAGTAAGTATACAAAGCAACCTCATGGGTTAACCTACATGGGAAATCTGGAAAGATCACGGTTTATTTATAGGTTAACTACGCATTATTTAAACAAGGAAATGATGAATGATAATGAACGTAGTTAAGGTAGGTACTTTACAAAACAAAAACAGATCACACAGCAAATGGAGCAAATATAATAATATGTAAGTAGGTTTTTGTTTTTGAGTTCCTTACTCAAAGGGCGCGTATGTTTATTTATTAATTTTAATTTGGTGTGGCACAGATGAAAATAAGGTCACTTACAAAAAAAACAAAACCTCCATTTAAAGTTGAGTAGGTACATGCACATATTTTAGTTAGTTAATTATTACTTATCTTAGTTCTAAAGTAAAAAACAGTACTTACCTCATCATATTTAGATAATACCAATGCAAATAAATATGATTTTGGATTATTATGTACATAGAGAAGTTTATTTACTTACAAAATCGTCAAATATTTCACAGAATACACGTTAGTTTGGCTACGAAATACGAATACTTACGTGGTAGGTGCGAAACCCCTAGCTGTTTACAAATGCCTATAACCTACAGAAGTAATAGTAATACAAGGACATTATTTTTTATTATAGACTGGTTGAGCGCTCGTCCACATGTCACAAAAGGAAGACGTGGAGTGGGTGTTCTAAGATAGAACTCGCTTTTCCAGACTTAACTAGTTCTCTCTGGATTTGAAGACTTGAATACTCGTCCGGAAATAGCTCACGAAGCTTTTTCCACTTTTTACATGGTGCATAAGGCTTAACCCTTTACTGCCCATAATAAAACTTGCAAATTTTCCCCGCTACTAAGATTTTTCAGAATTTTCATAACCCTAAGTTTTTGCACAATTTTCCGGGAAAATTGGAAAACGCTAAAATATTATTATGCTTGTTTATTTCGTAAGGGGAACTGAAACTATACCTCTGATAGGTATTATAAAGAGAAAAACTTTGTATGTAGGTAGGTATGTATGTAAAAAGGTCCTCCAAATCTATTCTCTCTTAGTTAATTGAATTCTGTCATAAAAAAGCCTCCAAATTTTAGCTTTCTAGCTTAGGTGGCTGGGCGTTGTCTCCAAAAAATCGCTTGTTCCTTCATATTATTAAGAACTAGCGACCCGCCCCGGCTTCGCACGGTTTTATTGTACGTATTTAATAAATTAAATAAATAAACCGCATCAAAATCCGTTGCGTAGTTTTCAAGATTTAAGCATATGTACATAGGGACATAGGGTCAGAGAAAGCGACTTTGATTTATACTATAAGTGAAGATGATGGAAACTAATAAACAATTCATAGGCAGTTTAGACGATCTGTTTGTCCGTAACACCACACCGATAGGTACCTAAGCCTGTAAATGAAGTGATATAATTGTGTTCAGTAACCCGTGCGAATTGGCTGCGCTTGCGCAAGGCGGATGCTTGTTAGTTTACAAGTCAATTTCGGATGTTCAGCAATATAATTGAATTTGAATTACAAAGATTGGTGGAAGTGAGTAATTTTTAGCTTGGTGCTTTATGCCTAAACCTGGCCTATTTATAACATAGGTTTATCTATACTAAAATATCTATCTATTATAATGTATAAAATATATCAGTTATTTAGTACACATAACACAAGCTTTGAAAAGCTTATCTACTTTGGGGCTAGATGTGTGGATGGTTCAGCAGTATTTTATACTTCCAAAGTTCATGGGAGCCGTTATGGCGCTCCCGGCGTTAAAAGAATTCCATTTTTCCACTTTTAAGTGCACTGTGAACTGAGATCTACACTGACAACTCACATCAGGATTGTATTATGCATGCATTGTCCCTTAACCAGTCCTTAACCAGCCAAACTCCTTGAACTACCGGAGCAATTATTCTTTTGGTGATTGACAGCTTCGTATCAGCATTTTAACAGGTTTGGACGGGATTGATACCTTTATGAGACTTCAACTCGACAGGATCTAGTAAAAAGTGATGGGAATCTAGAAAACATACTACCAGGCCTATCTTTAGCAGTATATATAAGTTGATAATAATATGTCTCTTAGTTGATGCGTCGTATCGTAGCGTAGTTCAAGTAATAACTCAGGTTTTTCGGCGAGAAGCAAACTTTCTGTCGCCTACAGATAAAGCTGCTTAAAATGTCACTACACACAGTCACTACAAAAATCCCAAATATTTAATCAAATCTGATAAGAATCACAGAAAAATATAAAGTAGGTAATTAACAAAAACAAGAACTTCAACATTACACACGCGTATTGTAAAGGTTAAAATTCGTCTTCGGAATGTGAGAGAGACGAAATAAGACTATGATTTATACCTAATTGTTATTTATAACCAAGAATTTATTCGAGCTTCTGCGATTGGTCAGCTAATACTGTGGGACCTATGTGGTTTTGTTACATTGGATAGATGCTACAAAATATCGAGAGCATAATAAATATGCTTGACAATCCATCTACATTATAATAAGTAAATATTCCCAATCAAAGCAAAGGTTTTGCATACCTGTATACATAAAACGTAGGTATATAGATATTTTTTATGGAACCGAGTGCCAGTACTAACGTTATTTCATTTATTTTATTACTTTGGATCTGACATCCAAAGGCTTAGGAATTTACAATATTTTATGCACAAGTTGGTATGCAAACTAACCAAGAGTATTTAAAATAGAGCCCTTATTTGTCAATCTATAAAATAATATTTGCATGAAAAGACCTTGTAAAGAACAGATCGATTATTTGCTGGAGCTTAACAACTCGTCTTGAATACAAATTCAAGATGGCAGTCTTGTTCGAACAAAACAAGATTTCTGAGCGGGACCTACGACAAGTTTTTAATTAGGAATTTAACTCCATAGAGGCTTTACTTACCAAACATAACCACATTCCAGTTGTATGGATATCTTAACGCATTTATTTTATTTTGGTTTATTCGGAAAACAAACACTTGTACACACTGGAATATTAATTTTAAAAAAATACTCTTAACCACAGAGCAAATACGAAGCTCTTAACCATTAAAATGTCCTAGATGAGAGGAAAAAAAGCTTGCTCGCAGCATTTTAAACCTCTAAAAAAAAGACACAAATCTAAAATTATCTATCCAATTTACATAAGACCTAATAACATCATATAATTTGTTATGATGCTGACGCTTCAAACCTGCAGTGCTTTACATTCATCGACATTTAAAAGTCCAATAAAAAGCGGACAAGTAGGTACCTAGACAGTAACTGGTTATTTCTATACTTTATAAGGATTCATGGTGTACCCCTAGGTTGGTACTGTAGGCAGATAACTAATGAACCCTAGTCAGTCATGGGAGACGTTGGATATAGGAGCGTCTCACGCGACTCTTTTCGGAATAACTGGGCCCGAATTCCACTAAATAAATCGCTTCACCATTTAAATAGTATCGTGTCAAAATGTTAGTGTTAAACTCTGTTGGTACCTATTCTACTAGCACAAACTTTTTGAGGTTCATTCATAGCTGTGACGATTACATAATTTCTAACTATCTACCAATTTGACATTATTCGAAGTATTTTTTACAATTATGAAAGTCTCTTCAAGCTCAAAAAATAGTAGAATACCAAATGTACAAACGTCATTTTAATCACCTTGATTGAATGGCAATATTGAGACCTTTGTTTTGAAATTAGTGGAATCCGGCCCCGGATCTTCAATTGAAAACCAAGTTATACGTACCTACCTACGTAATCGATTCTATTAATCCGATTCGATTTCAATGTAAAACCTTGGTAAAGCCTACGTGTCCTATTGTATCTTTTGTAATAAATATTATTTCCTCTGTTCCAGAAATGTCTAATCCCCCGGACTTACGATCGGAAAGAGTAAGGAGGATGTTTAGCTGGACTAACACAACGGGGTAAGTGATACGAGAAATAAAGTTCAAAATAACTGGAAATTTAAAACTTAACTTACTAGTAGGTCAGTCCTCGATATTGTGTTCAGCAATTTATGGAATGGGGACTAGTGAGCGGTTATTGGATAGGTAGCTAGAATCTCGCCAATCATAGGTCAATAATCGGTTCCATAAAATAGGAAAGTATTTACTAAACAACTATAAATAGTTGGATTTAAAGGAGTCGCGACGTTTTTTGTAGATGATGATACTATGGTATATATTGGACAAAATTTTTTGCTAGATCAATATTTTGCGCAGCGCATGCGATGAAAGACATTTAAGGAATTTTTTTTATACCTTTGGTGAAAAATAGAGTCGAATTTCGAACCTCCTCCTTTTTAAATACGTCTAAAGCTAAATGGCGAATCAGGTACATACTGATTTTCAAAACCGGGACGTTACGATTGCTAGATCCTTCCTACAGTTGAAGCCTATCCATCTACAAACCTGTAGGTATACGTTTAAGGGAGAGTAGAGCCGCAAAGTTGTTTGAAGTGCGTTCGTAGCGAGATAAACTCGTTGGTCAATGGATCATGATGCAACCCGTCATGAGGACCAGTCTATCTGACGTAAGAGCTACTTTCGCATGTACCCGAGAGGTCGATGAGCAAGCCCAGTAACCTAAATGCCAGTGATCATTCACAGAATACTCGACCGTATAGTTTGAAGTTAGTGAAACGCTTTCTTTTTAGTACCCCATACTACTAAATTAAAACACTTTTCGTTGACCTCTTAAATGATGATGATGATATCTATGACAAAATGATTTATCACTGATTACTATTATTATTGTGCTTTAGATGTTGTTATTTTATAAGACATGTAGGTACTTGAATTAAACAATTATTATTAGAACCGAACTGCAGATATTTCGAAAAAAGTAATCAATTGATTTCAATGCCATCTGTTTTGAAATGACCGAACATTATGTAATTTGTCTTTACTTCCATCTAGTGATCACAGCTTGAATTACACAGTGATGTTGTGCGGTCGCTTTTGACTTGGTGAAGCCGTTACCCGGCAGGTGGCGTTTGTAGGATTTTCTGCTCTATAGTTTTAAATCTATACAGCGCAGCGTTTATACAAATAGGCGAATTTGAGCTACGTATTATTCTACCCAAGGCTTCACAGTCGCTTTTATGGTATAAAGAGAAGGCTATATCCATCCTGGGGATAACAGCTTATTTCATTAAAATATGTCCAGCCATTGGGGGAGGCCTATGTCCAGCAGTGGACTAATATAGGTTGATGATGATGATGATGATGTCCAGCCATTTAGGCGTGGAAAAGCAACAGACTGACTTGGGAGTGCTTCGGTTACGGATTAGATCTGACGATTATAATAAATGGGAAAATCTGTGTGAATGTTTGTTATAGGTAATCTCCGTAACTACTTAAGTTATTTAAATGAAATTTAGTACGTAGATAGTTTAGGACCTAGAATAGGACATAGGCTATTAAAAATTGGAAATTTTAACCTCTAAAGGGGTTAAATAGGGTGGTAAATTTTGTATGAAAAATTATTTTTACTTAGTTCAGTTTTCTCAAAACTCGGTATAAATAAACTATACAGAGTAAATAATTTAATTTTTTATTTTTACGAAACTACCCCTAGGAGTCGTGCAATAAATTTCTGAAAATATAATAGTAGGTATTTCATAAATGCACTGAATAAATATGATGGCATTGCAGTGCGCATATTATTATGTCGTTAGTTAATAATCCGGGAGAGACTCTCAGATGGCTGGTTCGATTCTCATCACTGGATAATCCTGGTGTAGACTGACTACACCTATTTTCTTAAGACAAGTACCTATTAGATAGGTATAAAAGTCATTCTTGTAGTTATTTTCCTAAATTATCAGGAAACCCCGCATGTCAGCTCTTTGCTAAAGGTTTCAATGGTTATAATAAATTACCATAAATAATTACGTGTAAAGTAATTTTTTGTGCAAGTACGGAAGGTTTATTGGGGGATGGACTCAGGCTTATAAAGGGGGGCTTCTTAAGAAATATTCCCACTGTACGTATTTATACTATTAAAATGTATGAAATTTTATTGAAAAGGTAGCTTTCACGACTATTTATACGCTTATTGCCCAGTAGTTTTGTGCAGGAGTTAGGTACAGAACTACACTGTACTGTGGAACATAAATTATACATATATACATACATATAAATATCACAGTAGTTTTGTGCATAAAACCTCCATCGTTATCCACCTAGCTCTGACATAGTTAAAGTATCTGGTAAAAGTAGGTTCCTACGTACTTATACCCAATTATCGGGCTTCATTTGACTGTGGTTTTGACCATTGATTTTAGTTATGATTCCGTTTGAAAACTAGTCGGGTTAAGTCAAATAAATAAACAGCTTATTTTCCCAAAAATATTTTATTTCTAATTTTAGTTATCGGTTCGAAAATACCTTCACAGTTCAGGTCACATTTGTTTTGTACACTTATATCATGTTCCGAGATAGGTACAATCGAGCATACCACATTCCTCTGTGCAATATCAGCCCGATTCGTGGGGTAGGTAGTTTTTGTCGTGTATTTGTAGGTAACTTGTATGTTACTTTCTTATAAATAGGTTGAGGGTAGATAATAAATTCAGTCTTTGGTCAACCTGTCTTTCATTCACAACATGGTGACAGCGGTGTTAAAAATTAATTAATTCTAGCAACTAAAACAACTAAATCTAACAAGGTCCCCAAACTGGGGACCTTGTTAAAAATTAAAAATAAGTGTTATAGTATAAACAATAGTAATTTAAGAAGTAATGTAACAAGTTCAAATAAAGGCTTTTTTATTTTTATTTTTTTATTTTATTTTTTATTTTTTATTTTTTAGTAGTGAAAGTGTTTTCGCCAAGTTTATAAACAATGGAACACGCTCGGCCTCCAGCCGAATTATGCTTAGAAGGCGGACCGGCTTGTCGAGCCGAGGCGTGGGAGAAATGGCTGCGTCAGTTCACTGTCTTTCTGAAAGCATCTGGCGTAGATAAGGAACCCGAATCCGTCAAGTCTAGTTTGATGGTGAACCTCATAGGATCGGAAGGATACGACGTTTACACAACCTTCAAATTCGATAAGGCCGAAAACAAAGAATGTATTGCTACGCTCACAAAGAAGTTCAACGAACATTTTGGAGCGAAACAGAACACAACAATGGCGCGATTCAAGTTTTTCTCAAGATGTCAAGAAGAAGGCGAATCAATAGACGAGTACGTCACGACTCTGAAAATAATAATAATAATAATAACAACCTACAATCTGTCTGCAACCCTAGTCACCGGCTGCTTGAGCCTAGCTTCGTGGCCGGTGATCCACCGTTTTGATATATTTTTTACTGTAGATAAGTTTTATAATATTTTTGTATTTTCTATAGTAAAAAATGTATTTTTTAACGAGTATTAAAATAAATAAAGTGAAATAATAATAATAATAATTTATTTTCTTTTTTTTATTTTAATTTTACTTTCTCAGCGATGTCTGAGTTACTCGAAGAAGGTCTGATTCGAGACCGTATTGTATGCGGTGTTCAAGATTGCAAACTACGCGATCGTTTACTCAGGGCCGATGACCTCACTCTTAGTAAAGCAGTGAAAATATGCCAGGCTAACGAAATGTCTACGGAGGAACAGAGGCAGATAGAAGGGACCAAGACTCAGGTAGTAGGTGTGGACGCGATGAGCGCGCGGGGCACGCCACGCGCGGGCCCGAGCGGCGCCGCGGGCGGCGGCGGAGCGCGAGGCCGCGCGGCGGGCCGAGGCCGCGGAGCCGCGGGGCCCCGCCAGCAGCAGCGAGGAGCGCCGCCGCGCCGACCCCCCGGCGGCGGTAGTGTCGCGAAGATATTGTGTACAGCGTGTGGTTTTGGAAATTGTGATGGTTATAAGTGTGCGGCTAAAAATGCTATATGTTTTTGGTGCGGTGAAAGAGGCCATTTTAAAAATATGTGTCCGAAGTTTCGGAAGCGCGTGTGGCAAATCGATGCCGATGTCGATCCCGAGATCGAGGACGGCGATCAGGACTGCGGTGACAGTGGACTATATTATGTGTCTTCCCTCAGGGGGCCCATGGAACGTAAGGACTCTAAATGGTATGAAACTTTGATTTTCACATCTACGGGCGAAAAAGAAACATTTAAGCTTGATTCGGGATCTGATTTAAATGTCATATCCTTGAATACTTTCAAAAAGCTTGGCTTTACGAAGAATATTTTGAGTTCAGACAATACAAAGGCTCAGTCCTTTTGTGGTAATTTTATTCCGATAGCTGGGTATTGCAATCTTAAATGTTTTTACAAAAATACTGCGTACACAATAAGATTTACCGTTGCCGATTTTAATTGTCAGAGTGTGTTAGGTAAATATGCCTGTGAAGAGTTAGGAATGGTAAAGCGAATTTTATCTTTAAATGTAAACGAGTACGCGGACTTATTTCAAGGTTTGGGTAAATTACCCGGTAAATACAGCATTATTGTGGATCAGTGCGCTCAGCCGTCAGTCTGCCCGGTCAGAAAAATCCCCATCGGCGTTCGAGAGAAATTATCACAGGAGTTGGGGCGGATGGAAAAAATGGGAGTGATCCGAAAGGTATCTCATCCAACTCCGTGGGTGAACAGCATAGTAGTGGCCGCTAAAAAAGATGGCAGCATTAGAGTGTGTCTCGACCCGAGGCCATTGAACCGCGTAGTGCAGCGCTCGCACTACCCGCTGCCGACGCTCACGGAGATCGCCACTAAACTGGAAGGAGCTCAGGTATTTAGCAAGCTAGACGCTCGCTCGGGGTTCTGGATGGTTCAGCTTGACGACGCCAGTGCCGACATATGTACCTTCGGGTCACCATTCGGTAGGTACCAATTTTTACGCTTACCCTACGGAATAAACTGCGCGTCTGAAGTCTTTCATTCTAAAATTCGACAAATTTTAGAGGATTTAGAAGGGGTAGATTCTTTTGTAGATGATGTCATTTGCTGGGGATCAACAAAAGCGGAGCACGACGAACGCTTAAAGAAGTTACTGAATAGGGCGCGCGAAGTGGGTATAAAATTTAACAAAGAAAAGTGTGAATTTCAAGTTAGTCAGGTGACTTATTTGGGACACGTTTTTAGTGCAAAAGGCATGGCCATAGATAAAAATAAAGTAAAAGCTATAGAAGAAATGCCCGTACCGGAAAATAGACCTGCCCTCGAGAGGTTTCTAGGCATGATCAATTATTTATCAAAATTTATTCCTAACTATTCGGAGATAGCTCTTCCTCTTCGTAACCTTTTAAAAAAAGATTCGAAGTGGATTTGGGATAGTGCGCAGGAGTCGGCAGTTCGAGAACTGAAGAGCGCCGTGTGCGCGGCGCCGGTGCTCGCGCTGTACTCGGCGCGCGAGCCCGTGCTGCTGTCGGTGGACGCGAGCGCGAGCGCGCTGGGCGCCGTGCTGCTGCAGGGCGGGCGGCCCGTCGAGTTCGCCTCCGCCACGCTCACCGACACGCAGTCTAGGTATGCCCAGATAGAGAAGGAACTCCTTGCCATTGTTTACGCCCTTGAACGATTTCATCAATATGTATATATATGGGCGCAGTGACGTAATTGTAGAATCCGATCATAAACCGTTAGAAGCGTTATTTAAGAAACCGCTAGATTCCGTTCCAGCTAGGCTTCAAAGAATGATGCTACGGGTACAAGGCTATGATTTTTCTGTAGTATACAAACCAGGTAAGTACATGTATGTAGCTGATGCGCTATCGCGGGCGGCTTTATCGGAACCAACGTCGAATAAGGTATCAGAAGAAATAGACGAACAATCTTGTTTTTTGCAAGAAAACGTTCGGTTCAGTGATAGCAAACAAGACCTTATCAAAAACGCTGTAAAGGGTGATGTTGAATGTCAACTTCTTAAACAGTACATTCAGCAAGGGTGGCCGATTAATAAATATGAGGTAGACGATCGTATCAGGGGTCAATGGTCGTATAGGGAAAGTTTCGCGTACATTAACGGCATAATTTTCAAAGATAATCTTGTATACATTCCGAAAAGCGTACGACCGGAAATGCTTCGTCGTTTGCATGACGGCCACATGGGCATAGATAGGTGCAAGCGTCACGCTAGGGAGGTGATGTTCTGGCCCGGCATGTCGCGCGACGTGGAGGAGCTGGTGCGCAGATGTCGCGCCTGCGCGGAGCGAGCACATCGGCCCGCGCGCGAACCTCTCCTGCCACATCAGATACCGTCATTGCCATGGGCTAAGGTAGGCTCTGATATATTCCAGTATGCCGGCAAATATTTTATGTTGCTTGTGGATTACTTTTCTAACTTTATAGAAGTGAATCCACTATCCAGTATAGGCACAAAGACCGTATTGATCGCTATGCGCGACCAATTCGCGCGGCATGGAATTCCGCAGGAGTTGATAACTGATAATGGACCCGCCTACGCTTCGAGGGAATTTAGCGATTTTTGTAAATTATGGGGTATCAAGCACATCACTAGTTCACCAAACTATGCTCAATCAAATGGTCAAAGTGAAAGAAGTGTGCAAATAATTAAAAATATTCTAATCAAATCTTTAAGATCAGGGACAGACTTTTATTTGGGTTTATTGAATTATAGGGTTACGCCTCGTAATGGTATCAGTTCTCCATCCGAACTTTTATTTGGGCGCCGCTTAAATACGAGATTACCATCGCATGAAATTAAATTAAAACCCAGTCGTAATAACGAAAAAGATTATAAAGAAATGTTACGTAAACAACAGAACGATAAAGCTTACTATGATAGGCGAGCTAAACCACTACCCGAAGTTTCGCCAGGTCAGCCAGTTCTTATCGCGGACAACGGTCAGCGTAAGCACGCTCGGGTGGTAGGGCGCGCGGTGCAACCACGCTCCTACTTTGTTACGGACGATGCAGGTAAAAAGTACAGACGGAATAGGCGGCATTTGGTCAGTGAATATATTCCGGATGAGGGACTCGACTCTGATGACAGTCGGACTTCATTACATAGTGATGCAAACAATCAACAACGCACGCACAGACGGGCGGCTCTGCTTGCATCGAAAAAAATTAGCAAAGCTGTTTAAGTAATTTCATCAATAACTACCTAATTATAAAATGTTTTAATTTTTTATTACTGTACATTCTGTAATCTTGTAATTTTTATTTGTATTTACTTTAATTCTAACTTATTTTAGTGTGTAGAATCTTAACTACAGGTACAAACAGTGTGTTTTGTCTTAGATAATTTAAGTATAGTGTTATACTTTTTTTTAAAATTTTTATAGGGAAGATGTCGTGTATTTGTAGGTAACTTGTATGTTACTTTCTTATAAATAGGTTGAGGGTAGATAATAAATTCAGTCTTTGGTCAACCTGTCTTTCATTCACAACAGTTTTGAAGTTATTTTCTTCCAACAATACTTCTTACTAATGAAATACCTACTTGCTAATAGGCTATAAATACATAACAGGTACACAAATAATCACATTATTATAGTACTTATTTACAAAGATTTATCGTAAAAACAAACGTAGGGGGTTCACTTGCCCCACCGCCTACCTTAGTCCGTGCCCCGTGTACAGTTGACCTATGTAGGAGGTTCGTCGCCATGACGTCAAACATCTTGCAAATTAGTTGCTATTTGCTTGCAGGAAGCTGTTGATGTGTCAAAAACAAAGAAACCTTGCGGATTACATTAGTTTTATTACCTAAATAGCTGCTTCACTAGCAGCATGGACAAACGAATACCATTTATTCGCTTGTCCATGACTAGCAGTAGTGGTATTACACCTTTTGTACTCAGTCAAGTCAAATTAAGTTGATTAAAAACGCCTTAAAATAAGGCCTTTTGTAAGGTCGGCAACATTCTCATTTTGGTTCGGAATTACGGACCTTTCCTTTTAATTTCGATGAGGTACAGTCATCTACAGATATTGATAAACATGGAGGGGCAAAATTTTATGACCTATAAGGGTAGCTTTTACATTTCATTCAACTTTAATTTAAAAAAAACTAACATTTTTTCAACATTTCTTTTGAAATCAAAATGTTTCGTTCTCGATACATTTTTTTTTCATGGAGTTTTGTTAGTAGGTAGAAATATTTTGTAGAAATGTATATGGAGATGTTGTATGGATTTTTGAGTAAATGGTTAAAAAACAACTAAAAATGTTCTTCTCAATGGACAACATAACAGGGACAACCATAGATTATGTAATTTGCAATTAACTTAAAGTTAAACTGATAAAACAACAGTGCCTTAGCATATGTAAAGTTATAAACTTAAACTAATTTTCTTTCTCTTAATCGTATTGTAAGTAAGTACCTAGTGACTATTACCTCACGATCTTGAGACCTAACCACTCGGAAGTAGAAAGCGGAAAATACATTCGTTGTAATTCGGTTGAGAAAAATGTGTTCCGTGTTAAAAATGTCTTCGCTAACATCTAATCAGTCATTTGCGTTACGAACTAAGACATTTATATCAATTTTAGGGATTATCTATGGATACCATTTTCTCTAAATTAACTCTTATTATTTATACTTACCTCATTTATTTATTTATATCATTTATTAAATAAAATCAGCAGCACAGACCAAAATTTTAAATTTGGAACATAGATATTTTTTATTGATAGAAAAAAACTTAGATATTTTGAATAGTATTAGTCTTAAATCCTAAATTAGGTTTAACTAGACACTAAGGCCACAAAAGGGTAGCTAGGTATCGGTTTTCACTAATTAAAATAACTTTATACTTAACCATTAGACTTATTAACTCTAGCCGGTCTAGTTGATGTACAAAGTTTATATAAATTCCTGGTATTATATGCCTGTTGCCTATTTTTTATTGTTGGCCAAAAAGATTTGTAACCTCCTTGATCGTTGTCAGAAGGTAATGGCTTTTACTACCTACAGTTCTAGACAGAAAAAAAAGTGTACTTTAAAATGTGGGCAAATCAACTTGAACAGATCACCAGGTTAACCTTAAGAGGTCACCAAGTCAACTTTAAAAGGCCAGCATCAGTTAAGTGTACGCTCGGTTCTAGAATATATTATATTTTTTGTAAACAAATATTCTTGTAGTCTAGGTTGTAATGGTGATATAAAATAAATATTAGTGAAAATACGATACTGCTACCATCGTAGAAAATAAAAAAGTGTTAGATAGACTATACTTATAATGCTTTCTTTAATCAAAAACTCAAAATACCAATGGTATTTTTTATCTAATTATTATTTCAGGTGAGATTGTGGTCAAAGAAAGTCTATTGTTGATAAAAAAAATATAGCTATCTACTATGTACGGTACCAAATTTTAAATTTATAAAAAATAAATCTTTTCCCTGATTTAGGAAGCTCTACTTTTATTTTAATTCTTCCGCATTTGGATTTGAATTAGCATCTTTTTAGCTACGCGAGAACAAGTATATGTTTTGAAGTTTTTGTTTTCTGTGGTTTTCATAAGCGTAAAACATAAATAAAACAAATAATAATAAATAAATGTAAAATATGTTATGATTACAATAACGGGTAACAACTATGTTATCTATTGTTGCTATCTGTTATTGTAATCAGTTTCAGTTCAATTTCGAACACTTTGTTAACTTAAAATATCTTCGATTCTAGAGCCGAGTGTTATATATTTAAATTACTACCAAATATAACAAACAGTCCACTTCTAGCTTCTAAAACGTAGTATGTAAATATATAGATGGTCGTTTACCCTGAACTAAGGTCACCGTCCATTTGGAGCAACTTTTGGCAAAGTCAGTGTCTTTAAAACATTCACTATTATTTTTTAGGTTTTACAAAATAAAAATAAGAGCTTGAGAAAATATACTGATATGTTAGTAAAAGAAGTTAGAAGTTAAATAAAAATAAAAAGTTAAAAGCGCGAGTTTAAAGGTTACATTTGTGAGATTCGGGGAGTTAAATTTCTGTTTTTTTATTTTCTTCTTTTATTATCATCGTATAAGCTATTGCTTCGACACTCTTTTCATAGCTGTTGTTAGTTACTATGATTGATAGTTTAGCTGTTATGATGGTCGTTTTGGTATTGGCGTAAGAATTGACCCCTCCAACTCAGCCAGTGGATTCGTAAAACATAAGGACAACTAGACTACTAGAGAAGCAACCGCTTTCTGTGTATTCTTAAATCATCCAATTCTAAGTGGTGATCTTGGTTGATATCTAAATATAATAAATAAATAATGCTGGACAATCCACACAGCTTCAACTAGCACCAAGCTAAGCAGAGCTTTGCAGAGGTAAGTTTATCAGTTCACTGTTGAACACATACGTCCACTTTTTATGCTGATGAGGTTATTTGGTTTGATCAAGTGGTATAATCTATCTATCTAATATTTGGTCAAATAATCGACATTCGATAAAGGCTGCTCGAACTTTTACCTAAATAAAAAAACACAAAAACACGTGTGAGACTTAGTGACAGAAGCTAGTCTTCAACATTCTTAAAAGATACCTAAGTTTAAGTTTAAAATAGCAGGCCTAAGTAAAACTGAACAAGAGGCAATAAACCTCCGTGGTTAGGTATTCCGGTACAAATAGCGCGTCGGTTTCGGACCGTCCTTGGCAACCTGTTTGGGTGGACTTTACACGATAAAGCTTTGTTCATATTGATTCATATTATATAAGATGTAGAGAAGTCATATGAAATATACGAAGCCAGAAGTAGTAAATTCCTTATAATAATATTATAGACGCGAAAATTTGTATGGATGTTTTTTCTTTCACGCAAAAACTACTGACGTATTTCTGAGACGTATTTCTAGCCCCGGAATAACATATAAGGCTAAATTATAGGCTAGGTAACATAACTGATAACATAAAATCTTCTTGCTGACTAATAATCTACGCAAAGAGTAAACCGGCAGGACGAGTACAAGTGACTAGGTAGACAAGATAATACTGCCGACAATAAATTGCAAGACGCCATTAAAGAAGCCAAGACAAGTTGATTTATACTCAACTTGGTTGATGTTCCAACGCGTCTCGATGTCATTTTAAACTATTCTTACCTAGAGAAAATCTAGAATTCTAAAAAATGACATTTATTAATGAAAACTTAACAAAACAATGATATAGTATGATAATGTAAACAGATAACAGCAAGTGTACAACTAAAATCCAAAACAAAATCTTCAACAACGCATAATTACCAAAACATGCAATTTCGAGTTCGATAACGAATAAGAGACCATATGAAATGATGAATGAATACTCTCAAAACCAGGAATTGTTCGGAGCTCCTGCAGCTTGCTCTGATGATACCAGAGTGTCGTAATAGTACATTGTTACCCAAGGGCTGAAAGTAACTTATTTAGTCCCGAGACGGGGTTTGGCGCCCGAGTGTAACGAGGGTGCCAATAATTCGAGGGACTACATAAGTTACTTTGTGTTTACCCGAGGTAAACACTGTGCTTTTCATTACAAATACAAGGAAATATAAATAAAAAACACGAGAAAACAAATTAATCAAATTTTTTTGCCGCTATTTTTTTTTTATGTATTAGTCCATCTAGGTAGGACAGGCGAAAGCCATAAAGCCATACTGCCTTGTCTTTCATATTTTATGAATTCAGTGAATTGTCGCTAAGGCGCATTTTTTGTTTTTAGCTTCAGCATTTATTCTGCCACTTCCGCTTTCCATCAATGTTCCTTTGATTTTGAAACTCAGTTGTTTACAAAAAAATAGCTGTTTTTGAATCGCTATGTAGAATCAGTTCACGGGCCATTAAACTAAGAAATTCCTAGGAGATTGCATTTTCCTACGAGATTTATTTTACCATCTCACTAATAATTATCTTAGCAGGACTATAACTGTACTCTAAATACAGTCGAAAATGAATTTCGTCATTGTGATCAAGCCTTTATTCATGAATTTAAGCTCTTTTTGTTGGTTTCCGACTGGTTTCGAACGAAAACTGTTTGGTTAGGGCCGCCTTGGGGAGTCTGCGCATGTTTATCCTTATTTTAGGAGTCAAGTGCTCTGCCAAGTGATTGCTCAGTTGATGATTCTACTAAAAAAATCCAAAACTACTGAATGGATCGATCTTAAATTTAACGCACATACAACTCTGGATCTGGAGTAGGTAATGTATAGGCTTTTATTTCTATAAAACGCAATGGAAATCGCAGGCAGAAGCTAATTCTAAATGTAATGAATACTTCAAACTGCATCAAAATACTTTTGTTTATATTTCTATTACTTAAATTCCGGGAGGATTCTTTGCCAGCCATTTTGCGAAAAAAAAACTAAGAACGAGGTACGTACATACAAGTCCTGTTTTTAGTGTTATAAAAATAACAACTTAATATGCTCGATTTTGCATTCTAGTTTTAGGTTAAATTTAAACTAGCTTGTTCCAAACCATTTTCTTGCCAAGTTCATATTTTTGTAAATCTTGAATAATATCTCCAATCTATAATCCTTAAGATAAAGATAACTTGTTTTCTTAACCCGACAACTTCTGCGAAGTACCTATTGAATACAAAAGGTAGTTTATAATTATCAATACCGATATCTTCCCTACCAACAAGATTTATAAACCTTAAGTTACCTTAAGGCGACTGTACACATTGGGCCAAGGTGCTGGGCCAGCATGTTGGGCCAGCATGTTGGACCAATTTGTATTTGTTTCCACATTGGCATACTGTTTATTCTACATAGGCACTTTGACGGATGTGGAATTTTTGGCAGTTTACTTCGTAGCAATTTATTTTAACAGTTTATCGAATAATTAACTTAATGGTACCTAGTAATTAAATCAATTATTACTATTAATTATTATTTTACTGGTAATAATGAAATCTAAATAAGTACCTACATAAATATTGGTTAATTTTTGTCTATATAAATTAATGATATTTTCTACTAACGCATAACATCGAACTTAATAGCGCACCAAGATCCTTTGATGTGTGCCCAGAAAACTGACATAATTTGCCGGTCAGTGTTGGTCACCCACCACTCACCAGCTATAAACATACGCCATGTAGAATACACGTGTTGGTTCAATTCCTAAGCCCAGCGCATTCGCCCAGTGGCTACAAGCGCCTTTAGGTATTCGCGTCCCGACTAACGTAATTTATAAGTAATAGAATGTTTATGCCTCCATGATTTAAGATTTTTGATATTTTCAAGACTTTGTTTTGTTATCACCAGGGATTGGAATTGCCTGATGTCATGATTTCGAAAACCCAGAATTTAAACATCATCATCATCATCTCGGGATTATAGAAAAGGTGTTATGAACTATATGTTACTTCCACGCTGAATATGCTCAGGCATTTCCGATCCCTGGTTATCACTAATATAGATAGTTTTCATTGTTATTACGGAAAGAGTAATTATCTGTTAAGGCACCAAAACATAGGTATTTTTTTGTCTGAGAAATTTAGAAGTTACCTAACCTAATAAGATGTTGTCAAGTCATCCTGATTGTGTTGTTTTAAATAATCAATCAGTCATCTAGTACTCATAAGTTATAATGACACAAGCTCAGCTCTTTTATGAAGACCTACTACTCCGTAGATGTTACATGCTTGGCTAGATGTCGCTCAGTTCCATACTGACATACATTAGTATGTAAGAAGTTCAATTTTGTTATATTTAAATATTGTCACGTATATATCAAACTAAATTAAGATTGATACAGCAGGCAAAACAAACACATACTTAGCCTAGGTACTTACCTAGCAGAAGCTTTACTTACAACGAAAATTACAAGCAAGGAATAGAAAAATTACAACTAGTATTTACAATTGAAACCATTGAGCTAACTGCAGACGGTTGCAAACAGTCTAAAGGAAGCTCAATTGATCCATGTCAATACCAGTCGGAAGCGTCCCCAAGACACTGGCTGCATTACCACGCTGTATGGCAATGCTGATGCGCTGAGCCAGATATTCACCAGCTCTCTGGTACTTACCTATTAGACTAATGTGATTTGTATAATGTTACTTTTGGTTGATTTTTCAGTTCTTCCAAGATTATACAAAATATTGAAGTAAAGACAAATCAATTAAAACTATATCTTTATTAACAACGAAAATTACAAGCAAAGGAATAGAAAAATTACAACTAGTATTTACAATTGAAACCATTGAGCTAAATGCAGACGGTTGCAAACAGTCTAAAGGTAGCTCAATTGATCCATGTCAATACCAGTCGGAAGCGTCCCCAAGACACTGGCTGCATTACCACGCTGTATGGCAATGCTGATGCGCTGAGCCAGATATTCACCAGCTCTCGGGTCACGCGTCGCATCGACCAGACGCTCAGATAATTTTCTAGAAACCCGGAGAGCCTCGGTACCCCACGGACCTAGGGTCTCGAATCCAAGGGGAGCAAATGCGTAGGTTCTGTCGAGACCTGCATATTTGCGCCTCTTGAGATCCTCGGCCAGATCTGCCGCCGCACCAGCCCTAGTGGATGTCCTTGAAAGATGGGAAGGTGCAAGTGTGTCGACGCATGTAGCGTCCCACACAATGGGCCTCCCCAACTCCCATGGGACTAGTGTCATACCGTCGGGCCTCTTGCCATCGTCACGGAACAGACCATTCGGTTCGAGAATAGCTGGTACGTTAGCGCTGACAAAGGCCCGCCGGATGATGTCATTAAGGCTGGCATGACGAGATATCCGACCAGCGGCCCTAGTACACGATAATCCGTGATGACCAAGCTGTTCGACTGCAGTACCGCACTGGCATTGATGAGGCGCACAACACCTTGCACCCAACCGAATACATGTTGCGATACGGAAAGTAGCGGGATCCAATAAAGTGCCAGTGTTATAAGAAGGAAGTGCTTGCAGCCAATGTCCTGACTCCCATTTAGAAACGGCTAGGAGGCGGGCACGATCTGCCAAGCTGGAGCACGTTTGTAACAAACAATTCCGTGTCAACTCACACAAAGGCCCGTCCCATTGCCGTTGGGACGAAAGAGATTTTGGAGGAGCAGCATCGGGGCAAGCACTATGCCAAGCCGTTCTAGCTTCGTCTAAATATGAAATTTTGAAAGAAATTTGTGATCGGACCAAATCAGAAGTGTTTAAAATTTTTTCAACTAAAGAACTAGTGCTGTAGACGGAAGATAGGAACGCTGGTAGGGCTACACTGGAAATTTTGCGAATACCTAAGCCTCCCAATTGGACAGGTAGGGAGGCCTGCGACCACGCCTTGTCATCCAAATCAATATTCAAAACCGATGATAAAGTATTCTTTATTATGTTGTCTAAGCTATCCAATAGCTCGCTGTGTTTCCACAGGTGACTACATCTTAAAGAATACGTAAATTTAGGTACAAACAGGCAAAACCGAATAATAGTAAAAGCCATATGGCTGTTAATTTTGAGAAGTCTGTCTGAAGTTTTGTTGAAATTTTGAATTTTCTCATCTACAAATGGCCGAAAAGACTCATCAAGAATTGGTGAACCTAGGAGTCGAAGTGAACATTTATCTATAACTGTAATGTTAGGGGCCAAACTGTTAAATTTTGCAATGATATTGTTTTTGTCTACACAAGAGTCCGAAATAAAAAGCTCGCACTTTGAAATATTCAATTCCAAACCTATTTGTCGAAATTCATCTGTGATGATTTTTAAATCACTAAAAACGGTGTCCACTTCTCCACCTAAAGTTCCGTCATCCAAATACCAAACATTGAGCTTGGATTGAAGACGTTGAATTATTGGATGAATGGCAAGGCTAAATATGGCCGGACCAAGAGGGTCGCCCTGCTGACAGCCAACGGCAGACGAAATAATGTTATTCCGGTAAATTAATTTTGAGGGTGAACCATAGCACTGCCAGAGAAAAGGGTAAATTTCAGGAATTTTATTTTTAATTTCGTTTAGCAGGGCGCCCCTATCTACGGAATTGAAGGCATTTTTGACGTCTACCTTCAGAACTACCTCCCCATAATGTTGATCCAAAAATGTACGAAGGGAATGTACTGCGGCCTCACAGCCGCCTCGCGAACCAAAGCCTAGCTGAATCGGTCGGAAATAGTCGCCTAAATAGTCGGCTTTTTTCCGACAGCAGACTTTAGCCGCAAGGCGGCGGTAGGTAGTGCCCACGGCTATGGGTCTTAAACCGCCATCCTTCTTTTTGAGTGCACAAAGGTTTGCACCATACAAGAGTTCCGTGATCTCGCTGTTGACTCGGCCTGACAACATCAGGTTGATCAAAGACGTCAAGTCTTCCAGAAGGACTTCACCTGCATGGCCAGACCCACCAGATAGTAGATCTTTTAGATGCTGTGGAGACACAGCATCCAGGCCGCCGGCAGAGCCACTCTGGAAAGAGAAGACGGCTTTGAGCACATCCTGGCTGGTCGTGCCTACAGCGTCATCACTCTCTTGTGGTGGATCGGGGAGTTGGATATCGGGCCCTGCGGGTGGATGCTTACTCTCAAGAGAAATGAGAGTCTCATCATTATTTGGCGCCATCGTGTCATTTGAAAACATTAAACGTGAGGCTCCTTTAATATCACCATCATTGAGTTTACTTTCTACAAGTTTGTAGATAGTAGACTCTGCCAGTGATGAATATGATTTTGAATTTTTGTGTGAGTCCTGATCATCAAAATCAATAGGATGCCCTGCACGTGCAGTGTACCTAACACAATTTTCTTTTATCCTAACAGTGATTGAACTTTTGATCGAAATATCTTTCTTTACATGTAATATTTTGTAAGGAAAAATTAAAAGATGCTCCCAAGCTTGCTTTGTGTTTTTTAAAACAGCGTTCTTAATAGCCTCCGAGAGAGAGGAAGCGACAGAGATGCGGGCACCTCGAGGAATGCGTTTAAAAATAGGGGTAGTAGCTTTGTACTCACTCAGAACTTTCCAAAAAGGTGGGGAATCACTCGTGTGATCCGAATTTCGAATAGAAATATCTACCGCTCCTGCAACCGGAGCAGACAGCGGGATTATTGGATCCTTATGGACTCGTTTTTGGTGAATTTGAGGCCTCTCTGTCCCTTGAAAAAGCGAGCTTGGGGACATTGCGTGCACTCTACAAGAGGCTGCGTAGACACGATGGAATGGATCGCCGTCACATTCCTAAATGTATTTCTCGGTTGAGTGCATTGTGTCATCACAAAAAATTAAACTTAAATAAAATTCTTACAAATGTAAATAAACTATACAGCTTGGTCATCACGGATTATCGTGTACTAGGGCCGGTGGTCGGATATCTCGTCATGCCAGCCTTAATGACATCATCCGGCGGGCCTTTGTCAGCGCTAACGTACCAGCTATTCTCGAACCGAATGGTCTGTTCCGTGACGATGGCAAGAGGCCCGACGGTATGACACTAGTCCCATGGGAGTTGGGGAGGCCCATTGTGTGGGACGCTACATGCGTCGACACACTTGCACCTTCCCATCTTTCAAGGACATCCACTAGGGCTGGTGCGGCGGCAGATCTGGCCGAGGATCTCAAGAGGCGCAAATATGCAGGTCTCGACAGAACCTACGCATTTGCTCCCCTTGGATTCGAGACCCTAGGTCCGTGGGGTACCGAGGCTCTCCGGGTTTTTAAAAAATTATCTGAGCGTCTGGTCGATGCGACGCGTGACCCGAGAGCTGGTGAATATCTGGCTCAGCGCATCAGCATTGCCATACAGCGTGGTAATGCAGCCAGTGTCTTGGGGACGCTTCCGACTGGTATTGACATGGATCAATTGAGCTACCTTTAGACTGTTTGCAACCGTCTGCAGTTAGCTCAATGGTTTCAATTGTAAATACTAGTTGTAATTTTTCTATTCCTTTGCTTGTAATTTTCGTTGTTAATAAACTATACAGATGACAGTTCGCGCAAGCGTCGTCGCCCGGCTGCGCCGGGCTCCGCGACAACGAAGCTCCTTACTGTAGACAGAAAAATTGAAAAGGCTTAGCTTCTGTCAAAACCAACGTAAACAAACTACAAAGAGAGAATTCACCTTTTCTGAGCTATCCCCGGCCTGGAAAACAATACCTGACGCGCCCGAGGTGGTGAACCACGGGCCCCTGAGCTCCAAAGCTCCCCAAAGACGGTAGAAAAATTATTTCTGAAAAAATGCAAGAAAATATGAGTTGACAAATTCAAATTAAATTAAAACTTAATTTAAAGTTGTAAATTTTGTCTTGTCTGAGTGCTTTTTTGTAAACCTAAAAATAAATTTATCATGTTCTGAAAGTTCTTATAGATAGACGACCGATGTGGCGCAGTGGGCGAAGGTCCGCCTGCGACGCAGGAGGTTGCGGGTTCGATTCCCGCCTCGGAACAAATTTGTGTACGATCTGCAGAAATTTGTTCCATTGGTCTGGGTGTTTTCTATGTATAATAAATAAAAAAAATATCTATCTATGTAATATATTGTATTAAGTATATCAGTCATCTAGTACCCATAACACAAGCTCTGCTTAGCTTGGGGCTAGATGATGTTGTGTGGACTGTACGGAATTATTTATTATTATTTATTTATAGTTCTGGTAGTAGGTATACTGCCAAAATGTTAGCATTGATATCTTTTATGACGATCCTTTCTTGGAATGGAATATTTTACTATGATTGCAAAGTATAATTCGCAAACCCGTTCAAAAACTAGATACTTGAACATAAACAAGGTTACAACAACGTTATTACATCTCATTGTTCCATTACATAAGTTGCATAGTTGCTGCTATAGGTATCTACCTACACGGTTCAATTCAAATTTAATCTTAGAACTCAAGCAAAACTGTCAACATTTCCCAACACAACTCGCCTAGGTCAAAAGTGTGCGCCTATAGACCATTCACAAAGAAGAATAGTCAAATACAAGTTCTAAAATAAAGCCCACTGACGATTGAGGCAACAAAAAAACCCAGTTCGAGTTGCCGAAACTACTTGCGTCACTCCGTCTTGACACATCGGACTGGCCACCAAGACTAGTCTACACTGGCCGGTTTTAAAAAAAGAACACGCAAGCCAATTTGAAAACGGAACGCAGTCAGTCAGGCACTGTTCGCGCGCTAAACCGCACGTCTTTGCCGCTCGATAATCAAACGCGAAATTTAGAAAGTTACGAACAACGTGTCTATGTGATTTTTTTTTATTTACAAAGTGTGTGTTAGTGTTTTGTGCAAAGGAATTGAGTGTATGTTACTAGGAAGCTAATCTAAGATCGACGAGATGCTTATAACGTAAGTAATACTGTGATTAGAATGATTAATAAAACTAATGGCCACCTCATTATTGCATACCAAAAGAACTAAGGACGTTGAAGGTTCGCGAATGTGCGCTCGTATAATTTTGGACTTCCTCTGCAGCTGCATAAACGCCGTCGTATCATAAAACCTTCAATTTATCCATCAGAAAAACTTGCCATCATTTTTTATATGGTCATCAACATCAGCCATCTCACGTCATTAGCTCTGACAACTAGAATAAGAAATTTTAATTTTAGAATTCAGCATTCTTCCCTCTTCCCGTAGGAGCTCGTAGACACCGCGTAGCTGTGCTACGAACCGTAGCGTTATCTCTACGAAGTTTGAAAAAGGAATACGTGTAACCTTTTTTAGATTTATTTTTAAAACATGTTTGACGATCCTCTTTTTATGCAAATCTTGAGTTAAATATCAAAGGAAAATGGCTGGTTAGTAACTGAAAATTGCGATTAATCCTACTATATACTTGGAAACAACCTTAATCAATAATTTTGTAGATAATGAACATCAATCTCCTGCCTTGATTGAAGTTACAAAGAGTTTCCTTTGGTTAAACAATATTTTATCAAAGGAAAGTGGAATGGTTTATTATACGCCTTTTGGAAATACTTCTTATTCAAAGTTTAATTTTAATTTAATTTTAGAAAAAAGAACACATTTTCACATTAAAAGTACCTAAATAAAATAAAATTTACAGACAGGCAAAAAAAGATTCATATTTTACTACTTAATTGCATTTATCATCAACAACCCATATCAGTCCAATGCTGGACAAAGTCAAACTTGCTTTGACAATCACTACAACTAAATACCTATTGATTTTAAATGCAGTCCCCAAAATAAGGGCAAAAGTTTTGGATGAAATATAATATTTTCATAACAATACAAACAATAAACTTTTATAGTTATGTTATTGAATTTAAAAGTAATGAAATAGTATACGATTATTTATTTAATGGGAGTATAAACGAACGTGAATGATTTGATATGATATGTCAATATTTAAGTTATAGTAACTGTTATGAGGTTAAGTTTAGAGGTGTCATGAAGGTGATGAAATATATCATTATAAATCCTATCTATTATTAAGTAGTTATATATTTATAAACTAAAACAATGCTGATACTGACGACGCCAAAAGTGTAAAACTGTTTCGCGTTCAATATCGCCCTCCCATGGACAGGATAAAAACAAATAAAAAAGTATTAAATACAAATCTTTAGTTTACATTATCCTAAATTAACATTATAGTAAGTTAATTTACATGCTCAAATGAAACCTATCGTAAAACTAATATGTATTATCCAACAAGTTCAGGAGGTTTGAGTGAAAACAAATGTGTAGGTATACTTTAACATCCGTGCCTGGATAGCTATCCATAAGGAAAATGTGGTCATAACCATGGAATCAAGATTAACAAACCTTTTTCTCTGAATTTTTATATTATGTACCCACCTAGAATCTTCAATTCAATTCATTGATTCAACAGGTATACATTTATGGATGTTTCTTAATCTTTCACGCAAAAAAATTAAACGGATCGGACGCAAATTTTGAATAGACGTAGTTCTAGACCTGGAAAAAAAAAAAAAAAGAAAATAATTCCGGACAGTCCACACAGCATCATCTAGCCCCAAGCTAAGCAGAGCTTGTGTTATGGGTACTAGATGACTGATATACTTAATACAATATACTACATACCTAGATAGATATTTTTTTTTATTATACATATTAACTGGTTGTGCAATTAGCTTTAGCTATGAAGAATGTATATTATTTGTAAGAATGATTGTAACACCCACTGGTAGACCAAATAAATAAATAAATAAATATTAAACACCCAGACCAACGAAACAAATTTCTGCAGATCGTGCACAAATTTGTTCCGAGGCGGGAATCGAACCCGCAACCTCCTGCGTCGCAGGCGGACCTTCGCCCACCGCGCCACATCGGTCGTCGGATTAACACATATACTTTTCATCCCATGGGATATAAATAGCCTTGATACGTTTCCATAGTAACAACGCGTGCGATTACGATCCCGGCAGAAGCCGAATGCTAGATCCTAATAAATATATTAAATAATTAATTGAAATAAGTGAAATTATCGAGGTCAAATGTCAAATCGTTGGACCACTTTCAATAAAGAACCTTGTATCGAAGACAGATACCCACTTCTGTATGTAAATAGGTCTATGAAATGTGCGTTGGTTTTCCACTGTTATAAGTGTGAGCAATAACTTGTACCGCATGACTGATTCCAATGAAAGTATTGGCTGTTCCATGGAGGTGATTATTTCGATAGGAAAGTTGTTGTGATACCACAAAATTCACAATCAGGCCAGAAACTTCCTTTGCAGTCACATCTTACGACGCATGTCACAAACTCAAATTAGTTTATTGGTATGGTATTGGTATTTAAAAACTAAAACAATGCATAGATTCTGTCGCTAAAAGAATAAATCTGTGTGACATTCAGTATCGCCCTCTTTTGGTAAAAGTAAAAAAAACATTATCAGATATAAAATCCCTACAAAAGTTGCTTTTTCCATTCTCTGTCAATATTTTTAGTAAAATTTAAAAACAATTTAGGAATTAGATATTTTTCCCTTATACTTGGAATATTGCGAACCTAAAGACTTAACCGAATGCCTCATACTTCTCAGGCAAAGTCGCAGGCCAAACTTCGCATAAAAGTAAAACCAAATTTTGAGACAAGGTCAGCTCGTTAAAATTAATAATTAAATCCGCAAACATTTTATTTGTTCAGCATGTTTCTACAATTAATAACCTTTTTCACGAAGTTTAAGACTCAATATAATTAATTTTGTAAACTTTAATAGTCCAAGCCTAATAGCTCTTTTATCTGCCTTCTGCGCGCGGCTTCCCTCGGGTTTCACAGGTATAAAACGTAAACCCTAAGCTAACCATTATCTAATCTCAGGACTCAATAGATGACCGGTCGCTGAGAGGTTAAATATGTCTATGGGATCTCATGATAACAGAAGCATGGCCTAGGTAGTCTATGCCACTTTAGATGAGGTTTAAAAAAAACCAAATCCCTTAGATTTTCTTATTTAACTTAGAATTCAATAGATGGCAGGGATATTTCGCGGAAGAAGAAAGGTCATAGCCTGTTGAAATGATTTGGAGTTAATGGTGGGAAAAAGGCACTGAACAAAAGAAATAATATTTTTGGTCATGTTCAACAAAAAATAATAATAACTTTATAATAAATTTATGAATAAAAACTTTAGGGTTTTGCTTTTAGGTAAAATTAAAATTTCTAACTAAATTATATCTTATTTCCATAATATAAATTGTATTTTTTTAAATTGATTTCTTAAACATGTTGATATAAGTACTTGAACCAGACATCAGTCTTTAAAACGAGTCTTGTAAAAGCGAGTAAGACTGTGTGCGTGCAAGATAGCTGTTTCGTGTTGATTTGTTTTTCCCACTCAGATTCAAAAGTACCTGAGTTAACTTTTAACATACCTACCTTGGTATATTGAGAAAATTTTGTCGTAGACCACATCCTTAAATTATGTATGAAAATGTAACTAATTAGAGAAATAAATCAGCGGCAATCTTATCGCTTTTCCTTCAGTTTATAAAACAAAACCATAGTAGCCTGTTTCGAAATCTTTACAAGCCACCTACTTACTATTATCTTAATCATTTGAAAGTAAGTATACCAATTATCCACTTACACTGCGAGACAAATAAAAGTAAAACCATAATCTAGGATGATAGAGTGTTATTCAGCTTGCTTAGTGAACGACCTCGCGTGCACTTCAGTGCAATAAAATCGTAGCTATCTGTGCATCTTAAAATGTTGTTTTCAACATCCTTACAAATTGTAATGCTGTTGCCGTCTCGGTGTGTAAATTTCAGAGTTCTATAATTGTTAGTATTTTTGTACACCACCTTTGTTTGATAATGTTTGAGAGAATCATATTTTAGGCACGCAAAAAATGCTAAAATGGTATGAATATCTTATACCTACACCTAAGTAATTATGGAAATTATTTTCGAAAAAAATCTTATTAAATTTAAGTATAAACAATTAATTAATAAAAATCAAGCAAAATTAATGTGTTAGAAACATCATACATAGTTTTTTCACTATGAATATTCAATCCTATTTCAAAGTCTAAAGCGCCTCTCATCATTGGCAATCGCAACGTGTAATATGAAAAACAAAATCTTAATTATTAAATGCTTAAAAAAATAAAATTTAATTTGTTATCTGCTGCTATTTACGCGTTATGTTTTTTACAAATGTCATTTAGAGGTTATCCGAGAGCAATCAAGACATATTTCCATGTTCTGAAGGTTTTTGTTAATAATTCAACACTTTGATTGGTTGGCTTGCTAATGATCATCGACTGTCAATGACGTATGCAAGCGCCCCATACTGCCGGAAACGTTTTACGTATAATTTTCACTGACTTGGGTTTTTTATGGGCCTAATGGTTATCGTCATTAGTTTTGAATAAATCTATTTATAGATATCATCTTAAAACACTGAGTCATCTTCTTCGAAAGAAATAGGCTGTTGTTGATTTAAATATTCAATATACGTATATGGTGTAGGTATGACGTCTTTTGTCAAGGGAACTGATCCCGTTGACAGATGTCAAGTACGCAATATCAAGTGCAAAGAGCATAATATAAACCTTGTGTTAAATTAAATATCGTAAAGTATTGATATGACAAGGATACGTCTGCATTTATAATGTTCTTACTTTTATGTCATGCATTATGAACTATTAGGTATTTATCACATTTTCATTTATTCTTTGAAGAGGGACCAAAGTCTGTACGTTCTTTATTTCCTCCAATGAGATTATAAGAAAATAAATCTAAACTTATCGCTTATGTTTACGCATTACGTACGAGAAGATTAATTTCGATGTTCTCTTAGCTCCTAGATTTCGGCCACGGCAGCCTCAATAGACACTAGTCTTATGCGCAAGACATAGGTATTATAGTGCTCAAGTGTGTGCTCAAACACAGGTTCACTCTCTCTCTTTCACTCTTATAATCCATTACATAAATATACTTATTATGTAGCTCTTTAATCCGTTGGGAAGGCAGACCAACACGATTTTTAATATGAATACATACAATCACAATCGTATAAATATAAACATTAAACACAACCTGCCAACGTGCCACAAAATTATTTAGATTTTTCGTCAGACCTCAAAAATCATTCCAATTTTAAATGTACCCACAGTTCGATCTGACATCAATTGCCATAACTTTTGCGTCACAACAGCTTACATTACAAATAAACGAGACCGAAGTCTAATGATTTGTCCGCCAGTGTACTCGCAACTGACACCATTCTTACATCTCACGAGTTATGTAAGGAGTGAAGGAGATAGCTTGCGTAATGATCGTACGTTCTCTAATGACTGTATTTGCTGAGTGGAGTCAGGTGGATTTGTAGTATTATTAGTATAATGAAATATAGAGACACATGTAGATGTGGTTTTTCTTCTTCATGCCCTTGAAGAATGAAGTTTTCCTGCTTCCGTTTCCTCAATAACATTTCTCACATATACTCTGCCACATTAATAAAATTGACATTAATTATTGCTTTCTGGCCGCGGCTGTGTATGCCGTTTCTATAGAAACCAAAAAGAATAATTCCATGCTATGGGAATTAAAATTTCAGCCCGATCCAGTATTTTTGACGTGAAGGAATAACAAACAAACATCCATCCAAATTATATTTAGTTTGATCGAAACAATGAAACATGTGCCGGAAAGGTTAATGTGAAACTTGCGTCACGTGCTAGTAATAAATAAAAGTGAATTCTGAAAACTTATGTCCGATGAACCAGACCACTACTTAAACATAAAATAATATGTATTTAAACAAACCGACGTTTTTCTGTTTACATAAACATTTATATTTGCTATTTGTAGAAGAGTTAGCGTATGGCTGTACTGGTATCGGTTTTCTCGCTTTAGCAAAACGTTTTTCGAATCTTCAGAAAGAGACAGACCAATTGGAAAATGCTTTATCTTAACTCGGTTCTAGGTTCCAAGATAATTTATGCCAACAAAGGCATGAATGTAAATTCTACAAAAACTGATAACTAGGTACTTAATATTAACAGAAAACAACAACTAGGCAACAGTAAGGTAACCACTAAAAGCAATAATGCTTAATTGCTTACGCAGCGAAAAAGGTGCAGATTTAAATTTGAAAAGGGATGAAATACCGATAAAATTACGAAAGTTGTTTATGCAAATTTATGCGCTTTGCTCCGATTTTACCACTGACAAAGTAATAAAGTTCTTTGATTATGATTTATCTTTGTTCACAATATTAATCTAGGATTATACAACCAAGAACAGGTATGTGAAGGTAAGTTAAGTAAGTAAATAAATAGGTGGTTATTTCCTAATGTCTCACAAGTGCGACCTCTTACCTTGACACGACACGCGATCGCTCACGTGTTTTACCCGACGCAGGTTATGACTTAATTATTCATGTATTCTATTCTTCAGCTACCTTCTGTGAATTATCAACATCTTTACAGCGATCACCAATCTGCCTAGCGTGGTGATTGTCGCAACCAGAACTCCCCCGGGGGTTAAATCCCTGTGTGGTTGACACATGTTTAGCACTGATTGTTTTGTGTGCTGTGTTATACCTAAGTTTTAGTATATTCTGTAATAAATTCAAATAATCTGGTCAAAACATAACCAACAACGATAAAACGACAAGTTTGGATGGAAGAAACTGGCAACTCTAGCAACAATTTTTTTTATATGTTCATAAAAATTTAAAAAACTTACAAGAAAATGGCTCTCATTGTTTTATATCTTTTTTGCCATTATTTACTCGCGATCACATAGATAACAAACTTTTTCAATGAAACCAATTGAAGAGTTTTGCAAGAAAAAAGAAAAAGTGTAGATATGCCAGATATGTTTAGACTGAGAGCATACGCTATGATATTAATGAAAGCATCAGTGGGATCGAATCTGGCTTCGGGACAAATGTCTATACCATCTGCTGACATTTGTTTCGGATGTTCTAGATGTTTTCTAAAAGAAAATAAAAGAAAATATTTAAAAAAATATATAATATTGAGTATATCTAGTACCCATAACAGACCCTCTGCTTTAAGCATGGGGCTAGATGATGCTATTTAATTGTTTTCCAACATTATTCATTTATATTATAGCATGAGCATTTATATATTTTAAAGGAAATAAGCTCGTTGTAGTAAATTGTGAATAAAATTGAAACAAGAAATCGGAAACAGAATAGAATAAAATGTAAAATGAAGTCGAGCGAGCGCGTTTATATCTTTTTCACCGATAAATGTGCTAAAGACCGACGCATTTTTTTTGCGTCACAACGTTAAACAACATATTGCGATGGCCGGTTTCTTGGCCGCAACTACTCATTTTTGTTGTACAATTGTAGGTAGGTAAGTACATGTTTTGTTTTTAAACTTTTAATTTGTTTTTATGTGATTAATTTTGAATAATGAGGGTGTTGATATTAAGTTTTTATGGCTCCGTGGGTAGGTAGGTAGGTACTAGGCAGGTAAGCAGGACCCTAAATTCAGGTAGGTAACAATTTTAAATTTAATTTCGTACGTACAGTCAAAGTACGTTCTGTACGTAGGTACATTTAAGAACAAAAGACGATGCTAACACATATAACTTGGGTAGTTCTAGAATGGGATTGAGGATATAATATCTATAAAAAAAATGTTTTCGCTAATGTATGCTTCCTATACCTAATATGTATTTATTAGTGAAAGCGTTTTATTAGCTTTTTGTGTCTTAAGCTGATGGTAATCCGAATTTATAAATAAATCTCATTTGGAAATGAGCAAGTCAGCATGCTCGCATGTCGCAAGCATGTAACATGGATCGTAGTATTAATAGTAACATGTAACACAATAAAACAAACATAGGGTAGTTACTTAGATAGAAATGCATAATTTCACAATTTAATAAAATGGAAACATTTACCACAGTACAACTTGACAACTGGCGGACTTATCGCTCCAGAGATACATATTGAAATATTAAAGTTTGATTAATAGATATATACGTCAATTAATTAAGGTCTTTGGCTGAAAAACAGCGCTGAACATGATATGTTCAGCACAAGCTAAGCCAACCCCTATTTCGGCGCAGGGTCATGGAGGCCATATTTTTGAAACTACGAGTACCACCATTCTGTGTCACTTAATTACCTCCATGTTAATAGTATGTTACTGTTTGTTAATTTTATGTACTGTTTTTTATTGTACCTGTGTCCAAATAAATGTTTTTTTCTATTCTATTCTATTCTATATTTGTCCTAAGGAAGGAATCGAACCTCCTGCGTCGCAGGCGGACCTTCGCCGCTATGCCTCAGAGGTCGTCTAATATTACTGAGATCACGGATAAACAAGTGCAAAGTTCTAGGATCATAGGAAATAAGCAAGGACAAAATGGTTATCCTTCAAACTGTATAATTATTTAACTAGCGCGCTAAGTTACTATTTAAATACTTGTAGCTTTGTCTGTTCTGTTGTCCATTAACGTGGAATTTCACCGGTCGCGCTAGATATTCAAAATGTTGCGGTTTTGATTCCCGTCTCCGGATAAATGTTTGAGCGATTTACAGGTTTTGTTTCGGGTGTTTTTAATGTATTGTTAAAAATATCGTGGGAGGTATAACAAACAGACTAAAAATACAAAAAACATAAAGAAAAAACCGGTCAAGTGCAAGTCGTACTCGTTTCACGTAGGCGTTTCACACGCGTAATTCCCTTTCCCGTGGGAATTCCGGGATAAAATATAGCCCATGTGTTATTCCAGACAATAATTTATCCCTGTGCCAAATTTCATCCATATCCGTTCAGTAGCTTTTGCGTGAAAGAGTAACAATCATCCATCCATCCATACTTACAAACTTTCGCGTTTAAGTAGCATGACCGCAACCTACTACATCGCATAGGACCTTCGCTCGCTACGCCAGTGACGTCGTCTGATTAATAGTAGTTTAAATATTTGTTCATATTGGAATTCATTTAATTACTTAAATCTTGTTGGGTTTTCGTGCGCATGAGTCGATCTGAAAGGCGATGACGTCATAGAGCAATGACCTTCGTGACCCGCGTGGAATTATACCTCATACTTTACACTAAGTACTGTCTCCGGCTTTGTTTATAAGCATTAGTAAAACGTTTTGAAACGTATATAATAACCTACCTGAAAATATTATAACCTTTACATTATATCAATGAACCATCACTACAGTGCAAAATTTAAACTACTTAGTATCTATGTATTACAATTTAGTTAAGGATTCTCGCGGATTTTTTTTTTAAATATTTTTCTTGAATTCAGTGATTGAGTCTACACCCCGCCTGTAAGTTTGGTCCTTCATTTTTGTTACACCCTGTATACATTCTCATTGTGAACTTTGTCCTTTTGAGAAATTAATTTCTTTATACCGAACTGAACGTCTATTGATTATAATCTAGTTAATTTAGGTTAATTCAATCAGCCGTTAAATCTATCGTTCATTGTTGAACAATGAGTCAGAAATCAATCAGTTTTGTTTATTTTGAAGACCTCAATAGCGCAGCGGTGGGCGGTTTATGCTACGGAAGTTACGGGTTCGATTACTGCCGAGGGAGAGATGTTTTTACAATCTGAAGATATGTTCTCCGGGTATTAGGGTGATTTTCCATAATTAAATTATTAAAAATCTATAATTGGAATGTAGGTATATTATCAGTAATCTAGTACCCATAAAAAAAGGTTGTTTAGTTTGAAGACAGATGATGCCGTGGGAATCGTCCAGAGCATTATTTATCTATCTATGTAATATTATATAAGTATTGTATTAAGTATATCAGTCATCTAGTATCCATAACACTAGTTCTGCTTAGCTATGGGCGAGACGATGCCGTGTGAATCCTCCCGCAATATTTACCTACGTAGCTATCTATGTCACATATTGTATTAAGTATATTAGTTATTTAGTTGGTACCTATAACACAAACTCTGCTTAGCTTGGGGCTACATTTAATCGGTGTAAATCGTTAATACAGCATTATTTATTATTTATTTCTTTTATAAATTTTGCTGAAAAGTTTGACTAAATTAAGAAGAGGGCACAGTGTCTTCGGCCCTGTCTAATTCAGATGCCATGGACCAACAAAGGTCTCTCACTACGATTACTAGCTGGTTTAGTTGGCCGAATACGCCGAATACCGAACGAATATAAACACGAATATTCCTCGAAACCTTCTACCACCTTACAAGCATTATCTCGGCTGTTGCTATGTGTGGTTGTTTTTGTTCGCGCCGTTATTTATAAACATGGATGTTATGTTTTGCTCTTCGGTCGTACGAATGCGAGCTGTGAGCGTGGAGACTATTTTTTCGGTTGTAAACGATGACGTCATCAATTAAACATTCATTCATTTCGAAAACCTCTGTGTCATTCGGTTTATGTTCGGTATTCGGTATTATATTTAGTCATATAATAAAGGCGAAAGTTTGTATGAATGTTTATTACTTTCACGCAAAAACTACTGAACGGATCGTGCTGAAATTTAGAATAGAAAACGCGTGCGAAGCCGCAGGCAGATACTAGTAGTACAATACAAATACTAACACAGTAGGTACAGTCCAAGTGAGTGAATACCCACACTATATCACGGATAATCGATACTTATCTTATTTCATACAAGTTTGCAAAAGGGTCTTAAAATTATGGAAGTCAAACATAAACTTTGCAAGGGCACGTTATACCTACGTACTATACGTATAATAAACTTTTTAAGCTAGACAATCTTCCAATGGAAAAAAACTTACACTAAACTAAAAATAATAGACTATACTAAACAAAGAGGACGGAGCAAGAGGTAAGTAAGTGCGAGAGATTTTATCCGAATCCCAGAACATTCGGTTTTTATTTTACTTTTGACCGATTTTTCGGTTTCGTTAAAATCACTACTCAATCCATTACTAGAACGTAGTACGTATTGTTAGGAGGACCTTTCCAACGATTTCGCAAACGTGTAAGAAATAATTTCGACTGTTTCGTACCGTCAGTCGGTAAGGTTTTTATTTATTCACTCTGTCTATTCATATTTGTACATTGTTCTTTCATTGGATAATGTTTTTTTTAATGGACATTTACTGCGTGTCATTAAATTTATTACCCGCGAATAATTAATTATTAAATTTATTATCGCTAGATAAAGCCGGCCCACTGCCACAACAGCTAATTCTTTGAGCTATGTCTGTAACTCAGCTATATAATCACATTTATAAACTAAAATTTTATAACTACTGATAATGCTGGGTATTGTATTAGACCAACTGTTCAACACGAATCCCACGGGCCCACAAAGTCAAGCGAAATTATTTATCAAGGTCCTGTTACTTCACGATGCTTACCCATCTGCCCGAAAGGTATGTTTTGACTAACTTTATGTGTTGCGCAAACCTCGCAATTCTTTTACATCTGCATACCTGGTAGCATGTTAAGCCAAAAGATCTCCAAAATGACTAGCCTTGGGATTACTGTACATCCGATAGGTACAAAACGCTCAGAATGCAGCAGTGCTGGGAAGAAAATACCACGTAGGTCTGAATTGCCAATCTATGCCTTATGGTTTGATGGCCTATCTAGCCCTTATGTTTCGAAAGAAAATATTATCTGCGCAGTGACTGCAATATGACTACATCGATCCTCAGTTGTTATTGGTTGCTGGTATGTCAACCGCGACAAGTTGATGACATGCATGATGCATACATACTTTAAAAAATATACAGCCAAAATTGAGAACGTCTTTTATAAGCGTCGTCTCTTCTGGCTGTATGTTTTTAAGTATGTATGTAAGTTAGTATTAATATTTAACTATTCGATATCTTGCCAATCGTTGTTTCATTTTGATAATTAATTCGTTCATAGAGAATCATCCCAGGTAGCCACTTCAAAATCCAAAGGATTTCATTTATCCCGTAAGTACAACATAAAAAAAAATTAAAGTTTCTTCTTAAAAAAATTGAGATGGTTTAAGTCTTTCAAAATTTGAAACTGATTCATAAAAATATCGATTAAACGAGCTAATGAAATGGAATTTTTTTTTAGCCCATACCTATTATTTCGGGTGGTTAAACAATACAAAAACAGTAATCTGATGCAAATAAAAGCCAAGTTCACAAAGCACAAGCTATACCTTAGCAGTTTGAATAATCCAGTGAACAGGCATAATGCGCGACCTCAGCGAGAGGTTGCTTGAGTTTGACCTCGCAAGGTCCATCGACAATGTTTACTAATAACAGGGTTGTAAGAGGTGAACGAAGTTGGGTGTCAATTGAATAGGTTGATCTGAATTTAGCTGCAGAAACATGCCATCTCTGTCTAATTAATCGAAATGAGATTATGTTGGATAAGGCCAAATATATGATGCAGACGACTCAGGATTTTCAAGTAATTGTAAACCTACCCCTCTTAATAAAGGGGTATTTCTATAATAATCACGTTTCTGATATCTGCAAGATACAGCCCATATTTAGCTTTTATGTAAAACTTTCTTAACTATAAAATTTAGAATGATTTTACCAAGCAGTCAAGGTACAGAAAAAACCTAAAGTGCACACCTAGGTATATTCTATAGCTTGGTAAGTCTAGGACGATAAAACTTGCTTGCAGAGAATCATACTATTTGCTAGCATATAACAATGTTGGTTACGATTATTGTGCGCTTATGTGCTTGCCAAAGTGTAGGTACATAACTTGTACCTAGTTGGTTATATACACATTGTATTAGTATGGTACTAAACTTAACTAATAGAATATGTCTAAAGTCCATCTCACTCATCGTCATCATCCTTAAACCGAGCAGAGCATTATTGGCCTCTAAATGGTCTTTAGTCTATCGTGGTAATTTTTACATTATTAATATAATTTGTGTGAAGTAAATTAGTGTGAAGATTTCAGCCAAAGCCTACAAATCAGACTGAACTGACCATACAGCATCCTATGTGATGTGGACCTTTGGAAAATATGTACCTATTATGCTTTACAATTTTCAGACATTATCTGCAAATATTATATTACTAATCACTACATACATAGTATAAAACAAAGTCGCTTTCTCTATCCCTATGTCCCTTTGTACGCTTAAATCTTTAAAACTACGCAACGTATTTTGATGTGTTTTTTTAATAGATAGAGTGATTCAAGAGAGAGGTTTATACGTATAATAAAACCGTGCGAAGCCGGGACGGGTCGTTAGTTATTAATAAATAAATAAAAATACGACAAATTGAACACTGCCAGGTCAGAAAGTGCGATGAGTTCCATAACTACTTAACTAATATTATTAGTAGATAGATAGAAAACAATTGTCTATACCAAAACTTATAAATTAGCAGTGACTAAAAATAAATATAAAAAATAAAATAAGAACAATTTATTTCAAGCAGTAGCTCATATTAGGAAAATTACACAGAACCTTGTAACGAATAAGAGAGCTCGTGCTGGTGGCGTTCACAGAAGTGCCTGGTGTACGGGCAGTCCACCCTCCCAGCTATGCTTTGTATGCTACTAGCGACCCCCCCGGCTTCGCACGGTTTTTATTATACGTATAAACATACCACTTGAATCACTCTATCTATAAAAAAAACGCATCAAAATCCGTTGCGTAGTTTTAAGCAGAATTTAAGCAGTCAAAGGGACATAGGGAAATAGGGACAGAAAAAGTGAATTTGTTTTATACTATGTAGTGATGCCTAATGATGATTAGAAGAGTAATGTAGATTGCAGTGACCGTGGTCCAACATCCGAAAGCTTGCAAAACACTCAGTGCCTCCGAGCGAGGCATCATCGTTGCAACAGAGCTGCGCCGGCGCATACTAACGGCTCCTATTGCATCGCGCCTCAGCGTTCAAGGTTGGAGAAAACTGATTCGACTGACCTTTAGCATAAGAGCTAATGTTGTAAGTACCTTCGACCGAACTTAACTTTGATATAGGTAGGTTTTGTTGATCAAAGTGAATGTGCTTTAATTCCTTTAGACATTATAGGACTCTCTTGGACAAGTTAAAAGTTATTTTTTTTAGGTAACGTACATACATTGCAATTATAGTGCAGGGCCCGAATTCCACTTAATAAATCGCTTCACCAATACAATAGTATCGTATCAAAATGAAAGTTTTAAACTCTTTTTGGTATTCTACTAGCACAAACTTTTTGCGAAGCATTCATAGCTGTGACGATTACGTTTATGACTACCAATTGTATATTCTAATAATGAAAGTATCTTCAGGCGCAAAAAATAGGAGAAACGTCATTTTAGCCATCTCGATGACGCTATTGAGACCTTTGTTTTGAAATTAGTGGAATTCGGCCCCAGGACTAAAGCTTTAATAAAAAAAATTAAAAAAAGACAAGATTCAAAATACAAGTTCATATTCATTACTAACTAGGAAATGAAGTGATCACTTTGATTTTCGTTCACTTCAATCTTTTTAAGGTAAAGTAAGGAAACGAACAAGAAACCTTTATACCTTGTTTGATTGTTGATCACAATTTAGTCCTTGACTTTAGACGATTTAGGTGGAACTTTCTGAATTTTTCCATTGAAACCGAAATTCTAGTACGGAGGAATTCTTCACCGAAAATGTGCCTTAATTGCTACTAAACCATCCTTTTCTAATAAGTGTTCATTGAATCTATTTCCTACGTATTGTATTTTCTTTATTGATCAAAAACATACACAATATTCTAAATTATATAACATTAAACCAAAGAAGGTCGGTCCAGTGTCCACTTTCTTACAGGGATGTCATACAGTTGGTACCTATATGAATAAGTTTTCATAAAAGGTACCTACAAGTTGATGTTGAACAGAATCTAAAACGTGATCTAAAACTATCATAATAAGCCCTTTTTTCCAAATGTCAACATCACTGACAAAGGGAAAAACAAACATTCGATTCGAATTTGGTTGGGGTCCGTTTTAAGTCGTAATTAAAAACGGCCCTCAAAATTTGATTACAAAAATTATGGACATTAGTTCGCGGTCGCGGAGGTTACTTTGTAAACTGTCTAAAGATCCACTTCCGTTCCCTTTCCCGCTTTTCACTTAAAACACAGACGAATATATTTTAGAGCCATAGACATAGTTTAACACTACATAGTAGAGGTATAAAACAAAGTAGCTTTCTCAGCCCCTATGTCCCTTTGTATGCTTAAATCTTTAAAACTACGCAACGGATTTTGACGCGTTTTTAATAGATAGAGTGATTCAAGAGATACGTATAATAAAACCGTGCGAAGCCGGGGCGGATCGCTAGTTAGTAATATAATGTAAGCGACTTTGTCGTCACAAGTCTCAAGCTAAGCAGTTAGGCGAGTATTCGTTGCCAAATATTAGCGCGTTGGAAAGGTCACTTACATAAGGCGGCATAGTTACCCGCTTTCCGAGTTTGGCGACGCTGTTTAACAGCCCGGTCAAGTGCGGATGGGTGCGGCCCGCCATACGGTCACGTGATGGTTAATAAGTTAAACGCGATCGACGATTCTTCGAATTCGGATTAAGCAAACCAAATATATTAGGAGATACCCTTCGACCATCCTTTTTATCCTTTTTACATTATTTAACAGCTTTTAGTGGTCCACAGCTGGATATAGAAATCCCTTACACCTTATTGGCTCTATCATGAAATAGTGCTAAAGAGTAAAGTCAGTTTCAATAGAGAAATTTCTATTTTAATGATTTTCTATTTTCTATTTCTATTTTAATTTGTTAGTCATTCTATTATGTACCTTATCTAGATAAAATGAAGGGAAAATCAAGGGTAAAGCTGCAACAGAAATGAGTCTATCGTCTACTTGTCTTCTTCTTTTTCACTTCTTCCACTAGTGGACAAACAATTGAAGTGAAGATGAAATCAATTATCACTTTATTCTTTATTTGAATTCTTAATTTAGTTCTTATTTGAATTTTAACAATCAATTAACACTTGGTCGTTTCTAAGTGCTTACTTTTAAAGCCGTAAGAGAAAAATCACTTATTTCTGAGTGTTGTACCTATAATAGTTACTTCCAAAGTGTGCTTTAGATATATTATATCTACGCGTACCGTGTAAGTAAATAACTAAATATATTTAGTTATTTACTGACACGCCATGACATCAGTCAGCCAAGTTAGGTCTTGGTTCAATACAATACTACGTACCTATTGTTTGCCATATTAATCTCACAATATAATCATTGCATATTAATATACCAGCTATTCGAGCACATTCCCAGATTAATAAATTATTTGAAAATAGGAATGTTGTATTAAAAAGTCATTCAAATTATTCTGAATCAATTTATTCCTTTAGTACTCGACAAAGCCTACGAATTTGCCCTCTTGGAGTCGAGACCCTAAGGTCGTGAGGTACCGAGGCTCTTCAGGTTTAAAAAAAATATCTGGTCGATGCAACCCGTGACCCAAGAGCTGGTACTCACCAGATAATCATCTGGCGCAGCGTATCAGCATGGCCATACAGCGTGGTAATGCGGCCAGCGTCTTGAGGACGCATAGACTGGTATCAACGTAGATATAGATCGATCCTATAGCAGTCTCTATGGACTATACGGACTGTTAGCAAAGAAACGTAGTATTGGACTCCCTCCGGCCAGGTGGGATGACGATCTGCGAAAGACTGCTGGCAGATGCTGGATGCGGCAAGCTGAAGACAGGGCGCTATGGCGCTCATTAGGGGAGGCCTATGTCCAGCAGTGGACTAGACAGGGTGCTATGGCGCTCATTAGGGGAGGCCTATGTCCTGTGACTAATATAAGCTGATGATGATGAAAGAATACTTTCATATTGAGTCGTGTTGCGAGTAGGTCACGTGCACTAGACGGAAGGGGCGATCTTGGCCCAGTTGTTGCGTCAGTATCGCCGGTGATATAATGAATGCTGGCGAAACCGTGCCGCAACCATCCGACCATTATCATAGCCTCTTGATGTGGCTCTTAAATACACCTAGTGCTTTAAGAAGGCGCATAAGCAGATTTATTAGTCAAGCTAGATCTAGAACTCATTACTATTGGGATTATCCCGGGGTAAATAATAATAGTAATAAATAATTATAAATAGTACTGGACAATCCACACAGCATCATCTAGCCCCAAACTAAGCAGAGTTTATGTTATTAGTAACTTGAATAACATAAAAAATAATATATAATATACTTTTAGTTCCATAATGTACCTATAATGTTAAAATAGAATTGAGAAAAAACACAAAAATAATCATGAACGTGTTTCTCAAATAATAATTGAGTCGAGATCTCAGGAACCCTACGGTCTATTGAGATTACTCATGTTTTGATTTGTAGGCAAATAACCTATTATATTACTGAAAATTATTTTCCTCTAAGCCCGTTTTTAATAACATATGTAGTTTCCTTGTGTAATAATTTAATTTATCGCGCCGATACTTAATACATTATACTAATTTGCCTTTTGCAATTCTCAATGCATTATACTTACCTATTACTATTTATAATATGAAAAACACCCCCAACACCTGAACGAATTTGCAGATCAACTAAAAATTATCCCGAAGCGGGAGTTGTACCCGCAAACTCCTGTGTCACAGGCGGACCTTCACCCGTTGCGCCACGTAGGCCGTCTACATATGGATATCGTCAAAAATAGCCGTCAAAAAGTCGAAATGTTGTAAGTTTTGTGGTAATATTCAGAAGAGGGCCTAAGACGGTGTAAGTGAATAAACTACTCTCCTCGCTATGCATCTTTGTAGAAATTATTTTCAAGTAAAGTAAGTACGTAGTAGAAACATTTCAAAATAAACAAACGATTAACAAACAAACGGAAATCGCGACAACTTATACCATGTAAAAAAATGCATTCGCCAAATTACACCGCCAATAACTCGAAACAGTTTACAAACGAAACCGAATTTGTTTTATCAAGTCGCAATAATATCTAGAATTTCGCTTACATTCCAATAACAAATGTTAATAAACAACGAACATTGATGTTCGAGTAGTAGTTGCATAACTTGCATCAGTCGGTGTCATGTGAACCAGCGGCATTGTGTGTTCCATTGTCGACGTCACGAGGCTGCCTTCCCACGGGCCCAAGGACTGGATCCTCAGGGCTTCGCTGAACTTTACAAGCTTGGAACATTCGACATTATGGCGAGGTAACCCCAAATATCAACCTATCAAATGAGGACACAAAAGATAAAATTAAACTAAAAACTGTTTTTTTTTAAATCTCTACTCTAGCGTTTTTTTCGAGATAAAAAGCAAGTTATATGGTATCTTGAGGAATATTTTCTATTATTTGAATATTCCCCTTGTGCTCAACATCAACAACTATTTGGATTTTTTTATTTTATTTAAAAACTGGTGTTTCACATGTGTTCCCATATAAATTTCATCAAGATCTGATCAATAGATTTTGAAGTATTTTATTGAATTCCACATTGATTCGCTTTAAAGGATTCGAAAACACGCCTATGTATTGATGACTTGTAGGTAGGTATTCTTAAATTAATAAAAAAAAATCCTACCTCTGTGTATTAACCACCTAGCTAAGTAATTATAAGTTATACTTAACTACTCAAAATAGTTGTGTTCTAGCGGGGTCCACGCTTGAATTCCCTATCTTCATGATAAGTATCTGCCCTGCGGCATCTCACGCGTTGTTTCAATGGTAATGTTTCAAAGCTAACTTTATTAACAACGAAGTTTTAAAATCAAGGAATAGAAAAAATTACAACTAGTGAGTACTAACAATTGAAACCATTGAGCTAACTGCAGACGATGCAAACAGTCTAAAGGTAGCTCAATTGATACATGTATCCATGGGAAATTAATTAAGGGTTGAAAAGTAGCCTATATTTTATTCCAGGGCTTGCACTACGCTTATTTAAAATTTCATGCATCATTTCCCGATCCGTACAATATTTTTGCGTGAAAGCGCAACAGACATCCATACATCCGACTAATATAGGCTGATCATGATACATCCTACATTTTTAGATCCCCAACGGTTCAGTAGTTTTTGCCTGAAAGAGCCATCTTTACATGTACCGATACAAACTTTCGCGTTTTTTGTAAAAATTGCGTGTTTTAAAAGAGGGGAAATTATTTGATTAACATAGGTGAAAAACCTTAGACGCAGCTTTTCTTTGTCCACAAGTACCATACGTGCCTGACGATCGATGTATTTTGCATACAATGCGGTATAGTCACCACCACACGTATTGCTGATCTGCAATTATCTCGATTGTTTCAATTGTAATTTCAACTTAATTGTTAAAGACTTAAAGGTCAACTAATTGTTGAAGTCAAGGAGTCTACTTTGTTCGATAAGCGATATGGACAAGAGCATTCGTACCTACGATGACATGCAAACCTTGTGGGTTATTTATCAGTCTGTAAGTCAAGGTAATTTTATCTTTATTATTATACAAAAGAGTACAAAATAAAAAGTCCCGACATAATTCTCATAAATGTCTTGAGCAATGATTGTTTTAAACATGGAACATCATAATTACCCTTTGGAATTTGGTAGGTTGGTATTGGTTATAAAAAAATCACAATAAGATCTTATTACAGGAAATAAGGTTTTAATCAAATTAATGAGGAAGAACGCCTTGAATGCCAGTCAGAAGAAGATTTTTATTGTGTTCAATTAATATTTAATTGTAAAATGTGCAGCTTCTTAATGTCCATAAATTATGGCAAATATTATAAATGCGAAAATTTAAATGGATGAATATTTTTTCGCGCCAAAACTACTGAATGTTACTTTTCGGTTCATGTTCCTATTGGTTGTTAGAGTTAGTGCGTCTTTTATCTTTTTGTTTTTCTGTCTATGTTTTTATCTTTATATTTTAAAAATGTTAATTATGGACTGTGTAGTAAATCAATAAATCAATATCTTTATTTCTTTAGGCTTACAAAATAAGCACTTAGACAAGTCAAATTTAATACTAGGTATAGGTACATTATTATCAAAATAATATAAGAAATAAAGTTATATTTGATTTTCAGTTAGCCTCACTTTTTAGTCCACTAGTGGAAGAGGCGAAATAGAAACCACTATGACTTATACCCACCTACCACGATATGATAACGACATACCTATAATACCTACCACGTTTGAAATAAATGTGATTTGATTTTCAAAAATTGTCACGCAGGTGAAGTCGCGAAATACGTTCAGTCTCTTGCAAATACTTCATTCAATCTAAAAGATAACTGTTTACGGTATAATGAAGCAGATAAATCTATCTAGGCCTGAGGAAAACCGGCAAGGCTGGGGCATCACGCCAGCTTTAGTTAATTCGCTAATTAGCCATTGTCGACCACGTTTACACGCGCCAGAGTCTCCTATTATCTTAGCAATACTGAACTATTAGTTGCTTCTGGAAAGTTCTACTGTAAAAGAATTAAATCATGGATTGCTTTATTCTTCTATTCACATATAATCACTTAGCCTCAAGCTAAGCAGAGCTTACAGATAATAGATATGAGTATATTCAAGTATGAATGAATAAGTATATATATATAATATATATATATAATGAACCGTTCACGGTAATGGTTGATCCAGTACGATTTCTTAAGAAATGTTGATCCACCTTTTTCATGTGTACATTCGACTCTGGACCTAGTAAACAGATATACTTCGATCCGAATTTCAAAAGCATATGGCAACGCTGGATCTGCATTGACTCGTTTTCAATATACTCGCGATGTAAAAAGCTCAAAATACACAAATTTTGTTGATCTTCTAACGGTCAAAAAAATTACACTGAAACGTCTTTTTCACATCCGTTGCATATATACTACGTGCCATGTTAGCTTAGACAATGTTGATCTGCAGTCTCTGGAGCCACAAATTACTACTTCGTCTGTTTTCAAAGCGGCAACGCCGCACGCGCGGTAGTGGGGGACTTTTTGAGACTTACATAATCGAAGTTAATAGACTTGAAAGCGTTCGTTCTTACAAATTTCCTTCGGATAGTCGAATAGAATAGAGTAGAAATAGCTAAAATTCACTGACCAAGCACATTACATTTATAAAATAATATTTTTGTGTAGGTATGTGTATTTTTGAAATCTACTATAGCTCACAAAAAATAACTGAACTCTTTAGCAACCAGTTTGTAGGTCATGTTCTTCTTCGACATGTGCCTTAGGTATGAAAAGTTGGTAAAAAGGTTTTTTTGGTAACAGAACCGTTAAATTCTAACGAAATCTCCCTTTATTTTTAACTAAGAACCTAGAGAGAACCTGCTTCAGAGTTCAATTCTACAGCGATCTAAGTATGCCAGAACGCACTACACGTCAAAGGAAAATATAAAAACAAAGATTTTTAGAATGTTTCCTATATTTTAGACTCAAATGAACTCCTACAAATATCACGTTTATAAATCCCGCTTCCCAAATTAAGGTAGGAGTGTGAACGACGAAACGAAACGAAATTGTCTAGTGGGCAACATTATCATTATTTAAGGACGAAATTAGTCCACTGCTGGACATAGGCTTCCCGTAATGAGCGCCATAGCGCTGTCGCGTCCAGCATCTACCATCAATCATTCACAGATCGTCATCCCAACTGGCCGGAGGGCAAGGCGTCATACACTACGTTTGCCAAGTCGCAGTCTCAACTGAAGAACACGTTAACCCCAACGGTTGCCGATTCTCCGCGTATATAAAGCCTAGTTTAAAGAATTAGCAAGCTAAAATGACAGTGGGCCGGGCATATCTAGCGTAGAACTGACAACAGCTGGGGTAAACGTACTCTTGAGTGAAGACCACGTCTCGGTAAACGTAGTGTATGGTGTCCTCTAGTCAAGTGGGCATTCATATGGGAAATCATGTGTCCAGCAGTGGACTATTAATGGTTGGCGACGATGATGATGATTATGATGAGACCCGCTATCTAGTTTACTAAAACATTTTTATGATCAGTAACTACCAACGATACGTTTAGGGTAATTTGCAAATCTTTCTTTCATAATAAATGGGAAAGTCTGTGTGAATGTTTGTTATAAGTAATCTTCGTAACTACTTAAGTTATTGAAATGGAATTTGAAATGTATATAGTTTACGACCTAGAATAACACAATATAGGATATTGCAACTTGGAAATTATTTACTTTAAATGTAACTAGATGCGCCCCGCGGCCTCGCCCGCCTGGAAATTTATTTGTCAAATTTCAGAAATTTATTGCACGCCTCCTAGGGGTAGTTTCACAAAAATAAAAAATACGTGTTTAGTTATTTACTTTTAGTTTATTCATAGTGTTCATTTTGAGTGAAACAAACCAATGAGAAATAATTTTCCATACAAACTTTACCACCCCATCTAATAACCCCTTCAGAGTTAAAAATTTCCAAATTTTAAAATCCTATGTCCTTTTCTAGGTCCTAAACTATCTACGTACCAAATTTCATCGAAATGACTTAAGTAGCTACGGAGATTACCTATAACAAACATTCACACAGAATTTCCCATTTATTATAATACTAGATACTAGATGTGCACCGCCGCTTCACCCGTCAACCAGAGTTTTTTTAAACAAATTTTATAAATTTATTACATAACCCCTGGGGGTTATTTTGGTAAAATAAAAAATACGTGTTTAATTATTTCATACTTTATTTATAGGTACCGTGTTTTGAGTAAATCAAACCAAGGAAAAATAATTTTCCATACAAACTTTACCACCCTATTTAACGCCCTCAGAGGTTAATTTTTGATAATTTTATTAGCCTGTCTTATTTTAGGTCCTACTATCTACGTACCAAATGTCATCTAAGTAACTAAAGTTAATACGGAGATTACTTATTACAAACATTCACACAGACTTTCCGATTTGTTATAATAGTAAGATAGATAAGATTTGAGTCTGACTAAACTCTGAAGAACATTGACCCTAGTCTCTATTTAATATGAAAAGAACCTGTTTTCCTATGTGAGGTAGCTAGGTACTTTACAAAATTATTTGTGAAGATCCTTGCTAGCAATTCGCATATTTGGTAATTTAAAACTTTAATCTTATTTACTTTAACTAAACAGGTAGGTATTCATCAACGGTAGGCTGAACCAGCTGCTTGTGACTTAAAAATCGGTACAATTATACTGCAAAATGAATAATTAAACATGTATTTTTTATTTTTACGAATCTACCCCTAGGAGGCGTGCAGTAAATTTCTGTAATTTGCCAAATAAATTTTCATGCGGGCGGAGCCGCGGGGTGTAACTAGTCTAAAATAATTGACGTTTAGATAAACATCAATAGATCGAGGCATTGACACTAGTTATTTTTTTAAGTCGGCTAACCACGTAAGGTAGGCAACTACTTAAGTTCCCCAAAATAATTTAAGGTAGCAGGTTTTTTTTGTAACAATTATAACGATAGGCAATTGTTTATTTTTCTACTCGGGCCACTACCGTGACCTCTGATGTGTACTTTTTATTTAATAATGCTGGACAATCCACATAGCCTCATCTAGCCCTAAGCTAATCAGAGCTTGTGTTATGATGGGTACGAGATGACAAATATCTGTAACTTAATACAAAATATTACAAAGATTGAGAAATTTATTACATTTAGAAAACACCCAAAACCCCGTATAAATATTTACATGTCGTACAAACATTTATTGTTCCAAGGTGGGACTCGAAACCGCAACCTCATGTGCCAAAGGCAGACCTTCGGCCGCCCACATTTATTGTCAATCCATATAGTTTCAAAAATAAGAATTTATTTGACACGATACTCAATAATTAAAAAACCTATTAAGGTAAACGCAAGGAACGTCGAATTAAGGAACAAAGTGCCACTTTTTCGGTTTTAGTTTTCAGGTATAAAGAAAAATCAAAAAATAGAAAAGTTCTTAGTTATCGTTAAAAAAATATCCTTGGATCAACATTTGACCGTAGAAAAGTATTCGCAATGGATTTTTGGTTTCTAAATTAAGTTATTCAGTAAATTAATATCTTTATTTCTTTAGCCTTACAAAAAAACACTCAAACAAGTCAAATTTTAATAAAAGGTACATAATTATCAAAAAAATAATAAAAGGACTAGGTAACGCGATGTCATAAATTCTAAATGTCATAGAACATAGCGTTGCCTTGTCATTTCGTTTCCACACGTGTGGTCATCGACCTCCATGACTCCCGCACGAAGCGGCAACGTCGCTGTCAGTTTCGACCAATGCTGCGTTCTGATTGGTTCATTTGAATCGGATCAACTTGTGTAAAATGGATTTGTATATCGGATCAACAAATGGTATTACAATGCCTAAAGCCCCGTGAGGTCAAATGTTGATCTGGTCGGAGCAACATTTGTTACTGAAAATGTATAATAGATCAACAAAAGAGGCTCGGATCAACAAGTGTTTTCGGATCAACAAAGTGCTCGCTGTGAGTCGCGCCTGATCAACAATTGCCGGAATGGTATCTCTATAAGTATATATATATATAGTAATGAATAGGTATTTGAATATAATTGAGATACTGAATAAAATTTAATAAATTGTTTTTTTTTATTAAAAGTAGAAAACACCAAAACACCTGGGACAAATATTTGCAAATAATTCCAATATTTGTACCAAGGCGGGAATCGAAGACACAACCTCCTGCGCTGAAGGTGGACCTTCACCCGCTGCGCCGTAGAAGTCGTCAAAGAGTCTTATTTAATAAAATGTTACTCATGTTTTTATGACGTAGGTTTCGCAAAACCTTTAACATTTGAAATGACAAAATAACTACCAAAAAACCTGCGCATGCGTCATTGAAAATATTTGCGGACCTAAAGTTGATGTCGTTGAAATGCTGCTGGTTAGCTGGTTTAGTTAAAAGTTTTAGCTAATTTTCTTGATTAATGAATGAAAACGAACAACAAGGGTAAAAAAAAACCGTATCAAAATCTGTTGCGGAGTTTTGACGATTTAAGCATACATAGGGACAAATAGACTGACAGCGGGAAGCCTTTTTTCTATACTATGTTCTAATAAGAATAATATTAAATTAATGTGATTATGTTTTAAGTATGCATGTATTTGTGATCAATAAATTTACTTTACTTAATTAGGTACTTACTATGTAGTAAGTAAAACTATGTACTTGTATGTATGTGCATCACTCACATTCTACAGGCAGTAGTCAAAACTTAACATTGAACATTCAACCGTAAAATATTATGGAAAAACCATTATTCTTATTATAAGAACAGGAGTACCCCTTATACGTATTACTGCAAAATCTAAGGCTCATACAAATAACTAACTGTTTGCCATTAAATGTTAAAATCACGTACCTACTGTTAATCATAAAAATGTGCGTTTACAAATATATGTACGACAACAGCCATTTTTATTTGTAAATTGGTCCTTTAACAGCTCTCTTGCACAAAACGACATCAATTCGAGCATAAGTGTAACTACTCTGAAAGTAGGGTAACGGGCCGCGATGTAACAACGTATAATGATAATAGAAGTGCGGAAGATAACGCAACCTAATATCATAACGTGTGCTGGCACTTTCTCTTAACAAAGATCTGCGTTTTAGCTAGAGGCTGCGCACGCGCCGTTCTATACAACTTGCTGTCTGCAGCTTTGGTCATAACATAAGGTTTTGAATACAAAGTGAAGGCGGCATTTATCCGGAACATTTTTAACTTTAAGGCTGTGTCCCCAGTAGGCAAACTGTGAGCGACTGAGTTTGCGGCGTATCAGTTCAGTACGCCCTTCGATATATTTTAAATTGAGTGTCACAGTTTGCTAGTTTGCGCTCACTGTACGCAGTACTGGGGACACAGCCGAGTACGACATTGCCCCACGCAGTGAAGCATTTGCTTATAAAACGTTTTAAGAATTTTGCATATGTCTAATTTATAAATCATAAAATCAATAACGTTTGTAAAGAAAACAAAATTCTGCGAAGAGATATAAGCAACCGACTGGCGGGTTAGGTATGTTATCGAAGGCGAAGACACTAATAATTCTGCAAGCCCTAATAGTATACGTATTTAAGTAAATAATTATGAATCCTTACTAATATTATAAACGTGATAGTTTGTATGAATGTTTGTTACTCTTTCACGCAAGAACTACTGAACGGATCGGGATGAAAAATGAATTTTGAAATCGATGAGCTGAAGAGAGTTGTAGTTTCTATAACATATAGGCTTTTCCCCAAAAATCAGTTCCCATAGTATAAAATAGCTTTGAAACGTTTCCACAGAAACAAAGCATATGAAGCCGCGAGTATATAAATAAAGAGCTTGATAAGGATAAGGAAATAAATAACTTGATTCTCTTTAATTAAGAAACCTCTAGTGGTTTCAAACTGTTCTCCAAAATCTTACGAACTTTATTCAAAACATTTCTCAAAACTTTTGACGAACGTTCTCATATAAACGTTTGCTCGTGTTCGCAGATGAATAATGTATGTTAGTGCAGAGTCAATGAAGCGAGTGTGGTGTAGCATTACGGACAGACAGACGGCCTCGCAGTTTCCCTATCCACTGGATATTTCGCAATCTGTCGCCTTGTCGACTACCTCTGTAGAGGAATTAGCATCGTCGGTGGTGCGTGTAACCGAGCATCCACAAACATACGTCAGAGAGACCACTGTGACATGTGTTTAAGACTCTTATGCTTATTTTGATACGACTTCGCAAACGTAGTGTAGGAAGCCCCAGGTGGGATGACGATCTGCGAAAGACTGCGGAAGATGCTGGATGCGGCAAGCTGAAGACAGGGCGCTATGGCATAAGAAGAGACAATAACAGAGTAGAATGGAAACTTCGCTCCGAACGCGCTCAAGGTCACGATATTAGCCTACGCGATTCTGCACGTTAAACGTGCAGTGGGCGGGCCCATTCAATAGGGCTGTCACAGCCGGCGAAGCCGCACGCGGATTTTAATATTTATGTAAGTTAGGTACCTACCTCTATAATATGGCGTCACGATCAAGTTATTGTGGTGTGACAATAACTCAAAAACGAAGACAAATTTAAGTTTTTTTTAGATTGATTAAAGATAATGATAATACCTACCCTATGTAAGTATTATTTTCTCAATATTATTGTTTTTGTAGGTTCCTATCTAACTAATTAGGTAGGTACCTAATCAAAGGAACGTGAACATCGGTCGTTGACCTTTTCTCACTCGCTTCGCCTTGCGACGCGACGGCGCGGCGGCGGGGCGCGGCGGTACAGTGCTGTAGCAACCCTGGCAAAACGCCTGGACGACAGAGGGACGTAACAAGGTGAAGGGGGAAGTAGGTATATAAATGTCGGCGTTTGGGACTACATCAAAGAAGAGTCGCTTCTAGTTATTATTTATTCTTATGGCTATGGCGCGAGTTAGGGAAGGCCTATGTCCAGCAGTGGAATATAGGCTGATGATGATAATGCTTATTTTGAATGTCTCCTTTGCTATTTCTTTTTACAAAACAACTGCGTTATTATGGGATACCTTCCCAAGTCTGGTTGACGATGGTATCGAAATATGTTCGTGACGCTGAAGTTTTCAGTAAGATTTGGTAGAGCGCCTCTATCGTGCAAAAAATACGGAAATCCCATACAAAATGAGGCGTCACGATCACAGCTCGATATTATCGTCAATCGGACTCGGGAAGGTATCCCATAATAACGCAGTTGTTTTGTAAAAAGGAACAAAGAAGACATGCAACAACAAGCAAGTCTTAAACGCATGTCACGGTGTGGTCCAGTGGTAGTTTTACATGGTACTCACTTCCCTTCGAGCGAAAATTGTCTTTCATAGTCATAAAAAGTTTTAAACCTTGTATTGATATAAGTTAATAAACATTTTTGACATATTTGACGTTTTGAACGACCTGTTTTTATACAATTTCCATCCACGTTTAGAACTCATAATTAAGTCTATACTAAATTCTAATATAAGAGTTTGTTCTCAGTTAATTTATAATAAACCTAAGGTTTCAAAGAAATAATCATTTTAGAGATCTTTATTACGTTGCGTGCGGTTTCACCACCCCCCGTGTGAAAAGGGCCTAATAGGTTTACTATTGTTTCTAACTCTGCTTATGTTTGTGCTTTTCTACTTGGTTTACCGTTGTTTACAACAAAACTAAAAAAAAATTGCAAATTACACGCTTAGTATAGTGTGTAATATTTGTTCAAGATTACACACTATACCAGATTATTCAGTATTACAATTAAATGAGACATAAGGAACGTATTTGTTTGAATTCATTTAATTTATGATAGTTAATATGCAATTTTTAATTATGAATTTCCAATGCAAACATTGATTAATCACCTTTAATACAATTACATAAAGAACTTTTAAAAGTACTTACTTATACAAATTCTTGATTAGTAATTAGGTATGATTAGGATATTAGGATATAATAATTAGGACGCTTCCGACTGGTATTGACATGGATCAATTGAGCTACCTTTAGACTGTTTGCAACCGTCTGCAGTTAGCTCAATGGTTTCAATTGTAAATACTAGTTGTAATTTTTCTATTCCTTTGCTTGTAATTTTCGTTGTTAATAAAAATGTAATAAAAAAAAAAAAAAATTAGGTATGATAACTATTAATAGACTAATATAACTATTACCAATAGCTTTCGCCTCCATATCATTAGGATACCTAAACCAAAGCTGTGTTACAAGTTTAACATGAATGAATATTTTCTAAATTCTTCTCGTTTTAAAATATATTCACCACGCAACAACATAAGGAAGTGTATGCAAAAACTACAAGAATTACGTAAAAGTTATCGCAAAAACCAAAAACCAGTCAAATCTCCGATTTCCAACAAAAAAACTTGCCAAAGATGGAAGAGATACGTATATCGGTGTCACGACTATTGTTTACTTGGAACGTATGGGTGTTTTTTTGGCTAGAGATTTGTACATTTATGTTGTACGACATTCAAATTATTCGTAGTTGACGTTGTTCTTTTAAAATACTGCGAACCTCCTTTTATCGACTGTCGCTTCATTTAGTTTTTCTAAGCTTTTGTCGTAACGAAGTCTTCATTTACGCATAATCTCTTTTAGAAGATAAAAAGACGATATGGCTGATGAGGTAGCACGAAAGTCTGTAAGATACCTATTCATTCTCCTCTTGAAAATAGTCTCTTCATTAGGTTTTACTTTGGCCAAGTAAAGTAGATAGATAGACAATCTATTATTACAAAGCCTTAATAAACATTAGTCCTTAAGTAGATTTATCCTTATCTTAAAGTATCTTTATCAACTAAAGTAAAACTATTTTTGTTGATCCGGATACGAACACTACCTTGATATGATAATCGATTACCTTAACAGGTTTTTCGTTTATAGTAATAGCGGGAATTTTCGCCTGGGCAGCTATTAAGTTTTTTTTTTTTGAGTTTTAAGTGTTGTTTTTTGTATATTTCCGCTGTATAGCCTCCCTTACCAACTTATTAAGTATTTAATGATTAAGGTGTTGGTCAAACAACAGTTTAATGAGATTGAGATTTAATTTCTATTTAATAAAGTTAACTGTCTACTTTAAATCTATGGATATAAATAAATAACTAATATATACATAGAAACTGTGGTCACAGATAGTTGTCAAAAATATGTAAAAGTGTAAAAGAATCTTTTAGTAAATTTATGCAGCACAGTACTCCAAACCCGTTATTTATTGACTAAACATGTAATAAAAGTCAGATCACTTATGTATTAGAAGTCACTTACCTACGGTACGATGATACCTCTCATTCGCACTTAGGGCGCACTTACGAAGGTCGCGTTGCGTTAAAGCGAGACGGGTGTATTTCTAATTGCCCCGTCTCGTAATCGTAGGCGCTAATTTCAACACGCGACATTGATGTGATATGTCAAAATGCGCGCGAGTTGAATCTTAATACTTACATGAAATAGCTTCATTTTGATGCGTTTGGATCATGCGATCGTCTTGCTTCTGTTGCAATGACTTATAGTTTTAATTAGTTTCAAATAATTTGACATTTTCATAGAAATACTTTACTGGCAGTCATATTTTACCGTCGTCGCGGAATGAGAAACCTATTTGCAACTATGTAATAGGAACTCAATCGTTTTGTTATAAGTTTAAAAAGTTTCTTATGATAAACTACCTATTAGGTAAAAAGTTACAAAATTGTCAGAAAGCAGTAGGTAATTTCCTTGTTGGTTACTAAACTTACGACCTAGCTTTGACATTTAACTTTACTTTATTAAGTAGGTATTTATTCAAATTCTTGATTAAAATAAAATTATACAAGGAATGTATACTTTTCTATCTTTAATAAAAAAATATTGATGTAGATAATGTATTGTATTAAATATTTCAGTCATCTAGTACCCATAACACTAGCTCTGCTAGGACTAGATAATTCTGTATGGAGTTTCCAGCACTATTTAATTTTAATGAATGTTAACCCTGGGTTTCCCCAAATTAAACAAAAAAGCCCTTGCATATTTAACCTTTCAATACCCACCAGTGGTATTCGCAGCCCAAGTAAACTTTAAGAGAACAGCGCCTTTTATAAATTCGACCATCAAAATGTCGTCGACCGTGGTGCAAGAGGCTCATTACCTCTTTAGGTCAAGGTGCCATCTTCTGTGGCAGCTACACTTGGAAAAATGGATAGAAAATTGAATAATGTAGTGGAATTTTCCTCTTTAATTTCAATTATAGTTCATTATACTTTTTATGTAGGGGAGAGTATGCTATATTGTACCAGTCTCGATATCGGACCGATGCCTAATTCTTTTAAATATTATTTTATTGTCAGTGCTCTGTAGTTAAAAAAAACATGAAGGTATATTATGAATAATGACAACTTGGAAATAAAGTGCTTACTTTGATTTTTGTTCACTTTAATTTTTTTAAGAAACAAAGGGTGGTATGAATTTCAGAACGAAAATAATATTTTTTTAGGATTCGTCAACTCACACCAGTTGGGACAAGATTTATGGTGTGAGTTGACAAAGAAGCGAACAGGAATCTTTTACCTTGTTAGTTATTAATTTATGAGGTAGAGCCAATCTTGTCCTAAGCATTTTTAACGTAACTTATAAGTAAGTAAATAAGCCGTGGCCGAAATTCGGCTTAGAGCTTTTTTACACCACGATGATATCCATCATGTTGTAAAAAAGAAGTTAAGTATCAAAGCCTTCAATTATCGATATATTGATACAAAGCCTCTTAAGGAAACAAGGAAAACATCGATAATCGATAGCGCCGACCGATTATTACCAACGACTCAAACTAGTTTTAGATAATCGACGTAACTATGCCTATTTTAAGTTCCTATACATCAGTGGCCTCTTTACTGATGTAAGCGGAATCCTATATACGAGTTTTAATATTTATTTTGTTCGTTTGACTTACTATTTACTTATTGTATGTTACTTCGCATGCATCGTTTCTATGGAAACGGTTAAATGTTATTTTTATCACATTAGAACTGGGCCCAAATTCTGCTTTGGAAAAAGTAGCTTGCTTGTACTATGTTTCATTATTAATAAAAAGAAACAAACATCCATTCTTCCATCATCCTTCTATCCATGTTTTACATTTATAATTTACTAGCGACCCGCCCCGGCTTCGCACGGTTTAATTATACTTATAAACCTTCCTCTTCCTCCTCTTCCTTCCTTCCTTCCATTTAATCATTCAAAGGGACAAAGGGACATAAGGACATGGGGACAGAGAAAGTGACTTTGTTTTATACTATGTAGTGATGCACTTGGCTTCGCATGCGATGTTCTATGGAAACGTTTCAAGACTTTTTATCCCATTGGAACTGATTTATGAGATAAAAGCCTAGCCGTAGCCTCTGTGTTATTCCAGGGGTAGAACTACGTCTATTCAAAACATCCCGATCCGTTCAGTATTATTTGCGTGAATAAGTAACAAACGTACAAACTTTCGCGTTTATTATATAAGTAAGGATTGTGGTGTGATGAGCGTTATTTCCCCGAATACTTTATCTTTTTCCTTCATTTTAACTCTTGAGTTGTGAGAAGGTAACATAAAAATAAACAGACATACTTGCGTACTTATAAAATAAGCAAAGATTTACTTATTTTTACTCAACTGTACAAATACGGAGTGTAATGATTTCAGGGTTCATGAATGTACTAAGTAAACCTAAATGTGAGTTTTTTTATTACGCTAAACTTTTAAATGAATTAGAATTCAATTAATAGGGTATTGGCAGAATCCTTCCCAAGTCTACACTAGTCTACACTATTTAAAATTTTTATTCATCATTTTTTTTGTTACGGTAAAGTTGTTTTTATGTGTTTCAATTATTATAATGTAGACCAGCTGAAATAGGAACGACACATATATCGCAAAACATTGTACAGACTGTAAAGATTTCCACAAAGTTTTATTTCCCACCAGTGAGAAAAATATTTTGATAGCCCCTATATTATGTACGACTAATATCTGTCAGCGGCTTTATATGCATTATTGTGTTCATGTTATTTAGAACATTCAATAAAAAATCTTTACTTTATAGATAAGTTATACTCATAATAATCCGAGAAACGATTAGCAGTCATTATTGTCATGCGACGTGATATCATTTAATTGTGCCGTCATTAGTACTCCTAGCCGAGGCTAAGGGCCAAATGCCAAAGTAATAAGTACTATGCTTTATGCAGGTCTAATGTAAAAACAATACAAATGTCTCTGGGAGTTGTATACGGAAGTAATTTGAATGAACTGACAGATTTACAGTTCACTTTGTTTTTATTGCTTTTGTGTTATGTGCTTATTATAGTTTTAATATCTTTTCGCTTGGTCAAAATACAAATGAATGAATGAACACTTTATTGTACCTTTTGAAATAAAAACAATACTTAAATTAACTTATATCAAGTATTTATACTGTTTCTTGAAAATAAAGATTTATTATTATTTTTACTTATATCTAAATGTTATCATAATAAAACGGTACAACAGGCGGCAATTCATTATTTAATAAGTACATAATTAAGTACATTCTTAGTACATACCTACTTAAGTAAATTCTTTGAATGTACCTAGGTGCTTACCATATTATACTTTACTTTATATTTTCTTTTTATTTATTTTCCTTTTTTTGTTACAGAGAGACATCGCCCCCGTCGCCCCTCGGCGACGAGAAGGATTCCAAAATAGGCCAATTACAATTCTCGACACCTTTCGACAGTAATGGCACGGTAAGTCAACGTTTAATAATACTGTATAATAAAAATAAAAAATGCTGGACTATCCACACAGCGTCATCTAGCCCAAAGCTAAACAGAGCTTGTCAAAGTCACCATTTCATTTCACGCAATATAAATTGACAAAGAATAAAATACAATCAAGGAAATTACAATCAAACTACGAGTACTAAAAGTAGCTCTATGACACTTATTTCTTCCAACTAATAAACTAAGGAATATGTTTTTTTTTTTTTTTTAGTAATTTCAGTAGATATAACGCGCGAAACAAAGAAACAGTAACCCATTCCTATGTAGAATGGACTCTACAGAGTAGTCACAACTAATCATAAAGGTCCATCAAATAGAAGAAGAGATATAAAAAGATATAAGACATGAAAAATGCTGGACAATCACACAGAATCCTCTAGCCAAAGTAAGAAGAGCGTAGGATGATGAATATCGGTACTTTTACTGCCTAGATACTACGGCGTAATCCGCCTCAGATGCCTAGAAATTCTTGATGTGACATAGGCGTAGTGAGCAATGAACGTATTAACGCGTGGACTGTGCTTTAGTTTAGCTTTAATAATGTTCACAAACAATTATATCAATACAATACTATCCACTTTATTGCCCACCAAAAGAAACAAAATATAGGGAAATAGATATAACAAAATTGCACAATGGGCGGCCTTATCGCTAAAATCATTTATTACTTTTCAATAACTCAGTTTAATAATCATTTATTTCAATAATATCCAGAATAACAAGTCACATTTTTTTTACTCACATCAAAGTCCTAATTCCAATTGGTTAGTCACCGCCAGGCTAGCTTACAGTGACGATCATAATATTGTACTGAGAACATATCGTGGAAAATTAATAAAATCAATATTAGTATTCCGTGCCCTTGTAATCCTATTCATCAAAAAAAACCCAGTCGATGCTGCTAATTCGTCTTAAATCTAACGAGTTACAAAACCAATGAGTCACGATTTCAAAGAAAGTTTCATCACAAACGATTAAGCGGACTTTATAACTCGATTATGAATCACGGTTCTACTAAGTGTATCTAACCGCACTTGGACTAGTTATTAAACACAGAACAGGGAAATAGGTAATTAATAGAGTACTCGCACTTGAGGTAAACTCGGTTGTAAAGTCCAACATATGTACATATTTTATGTCAATAAAGACAATTATGAATGAAAACTTAATAAAACCCTGTGCAAAAACTGAAGAAAATAAATAGCTACGTATTACGCTTGTAAAGAGAGTACATACGACTGTGTCCCTAAAGGCTAGTCGTTGTCCAGCCTCTGAGGACAAAAATTGAAGCGGAGAGAAAATCAGTAGCCACGTTTTTGTTCGATTGTCCTTTGGTGAACACTGCTCTAAGATGCTTTTACCGAGTCACGGTTTTAGATAAACTATCAAAATAAAATAAGTACTTACATAATTATTTGAAAAACATAAAAAAAATATATATATATTTGATAATTTTAAACTTAACTGGTCAAGACCTTATTTTGTAAGCCTAAAGACAAAGTTATTGATTTCTGACAAATGATCTTTTGCACATCACCGCCGATAGTCCGCCTACTTGTGCGTCAAAGGTATCTTATGCACTGCAGCGGCGAAGCAACATCATCAGCAACCTATAGGAGCTATACTGGTTCCACAGAGCACCCCAAGACTTTTTGGTGCTTGAACGAAAGGCTGCACGCATAATACGACTGGAAATAATCTCTAAAAAGCGTCGTAAGATGGCGTACCAAGCCATTTACTTGTAATTTCCACATGGAATCTTCCATGGCCTTTTTCATTAGGTTACAGTTCGTGTAAGATCTCGCTAAATGAAAGGTCAAACACGTTTTTACATTTATCAATGATTATAGCACACATGAGTTGATTGTGCCTGGAGGTACAGTCAAAGATAAAGATTGCTGAGCTGTGCTAGTTTTCAAAAAGTATATTCAAACTTTGTATGCATGCAACCTTAGGCAGATTGTGGAGTCAGGCTAACCAATTTTGAGAAGGAGTCCAAGAGGAGGATTCAGCAGGCTGGCCAGCGCTTGGAAAACTACGTCGAGTCTTCATGTCATCCATACCGCAATTTTTGAAAACGAAAGTCAGTCAAATCAGTGCGTCCTACCCGTAATGACCTACGGAGCTGAGACGTGGACACTCACGGTAGGGCTGGTCAACCAGTTCAAAGTCGCTCAGCGAGCTATAATCAATAATAATCAATAATCAATATCTTTATTTCTTTAGGCTTACAAAATAAGCACTTAGACAAGTCAAATTTAATTCGCCTCAATTTTTTGTCCACTAGTGGAAGAGGCGAAATAGAAACCACTAGCATGTGTAAAACTTATGTGTCTAATACATGTTTGCCTTATAAATAATTACATACTATTGTCGATGTGGAACTGAGCGACATCTGGCCAAGCACTAACGTCATTGATGTAATCATTTATGGAGTAATATGCCTTCTTGATAAGATTTAGTTTTATGTACTGTTTAAATCTACGAATAGAAAGTTCAGTTGCTTCAGATAGAAGCTTATTATAGAAGCGCACACAATTACCCATAAATAATTTCCCCAGTTTTCGTAATCTAAATGAAGGAATGTGTAATTTGTTCTTGTTTCGTGTATTTCTATTGTGAACATCACAATTTTTCAAAAAGTTACTCTTGTTTTTGTGTGTATACATTAAATTTTCATAAATATATTGCGAAATTACAGTTAAAATATTTATTTATTTAAAAAATTCCCTCAAGGAGTCACGTGGCTTTAATTTATAAATTGCACGCACCGCCCTTTTTTGAAGAACAAAGATAGTCTGAATATCAGCTGCCTGTCCCCACAGCAAAATACCATAAGACATAATACTATGGAAGTAACTAAAATAAACTAACCTAGCTGTGTCCTGATCAGTGAGATATCTAATTGTTCTCACTGCATATGCTGCTGAACTAAGCCTACCCGCGAGAGCATCAATTTGCGGTTGCCATTGAAGAGATGAATCAATATGCAACCCCAAGAATACAGTAGAGTCTACGAAGTGAACAATCTCATTATTTAACATGATTTGAGTTGGGAGTTCTCTAACATTTGGTAACATGAATTTTATACATTTTGTTTTTTTAGCATTAAGTAACAGGTTATTGGCGGTAAACCAATTTAGTATTTGTGACAGCGAATTATTTACATCGTTAAAATTATATTTATTTCTGTCTACTTTAAAAATTAGTGAAGTATCATCAGCAAATAAGACTATATCACAAAGATCTTTTGCTAGAAAGGGAAGATCATTTACATAAACTAAAAATAAAAAGGGACCTAATATTGAACTTTGAGGTACGCCTAATTCAATATTTGAGCCCGTAGATCTTTCTTTACCAACTTCTACTTTTTGAACTCTATCAGATAAATATGATTTCATAAGATCCAGTGCCCTTTTCTTAATTCCATAATGTTTTAGTTTCTCAATTAATGTACTGTGATCCACACAGTCAAAAGCCTTAGAAAGGTCACAGAATACACCAATAGCGTTTTTGGCTTTATCCCAGGCCTCCAATATATGCCTTAACAGAACTGAACCAGCATCGGTTGTTGATCTACCCTTGGTGAAGCCGAATTGGTTTTCATGGAATAACCTATTAAGGTTGAAGTGAGAAGTCAACTGGATGAGAATATTTTTTTCAAAAATTTTACTCATAGCAGGAAGTATTGAAATTGGTCTGTAGTTGGCCGGATCAGTGTGGCTACCAGATTTATAAAGAGGAACCAGCTTACTATATTTCATGAGATCAGGAAAAATTCCTGCGTCGACACAGCTATTGAAAATATAGGCCAAACAAGGAGCCATTTCCTTAATAATTGAACTTAATACTTTGGTGGATATACCCCAGAGATCCTCAGTATTTTTAATGTTAATTGACTTAAAGGTTTTCACTACATAATTAGCATTTACATAACTAAAGATAAAACTCTCATTACATCTAGCAACTGAAGATTCTAAAAATTTAACAGCCATTGATGCTGAGGAGTTTAGAGACTGGGTAACAACTTTAGGAATAGCAGAAAAGAATGCATCAAAAGCATTGGCAATATCTTTTTCATGTATAAGAATTGAATTATTAATTTTTAATCTTATTTCTTTATAACGTGGCTTTGATTTACCTGTTTCGTTATTTATGGAAAGAGCTATGTGAGGAGTTTCTCTGAAGGATAGGATTCGTAATGAAAATATTCGACAGAGAATCAAAGTTATCGACATAGCTCAAAGCTCAAATTAGCAAGTGGCAGTGGGCCGGCCATATCTCGCAAAGAACCGACAACCGTTGGTGTAAATTCATTCTTGAGAGGAGACAGCGACTTGGCAAACGTAGTGTAGGACTCCCTCCAGCCGGGTGGGATGATGATCTTATTTTATTTATTTATTCATTTTACTCATAGGGTACGAAACCCTAGAAATTTGGTTTATCCATCATACCCACCTGTATTTTTATGGGTTAGGGTACATCTCGTCCGAATGAAAACTCGTCCTTGGACAAGTTGTCCTCTTCTGTTTTAGGGCACGTTCAGTAGGTATTATCTAGCTAGATGTATGAGTGCTAATAGGCATCCTGTTTTTTTGTTTTTGGCTGGTGTCAGATGGAAAACGACAGATAATGTTGATTTCTATGTATACCTATACATTTAGGTAGGGAAAAGCCTAAAGCCTATCTAACCTAACTCGGCATCGTACTTCGAAACATCCGAAAACCAATAACCGAACAATAGGTCATTTAAAAACAATAAATAAATAATCGTGTAGCCAACTATGGAGTGTTGACATTCCGTTGCCTTCTCTAACGTCATCTCTCGAGACTAACTACTGCCTGTAGTTAGTCTCGAGAGATGACGTTAGTTAGACGTTGTGGCTTTGGGCGGCTTTTTTCGATCGGATCTCAGCGAATAGAAAGAAAACAGGTGGAGTGAGCTCAAATTTGACTTACCCGGCAATGGGCCAATGTAGCTTACCGAAATTCCTCTAGGTTTTTGGGTGCGATGAATTATCCATACCTTGTTCATAAGCAGTTAGCTTTAATTAATAAATATAATAACAAATAAATATAAACAAAACACGCCGTAGCGGTCTGGTAGAAAGCGATAAGACCACCACTTGTCTCTATACATTTGAATGGCATTGACAAAAGAATTTCTATTGTAAACATCAAGCTTAAATTTGAGTATAAGAAGATTTTATGGATTTCTCTTATTATATTTGATAAGAAATGTCTGTATTCGTTTTAACAAACACTACAACCAGCGGATATTGGAAATAGAAAGATATTTGCAAGCAAATAAGTATAGCATTTCGGATGAACGTAGTGTAATTCTATGTCTGTGGTTTCGGTACTTAATACTTTTTATGGTATAAAATAGCTAAGAATAAACTTTTAACCTTTATAGCTTAAGGATGTCTATCCTTAAGCTAGCTTAATCTAGTTTTAAAAGTTTGGGGAGACGTTCTAGGGAGATGCATGTTCAATAGTGGACATACGTTTGCCTATCAGGAAAAATCATGGCTTGATACAACAATGAAGAATTCTATTTTAGTATACAGCTCCTAATCGCATTGTATAGAATAATAGTTCTCAGTAAATGTTTTTCCTCTGTGAAATAAGGATGTCTTTGAAAGGATGTGCCAACGCTGATGGATGGCTGGCTCCAAACAAAGGCATGCCTTATCCTTGGACGTATCTAGCACGGAAACTAATACGAATGTGGACACGAGACAGAATTGTCTCAAGGTATTTAAGTTGACGAAACAAATCTCCACGTCACGTTCAACGTTGCTGTTCCTCCAATACAAACTAGGTGTATTTCAACCGTGTACAGCAGAGGTTCCCAAACTCTTTTGTATCATAGACCACTTTCAAAATTTAGCGGGATCCGGTGGAACCCCTGCAGCTATATTACTACGAATCTATAAATCTCGAAAAAAAAGTGACGATTAAATCTATGGTTATATAAACTTCCGTCGTCGTACGATTATTTATACTAGCGTCGTCGCTGAGTTTCAAAGACAAATTAACAGTTATTGAAAAAAAAAGTTACACTCGACGAAAAAAAGTTACTATTAAATTTTCATTGATTGTACTGTGAGTGGATGTCTAAAAACCAAAGTTGGCCAATCGAAAAAATTACTTACTCCATCCAATTTTACCTTTTTTGAAATCTACAGTGACTCACAGCATGAACCAATCAATTCTCACGAATTTTATTTATAAGTACTAGCAGCGTCTCGAGGTTTTACGCGCGTAATTCCCGTTCCCGTGGAAATTCCGGGATAAATAATAGCAGAGTATAATCTTTCTCTGTGCCAAATTTCATCATGATCCGTTTAGTAGTTTTTGCGTGAAAGAGTAACCATCCATTTATCCATCCATCCATTCATCTTTATTTAAAAACTACCGCGTTTATAATATTAGTAAGATAAGATTACACCGTTAATTATTACTGTTATAACAGACGTAATATAATCAAAATTAAACACTTATAATTTACATAATGTAATTTCTACAATGGTAGTTACAAAAAAGTAAAGGAATGTACTTTATGGATTGACAGCAAATTATCAATATTTGGCTTGAGTTTTGTAAGGAATCACCGCAAATCTCCCCGTTCTGTGATATTCAATCTGCTTCATTTTTGTTAATACCTAAGTTTGTAATGGCACCAAAACTTTTTTTCGACAAGATATGAGAAGGGAAACGCTTTCAGAAGCTTTTTCGGGTTTTTCTGCCTGCAGCCAAAATTTTCGATACCCTATTTTAAATGTCACTTTCAGCTCCTCATTAGTGCTAAGCTCCTCTCGAAATAGCACTTTTTTCACATTTCCCACTTCCGTTTCATTAAATAGATTTATCCATGGTGGTATTAAAATAACTATTATCTGCCTATATTGATAAGTGCAGTCAAGCCCACATTTTAGTTCTTCACTATCGAAACCAAATAAATTTTCATGCACCCCGCTTACAAATTGTGGACCCCCATTTTTTGTCACGCCTAACATAGACCCCCGTCGGGCTCCCGTGGACCCCTGGGGGTCCACCTGGACCACTTTGGGAATTACTGGTGTACAGTCATAATGAACTTCACATGACACTTATAGTTTGGACGGATGGATAGATCTGTTAGGTGTTTTTCACGCCAAAATAACTTTATGAATTAAGCTGAATTTATGCTTTTTCTTGCGCTTGGATGTTGATCTAGACCTGGAATAAGGTAAATTCCAGTTTGTATCCTATACATCCGTTTCCATGGGATAGAAACAACGCAAAAACAACCCCATCGTTTAATTCTTCCAACACAAGCTAGGTTTGTAGAGAACCGGCTTACAATCATAATTAAGCTAAAAACGTTTCCATTACAGAATAATTAGGTCTTCATTGACTGAGATAAACGTATGTAAAGGCTACGTTTAATTCCGGAAACAACGCGTGCTACTTGACTAAATATAGATTTACAGACAAAATCATAAATTTACGTAAAATATAAGGGCCAGTAATGCTTTTAATAACAAAATTAAGCTAATAAAACACAAGCTCTGCTTAGCTTGGAGCTAGATGATATTTTGTGGATTGTCTAGTTTAGTAATAATGTTTTGTAATTGCAAACAAATACCTCGAGTAGAGCAAAATAAAAGCCAAATTTTTGTCATTTTTGTGCAAAAATCCTCACCCTCAGTGAAAAAAAAATTGATCTCGACGGGACTTGAACCCACAATCTTCCCTTAGGACGGAAATGACCTACCCATGGCACCTTGTAGGTGGAGCTAGATGCTCACCATACCGGTATAGTCTTTACTGTGTTATTATCCAGACTATTTATTTATTATTTACTAGCGACCCGCCCCGGCTTCGCACGGTTTTATTATAAGTATAAACCTTCCTCTTGAATCACTCTATCTATTAAAAAAAACCGCATCAAAATCCGTTGCGTAGTTTTAAAGATTTAAGCGTTCAAAGGGACATAGGGAAATAGGGACACAGAAAGCGACTTTGTTTTATACTATGTAGTGAAGTATGTCCAGTACCTACACATGAGTAGTCTCCGATAAAACTGGCCAACATTGAAGCCAGGATATCATCATTCCATGTCTCCAGTTTAACCTTTGGTTGCAGATCTGGCAGAAGCGGCAGCAGGCGGTGTGCGTGCGACACGCGTTCAAACACTACGGCTCCAACAAGCGGCCCAACCACGTGCTCAGCAACCTCAATATGACAGTCGCTAAAGGCACCATGTGAGTACACCACTCATAAGAAAAACAATGCAGTTTTATTGTCAACGTTACATTTTATTAGCATAAAATGATAATCGTAGCCATCAGCCAAGTAGTTGAGAATTATAACTAATTAAATTAAATTACTTATTAAATTAAAATTAAATTAAATTCATGTATTGATTCAGACACAAAGATCCATAGATTAAAGTAGTAAATGTCACACAGATAATCAAAAAATAGAGGTACTAATAGTAAACAGTGGAATCACATTCATGTATGGAGAGTCACAGGTATTCTTTTGTTTGAGAGACCTTGGGTTGTTGACCCTTCCTGTCAAGCGGTCACCTTAAAAAGGCGAAGTTATTGCTCGTGCTCACATGGAGTACACCACTGTCGCAAAAGCTGTTACACTGTGTACTGGGTACTGTGACGGTTAATGTTCCCATCCCTCCCTCAATCTTTCGCATATAACGATCCTATATCTGACGTGCTAGCAATATAGTACCGCTATGCCTTCAAGGTGAGTTATTTGTAATGTCTTACCTACGATGCATCTGTTCTCTACGTCTCTCAAATGACTATTACCAGCGTCACATGAAAGACTATTCCCAGGTCCAAAGACGCATCTAAACTTTAGCTACTGTCACACATTAGCTCTAGCTGGAGGAAACTGAAAGATGGCTGATCAGTAAAGACGTATAACTTTACACAAAACATTTAAGAATATAAAATAAACATCAGACAAGGCAATATGGCTGTAATATGGCTTTAGCCTGTTCATAAAAAATTGACAAATGAAACTAAAAAAAAATAGCTCTAGCTGTCACGAGGAGTATTCCTAACGTCTCAAAATAATCAGTCAGAGCATCGTGGTTCCTTTGCTACATTCATTCATAGCGTCTTTGGCGTCTTTTAAGTGTTGCTACGACCATATTTTGTAGCACTCTAATTGCTACGCTTTTCGTAGCGCTGCTACGATTGTAGCATTGCTCGCTGTAGACGCGATTTGTCACATATTATTATGGTTAATGACATAATTCTGTAGCACAGCTATGCAGCATTCATAGTATTTGTACGCGATTTGTAGAGTTTCTGCGCCTTTCGTAGCGTTGCTACTAAAATCGGTGTAGCTCGGACTCGATCGTTCTACCATTGCTACGACAGTCATAGCACTATCTACGATCGTCGCTACGACAAATTTTAAATTGATATCTAGAATATTTTTGGTATACCATATCTCAGCTAAATTCGAAAGTCCTAAATTCCAAAATAATGTGAACATGTTGTTTTCATATGACACTTCTTAGATCTTATAAAAAATTACCGTGTTAGCCTTATCACCACGAAATATAGAGGTACACCTAACTAGTCTAGTGGAACTACCAGTGATTATACCTGTTTTCTCGAGTTCGAATCCTTAAAATACCGTAAAACTAACGATAAATATGAAGATAGCAATATACCAGTACGAATTGTAATTCTCTTCAACACACCCATAGCTCTAATGCTGTAAAGAAAACAATGCAGTTTTATTGGCAATGTTACATTTTATTAGCATAAAATGATAATCGCAGCCATCAGCCAAGTAGTTAAGCATTATAAGTAGTAATAGTAAACAGAATCACATTCATGTATGAAGAGTCAGAGGTATTCTTTTGTCTGGGAGACCTTGGGTTGTTGACCCTTCCTGTCAAGCGGTCACTTTAAAAAGGCGAAGTTATTGCTCATCATTTAATGGGTTTGTAAAGTTTATTTATATATTTTAAATTGTGACTTTAAGAAGTTAATAACCTTTATAAGTTAAAATATAATTAACCTTGATGTTATTCAGAGATTCGGAAAAAACTAATTTACCAAAGTAGCGTCTTTTAACTATTACATAGATTTGAGATTGTATTGGACCCTAATAAAAAGACTTTCATTAATTTATTATAAAAAAAAACTAAGTACTGACCTTGCTCTATTTATTATGATTCCCTCTGTTTAATATGATTTTTATTATAATCCCGATACTTACAGAACTACAAAATCGTATAAAATCCTAATCATAAAATACAAGTCTTAACGACTTATTGTAGGGTCTGCACTTGTATTAGCCTTGTATAACAAGCCATTAATTCGTTTAGATAACCATATAGTCTATGACTCTATCTAATATTGTTTAAGTCTGCTTTAAGATAAATAAAGATAATATTTATAAACCTCCACGTATATTGTAAAGGCCAAAACACACATCGTCACACGTATTCCAAACGTCACACGTTCAGATCAAGTGTCATCAACTCAAAGGGCTATTGTACCCCCTTTTTGGACTATCCAATGCGCACGCGCATCCGCTCCAAAATCACCCCTATTTCCTCATCATAAAGCATTCTTTTGTTCGTCTCAATACCCCAATGCCCGGAAGGTATTGACGTCAAGATACGTCAATTAGAATAGTTGACTTTAAAAGGTAAGTAATTAAGTGAGCATAGCGAGTGGGTGATTATTGTTATTATGTAGGTAATGTAGGGCAGAAGCCGGAAGGGCCGCAGCTTCCTAATGTGTATTTTAACACCTATATTGCGTTTTAAACCAGAATACTCAAACACAAAATATATTTAAGCTCGTTAAAGTCGCGATATGTTGACAGTTTTCAAAAAATCTGTTAAAAAAATTACTAATTAGGGTGTCTTCCGGAGTAAAAAAATCTAACTGGATTTGATTTTAAAGTTATGCTAAACGCATGCTATTAGAAACAGTCTACACTGTCTAGCTAGAGGTATCCTTATAATTTTACCTACAGCAGAACATTCCGGGTGTCTCGAAGTTTAAGCTTTGCACTTCGGTCCTGCTCACCAATTGACGTACCGCACAGTTTTCTTTACAGTCCATCCTCAGCTACAGTAGTCACTTCCGTCCACCATAATAATCAAAATATCAAAAAGTCAAAACCAAATCTCTGTTATTAAAATCAACCCGCAATCAGAATAGGATCGGACCATTTCGAAGTGACACAAGCAAGGACGGACATTTACTTTTACAAGGTTTCATCGCTATTTGATAACAAGTTTATTTTGCCAGAATCACACTAGAAGCACAACTAATAGTATAAATGAATGCATAAGTTTGTATGTTACTTCCTCACAATGAAATGCTGAAATAATCAGGTTTAAATTTTGCATAGATGTAGATGGAATACGAGGTATCTTACCTTTTATCCCATAAATTAGTGTATTCCAATGGAACAAAAACTTTTAACGTTTCCATAGAAACAGCGCATGTGAAGTCATGGACATAAATTATTGTAAAATAAACTATTAAAGGACTATAGGAGGCTTCACAAGGTTCCGTCCCATTCTGATCGCGCGCAGATTATACATGAAGATTATCAATAATCATCTTTACCTCCCAACAAAAGCAATATCACCGTGAATAGTGAATGTAGTGTTGTTACGAAATAGACCTTACCCCCCAACAATAAAGCGGACAACAGCTTGCGCGGAGAATGTGTAGAGTAGTGATGAAACAGAGCGTCCGCGCTACGCAAGAGTGTGCCCAAGCGTTGCGTTCTCGATTTTCGTGAACCAGATACGTTCATTACCTTTATTACTCTACATGCGAATTAAAAAGTATGTTTTGTATGCTTGTCTCGGTCGCTGTCGAATCGTTGAATCAGCCTATTTGTTGAATGGCTAGACATCCGGCATACAGTTAAATGTTCAAGCTGAATGTTAAATGAACGCTGAAGAAACGTTCTCCCAGATTGCTGATTTCGTCTTGCCATTTGACTGAAATAGGTGTAGCTAACAAAGCTAAAGCAAAATAAAGTGATGAAAGTGAGTATTTTTATTAAATCAAATAAAAAAAAGGAAATTTTGGATGGTTTGTTATTTCTTCACGCCATACAATTCAACCATTCGGCCAAGAGACATACCAATACATATCTGTATTGAAAATTTATTTGACATCGTAAAACAGAAAGCTGCAAAAATGTATCTGTTATTTTTTTTAAAAAAGCTTAATATATAATTTCAGATTATTAAGGACATAAAAGCGCAGGACCGTGTGGAGTGGCACAAAAGTTTGGAGGCCTACACCCAGCAGTGGGTGAAGTCAGGCTGCGGATGATGATGAAGGATATAAAAAAGCTTGGGACAGGTTTAGCCCCAACTTCAAAACTAAAACTAGATTAAAATATTGCCTAGCCATTAAAAAAACGAGCTATTTCAACAATCCGGCGGCGACATACCCATTTCCTTATGTACCGCTCGGAATGTTATTAATAACAGGTTGTAACAAACAAACAGACTCGTTTAACTACTCTATGTTTACATATCTGGTTATCATGAACTAGGAAGGGTTCAGTAGGAAATCTGATGAAAAGGACAAATTTAATCATTTTTATTACTAATTTGGGTCAGTAATTAATGAACCAGGATAATCTTTATTTCCTTATGACCGTGAGGGATACTTAAAATCCTCAAGTTTTTTAAAATAATGGCCAAATAGTTTGAAAAATTGTTCAATTGTAACTATTTAACGGTCACTTTCACAGACAGCGTGTAAACACCATGGTCATCTCATGACCACAGTGTGTAAAAATCTATGGATGGATGGATGTTCGTTACTCTTTCATGCAATAATTACTGAACGGATATGGATGAAATTGATCATAGTCTGGAATAACAAATAGGCTATATTTTATCCCTGGGAACGGGAATAACGCGGGTGAAACCAGGAGCTGCTAGTTATTAATCTTTATTTATGTGTGTGTGGTATGGTCTAATACAAAAGATTGAAACGTAGGGAAAATCAATTAAAACTTTATTTCTTATATTATTTTGATAATTATGTACTTTTAGTATTAAATTTGACTTGTCTAAGTGCTTATTTTGTAAGCCTAAAGAAATAAAGATATTGATTTACTGATTTACTAATATATAATTTTTATTTTGTCCAGATACGGCTTGCTGGGTGCATCAGGTTGCGGCAAGACCACTCTCCTCTCGTGCATAGTGGGGCGGCGGAAACTGAACAGCGGGGAGATATGGGTGCTGGGAGGGAAGCCGGGGACCAAAGGTAATATGCTTCCCAATATAGTATAAAACAAAGTCGCGTTCTCTGTCCCTATGTAGGTATGCCTAAATCTTTAGAACTACGCAACGGATTTTGAAGCGGTTTATTTTAAAACATAGAGTGATTCAACACATAATAAAACCGTGCAAAGCCGGGGCGAGTCGCTAGTCCATTTATATAGAACAGAGGGCGAGAGCCAAAAGATAAATTTACAATATTTCCCAGTTTTTAGCGACATTTTTTTTTGTTTTAATATTGCAGTTACTTACGGTCAAACTTTACTCAGATTTTGACTGTTATCAAATATGTATAACCAGCACCTTGCTGGCTGGTTATATTCGTAGTAGGTATAAATAAGCAAAACAATTTAAAAAATCGTTGTGGATAGAAGTTTTTTAAGGAAAATAAAAATATTTTCTTACACTAATCAATGTCAGCACCGAGTGTATTTGTTGAGCCCGACCCCTACTTTCACTGTACTGGTGAGGTGTTTATAATAAAACAACTTGAACTTTCGGAGTGGGTGGACTCAATTTTATTTAAAATATGAAATGACCCTATCTAAATCCGTGCGTTCTCGTCAGCGCGATTCAGAGCTCGTCACTTTTTACTAGCGACATCACGCTTCAAAATAAAGGTACTACAATGCTTACGTCATAGACTGAACATTACTAGCGCCATCTAGGGCTACTAGATTAAACAGTATTCAATCCTTAACTGTAAGAATAGTTAGAATCGCAGTAGCATAATGTAAACATTGCCTCATTTGTGTCAGTAGTTCCGAAGAGCACTCGTTACATACGTGCCAATTTTTATTAATTGTGTTAATTAAATAGTCAGTTTGTTGGCTAAACGATCCATAAGTAGTTTAAAATATACCGGACATAGTCATACATACCTGAAGTTCAATTGGTATTATTCGCCTTCTTAAATCATTTAAAAACTTCGCTTTAATAATTTGGCGTGTTTTAAAAACAGTTTAAATCGTTTTTAATTTTAAATTAATTTAGAATTCTTTAATATTCATAAATAACAAGGGATGTTAGTTTGTATGGAAATGTGTAAAGTTATGTGACTGCCCAAAGTCAGTTTTCCGCGCGGACGAAGTCATAGAAGTATAATAACCTAACCAAACATAGTATTTTTTCCCACAACAATATTCTTCTTCTTCCGGGGTTATCCCACGCTAAGCGGAAAAAACAAAATATTTTCACACAACAACACCTAGCCAAATAGTAAGCAAACTTTTGTTATGACACTCATTGACAATACTACGATTGATATCTACAAGTCTTTCGTAAATAAACCTTAACGAGTTGAAATAAGGAAGTAATATCTCCACCATTTGCCAATATGGAGGATATTGGAGGTATCGATTGTATGGTATGGATGGACATTAATGTCCAGGCCAATGGGCATTAATTTCTTACTCCTGCACTCCTGAACTATATTATATTTGACTGTATTTTTGTGTCATCATCATAACTTTGTTCTGGGTGAACCGATTGCTAGCATGCTTAGGCTAGATGACGCTGAGCTCGAAAACTATATAAAAACCTAAGAAGTTAAAAATGTATTTTATGACGTAACCAAGAGTCCTGTAAGGTCTAAAGGTAATAAAACTTTGAATTCGCGTGTGTAATCTGTGTGGATTGTCCAGGGTTGTTTATTTATGAGTAAATAATTTATTCAAAATGAGAGTTACAATCAATGAATAGAAAAAAATTGTACTAGTACATACAATTAAAACAACTAAGCTAACTGCAGATGGTTGCAAACAATCTCATGGTGGCTCAACTGATCCATGTCAATACCAGTCCTCGCATCCCCAAGACACTCGCTGCATTACCACGCTGATGCGCTAGATACTTACCAGCTCTCGGGTCACGCGTCGCATCGACCAGACGCTCAGATATGTTTTAAAAAACCGGGAGAACCTTGGTACCTCACGGACCTAGTATCTCGACTCCAAAGGGAGCAAATGAGTTAATAAAATAAATAAATAAATAACTCCGGACAGTTCACACAGCATCATCTAGCCCCAAGCTAAGCAGAGCTTGTATTATGGGTACTAGATGACTGATAGAATAATAGAATGTAACTTTTAAAACTCTCATAGTTTTTAACGCTAAAGTCATTGAATACGGGATATTTACCGTGATTCGTTTGAGTATTCAAAAGAAAATTGAGTTTTCGAAAGAAAACAAATCATAGCTAATATCCCATAATGAATGACTTTAATAGAATGTGTTATCCCCAGGTTCGGGCGTCCCCGGCAAACGCGTGGGCTACATGCCGCAGGAGATAGCTCTGTACGGAGAGTTCACGATCAAAGAGACCATGATGTACTTCGGCTGGATCTTCGGCATGGAGACGCGAGAGATCGCGGACCGGCTGCGCTTCCTCCTGGACTTCCTGGACCTGCCCAGCGAGAACAGGATGGTCAAGAACCTCAGGTCAGTGTCTAACGAACTCATCATAATCCGCAACACGAATTCACCCACTACTGCTGTAATAGGCCTCCAAACTGTTGTGTCAATCCACACTGTCCTGCGCCAAGAAAGTTTTTATTAATTAATTAATTTCTTTATTACTTTTAACTGACTTCAATTCCACGCACTCTATTACAGATGTACTCTTACTAGAGATGTGCGTTCTACAATGAGAATAAAACCTGGCGCTCTATTTACACCCTTTACCATGAACACCAATAAATAATTATAGACCATAGAGGCAAGATTTAACTTCTATGGTTGTTACATAAATGCTTGGATATCATAATTCTATATGACCAAATGAGTATTTTTTTTTCAATTTTATTTATTGTACCTTTATTAATTATTACATGGCGGTCCTATAATGTAAGTACACAACACACACAAAAAAATAAGTAAGTCAATGAGACAGCGAGGTTTCTGAGGAAACAAAAATTTTATCGATGTATCGATGTTTCATTTAGTACAATTTTTACTTTTTAGTAATTTTTTTAAAAACCGGTCCTCCGACTTCGACAAAATATTAAAAAAACACCTTTTAATATTTACTAGCTACTTTTCAACGAAATTATAATCGGTTATCCAAATCGATTCAAGCAACTTCGAATAATCGGTAAAAAAGATTACAAAGAATTAACAAACTCTCATCCTTTTTTGAAATCGGATAACAATTCGATTTTAGATCGCCACATGCCATTTTAGATTATCTATGGGTCAAAAATGTAAACTCATCCAAATTAGCTTGTTATTACAACATTTATGTAAGTGAAACCGAAAGCAACCTCTTTAATAGATCCACTTATAAGTCATTTCACTTTTAATTTGGATATTGTTGGGATGAGTGAAAGTGATTTATCTTTTATACTCGTAATTAAGTACCATATAGTCTGACCAGCGTATATACCAATTGCAAAAAACTAACTACCTACTTGTCATAAATTTCTGCGATGTTTTGAAGCCTACTTGGTATGTGACAAGTTTTAGATGTTCGAACAGAGAGCCCTGGGACCAGTTGAGGATATATATCGAGACATAGTTCACACGATAGAAAAAAGTCGTGACGATCACTTATCGATAGTGTCGTCAACTGGACTTAGGGCTAAGTTTAAATGCAGTAGATATCTGGGCCTGTGAGTGTATTTGTTATAATATCGTAATATATTGTCTTTCGTAAAAAAATAGCATAGGTAACACAAACTATACGTTTAAAAATAAAAAGGAGGTGATTCATCAAAATACACTTTTTCTTAACATGAACAAAGCCATTTTTACTATTTATTTTATTAATTTTACAACGAGGAATGTGAAGAGTATTAGATAGATATATTCAATGTTATAAATGTCACTTAAATCATGAAGTACTTACCTACTTGAATTAGAAACTTATTTTAAAAGTATTCACATACTTCACATAGGATTAGTAAACTGGTGGGAATCCCAGGAGTTTAATTGGCTGTGATTAAAATACCTGTTCTATAGATAGAACAGGTCTTTTTTAAAAACAACCAACGTTCTAGACCTGCAGAGTGATTACGCTATTCTCAATGGAACCATGAATGGGAGGCCGGGTAGTAAACATTCTGGTTCCATGGATGGGACAAATTGAATTAAACAAATTTTTATAGCGGGATGGTCAAATTGAATGAACGTTATCGTTTTTGCCTAAATATTGTCCTTAAAACTCCATCATCTACTGAAATAGTATTGTTTGTATCCTTCCCTTTCAATATTACACTTGGAAATAGGAATGATATGCTGGCCCATCTTTCTATTTACAGCAAAACACACTAATTTCGTTCATTCATGGGCTTCAATTTCGGCTGGGACTGGCAATTGTCCTTCGATTGATAATTTGCAATTGATGAGAATCGTGAAGGCCATCAAAAGGGCTTTCTTCTGTCAAATATTGGATGGGATATTTTATCGTAATCACTCTGCTGGAAAATTCTTCTTTCAATAGTTCAGGGCCCAGATTCCACTAAATAAATCGCCATTTAAATAGTATCGTGTCTAAATGTCAGTGTTAAACTCTTTTTGGTATTCTATTAGCACAAACTTTTTGAGGTTCATTCATAGCTGTGACGATTACCTTTATGACTACCAATTTGACATTCTTATTATGAAATCTTCCGGCGCAAAAAATAGTAGAATACCAAATGCACAAACATCATTTTAATCGTCTTGATTGAATGGCATTGAGACCTTTGTCAATTCGGCCCCAGTAACGATGTGTTTATATTCCAGCGGTGGGCAACAGCGTCGAGTTTCATTCGCAGTGGCCCTCATGCACGACCCCGAGCTGCTGATCCTGGATGAACCCACCGTGGGCGTGGACCCCCTACTTCGGCAGTCCATCTGGACGCACCTGGTCCGCATCACCTCCTCCGGGGACAAGACCGTCATCATCACCACGCATTACATCGAGGAGGCGCGCCAGGCGCACTGTGTAAGTCTTTATCATTATTACTTCCATAATAATTCATAATTAGTCAGACCATGGTTGTGCACGAAGAGCTAACACTGATTTTCAGTACTACCTTCTGTGGTGACCAAATAGAAAGATGTGTCTAAGTTATTTAAGAGAATATGTATTTCGTCAATCAATCAATACATAGGTACTTAAATATCATTAAATACGCTGAACAAAATAAAAATAAATAAACTAAGCATGTTGTGTATGAAACTTAGTGCCAGGTTTAACAATAGTCAATAGAGAATATTATACAAGTATACTAAGTAGCAATGCCAGTGCTTCCTATTATAAGCAAAATAAGTGTTTAGGAACATAATTAAGATAGTGATTAGAAGAGTAGGGTGATTTTGTATAATCACATCGGCAGGCCGTATTCTAGTGTTTTTATCGGTGGAATAAAAACGCCTTAGGTACACACGGATAAACAAAGGATTGGCTTCTAATAAAAACTAAACAGCGAGTATCATTTTTAAAACGTACAATGTATGCAAGAAAAATTAGTTGAAGAATTACAATTCAAACATTCATTAATTTTCAAAAACATACCTCGACCTCCATATTTTACCAAAAAACTATAAGAGACAAAAAATCAGCATATTTCGTCACACTCAGGGAATTCCCATACCAAGAAAAATAAAATTTAATCGTCTTTTTCGAGATTAACTAGCGATATTATTGTTTAATGGCCCGAGGTCAAGCACTCATAAAATCATGCGGATATCATTTTATTGTAATTAACTCGTCAATACGACTGAGAGATCTTCCGTAGGTTTTATTTAACTGCGAAAATATATCCGAATACAGAACTAAAGATCTTCAGGGCTATTCAATTCAGACTCTCCGCTACCGAGTCATCGATTCGTAATCTGACGCAGATTCGCGCGAAATTCAAATATACTAATCTGATATTTATTACTTCGATTGTCCAGTTTTATTAATTTATTTGCCAAATCCCTCTACATTTTCATGAGATACCGAATCTTGAACACAATGAGGTGTTCAAAAATAAATGGGTACTACGTTTTACTTCTAAAATGCTGCGCTACCTTTAAACTCCCACAAATAAATTTTAAAGATTTTCTCAGCCATATTTGTATGAAATAAAGCTATATAATATATTGAAAACTGTGTTGTTACAGATTGGTCTGATGCGTAGCGGTCGTCTTTTAGCGGAGGAATCTCCTCAAGCTCTCCTCACCATGTATAGCTGTATCTCGCTTGAAGATGTCTTCTTGAAGCTATCACGGAGACAAGGTAACTTTACTAACTACCTACGACTTTTTAGATAATTTATCTCCTTTCAACTTCTGCTCTCCTGGTACTTTCGCGTGAAAATTTCATTTCAATAGACCAGATAGTTAGTTGATTCTCCTTTGAACTTCTGCTCTCCTGGACATTTGCTAAAAAAATTGTTTCAAAAAGACCAGATAGATTATTCCTTTGAACTTCTTCTCTCCTGGTACTTTCGCTGGAAAATTTCTTTCAAGAGACCTGATCTCCTTTGAACTTCTGCTCTCCTGGTACTTTCGCTGGAAAATCTTTTGCTGAAACTGGTAAAAAGACCTGCAAAGCCATCTTTGTCGAGACTGCAGGCCCAGATAGATTATTACATAATTTTAACGAATGCTATAGAAATACCAGAAAACAATACATAAATGCTAAGAATAGAGGAAGTATAAAGGGCGGCTTTATCACTATGAGCGATCTCTTCCAAGACTCTCGTGTGTACCATACTGTAGTATTTTCTTACTGAAATCTTGATACTGAATAATGTCCGGACTTGAGTAAATGAAGTATTTGTTCTTTCATAGACGACCTTATAATTTAGGTGGGAAGGTGGCATTCCAACTTTTTACAATCGGGCCGAAGACCATTGCGTCTCAAGAGGTTATTTAGATGGTTATTTTTAGGCGTCGATAATGGTTACAGATTACATACAACCACAATCATGATTTCGATACAGCACCAAAATAGCCGCAAAACAACTTTTTGTGCTCATCAAAACTTCCTAATTTTTTTGTTTATTCATAATCTTTTATTCATTGTGTTTCGCAAAGAAACGTGAGCGTTTTTAGGGTTTCAAGTTGTAAAAAACAATCAGTTTTAGATTCTTATCTCAAACAGGTCACTTAGTTCAAACTTAGAAAAAATAGATACATTGGGAAAAGGGTTAATAAATACACAAGTTCTGAGGCCTTTTTCTGCTAAACTTGGCGCAGCATTTGTGAAATTTATTGATTAGCAGTTTAAGCCCATTAGTTTGGGGCTTGTTGATTAAGTTAAGTTATTTATATAAATGCGCCAATTTCGTGATATAAAAGTAATGTATAAAATGAATATAAACGTAGAGTACATTTTTAAGAAGTATTCATGTACGATGAGGTATTTAAGTTAGCCTGTGTGTAAATTTTCTTTCTCTCTCCATAGCGATTTAACCCCAATTATAGTCATTTCCAGAAACACATTTTGTGATTCAATTGTATATTGTCCATCAGATGAATGCTCAGCACGGAACAACAATGACATCAATAGATTTTCTTAGAACTTTCAGAATGAGCCATCACGTAGATTTTGATAAAGAAACGTGACATGTGCTGGTTTTGGTAGAGTTGGTACCGCGGGGCAGCCAAGATGCCTTTGAATAGCTAATTATGTCGTTTTAATATTATTAGAATAATATAACTAGCGACCCGCCTCGGCTTCGCACGGTTTTATTATACGTATAAACCTTCCCCTTGAATCACTCTATCTATTAAAAAAACGTATCAAAATCCATTGCGTAGTTTTAAAGATTTGAGCATACAAAGGGACATAGGGAAATAGGGACATAGGGACAGATAAAGCGACTTTGTTTTATCTATGTAGTGATGATGCTGGACAATCCACACAGCATCATCTAGCCCCAAAGTAAGCTACTCAAAGCTTGTGTTATGGCATAATAGATGCGCCCCGCAGCTTTAACCACGTTAAAATTTATGAAAAAAAGCCTGTTTTATTCCGTGCATAGAACTACGTAGGTATATTAAAAATTTGAGCTCGCGATACAATCAAAAGTTTTGGCATGAAGTGGTTAAAAACATCCATCCATCCAATGTTCGCATTTTGAATTAGTTTGATTGAAGCATGGGAAGAATCATAGTTTATTGCCATGTATAAAAAAGAGTTGGTACGTAATAGATTATTGATTACAATAATAAAAGCCTTCGTTATTCTCGCAAAAAGTTTTTATTACATAGCAAAAAAATAAGTTTTGGCAAGGTTCAATAAAGGTTTTTTTTCATATGAAATAACCTGCGGATACCTTAAATTTTATGAGGTTATTTTTTTTCTAAAAATGAACAATAAAGTTAATTTAGTACATACCCTATTTGAAACTGTTTTTGCATAATAACCATGAAACATCAATAACTGTTTAATTAATATCCTCCAGTGGTACAGTGATTAGGAATGATACCATTCAATTTAGAACCTCGAGTTCAAAGATTCTCGATTCAAAATGTTCCATCCATCCATAGATTAGGTTAGGTGGAACTGGTGGAAGTACTCTAAGGTCTGCATTTAGACTCGATTTGATCTATTTTGAGTTAGTCTTCTTCATAACTCTGTCCAACGCAGAATCTGCTTGGAATATTGGCAGGCTTCGCGGAGTGACCTCTGCTAGATGATTTAAGTTCGTTTTGCTCTTACTCCATTGCATTCCAGGACTATGTAGGCAGTGATTCGTTGTCCATCCATCGATCTATCCATCCAAACTCTCGTATTTGTAATGTTAGTATGATTTGGTATTGTAACCGTTATAAAGTTAAATTAGGCTGCAATAAAGTGCGGTAGCGCCAACCTTGAGTGTTGCACAAGTAAATTCCTTGGCACGCATTATCATATCATAGAATGGATCTGTTTTAGGGTTAGGTACGTAGGGCATTCAATTATTAATGTTATGTATGTCAACCTTTAAGAAAGATTTTGCAATCTAAATGTACACAGTTGTATATTCAAATCAATTTTCGGAATTCCATTCAAACTTTAAATCTTGTTCTAAATCTGTCATCGGGAGTCCTATTAAAATAAATAAGCTAATCTAAGAGTACACATAAGGCCTTTCGAAGCGTGCTTTGGTAACGCGCGTTTTAAAACAGTGTGATACGATACATCCGTACCAACACATTCAAACTTGCGGTTGGATACCGAGTAAGTTTATAAACGCGTTTCAAAACGCCCCATTTGTAGGTAGGTACTCTCTCTAATATCGATTCTTTGAATGTAAACTCCCGTTATAGTTTAAGCAAAAATTTTGTTTTATCTCATATTCTTGCATTTACAACCGAAACTTGCAAAATACCGATTGAGGAAATACGGAAGCGCTTGCCAATGTTAACAACCTTTCTTTGTCTATCAAGCATGAGTCACACAAATGACCTAATTAATCGATTCTCTAAATTGCAATCCAATGTTTAGGCGCAGTCAAAACAATCCAACGGTAACAATACACCAGACTTGACCTACTGGTCAATACCTACACGTGACAGTGAACTGCATACCTCAAAACAAACAAACAAAAGAGGATTTTGTTATATTCACGACGCTTGGCACGCGGATTGATGATCGCACTAAAATAATTTGAAGTTATAAAAATAATAAACCGACTCCAAATTCTTTAAAGCAATAATGATAACATCATCAATGTTGTCGTAGCCAATAAATATGATTTCCATCCGCGGCTTCGCTCGCTTAAAAAGTTACTAAAAACCATAACGTCAACTCCCATATTAGCCATTTTTATAAATTTTCTTGTAACACGGTTTGAGTTGTGCGTTCTCTCAAAAAATCTCTTGTTTCTCTTTATATTTTAAGATTAAGGATAAGAATAATTTTCCGTGTGGAACTGAGCGACATCTGGCCAAGCATTAACGTCACTGATATTATCATTTATCAAATTGTAATGTATTAAGTTTGATTCGTTGTGTGTCCAGGTCAAGCGAACCAAGTAGTGGAACTAAACGTGTCGAGCGGCGGAGCCCTAGGGCTCAACAAGATGAGCAAGCGCGAGGAGGCGCCATACGCCGCGGAGGACGCGCAGGTCGTCGGACTCAACTTCCACCAGAGCAAGGAGGTGCTCATTGTGGACAACAACGGACTCGAGTCTAACGGAGACGTGAGTATACACCTCTGTCGGAGCCCTAGGGCTCCACAAGATGAGCAAGCGCGAGGAGGCGCCCTACGCCGCGGAGGACGCGCAGGTCGTCGGACTCAACTTCCACCAGAGCAAGGAGGTGCTCATTGTGGACAACAACGGACTCGAGTCTAACGGAGACGTGAGTATACACCTCTGTCGGAGCCCTAGGGCTCCACAAGATGAGCAAGCGCGAGGAGGCGCCCTACGCCGCGGAGGACGCGCAGGTCGTCGGACTCAACTTCCACCAGAGCAAGGAGGTGCTCATTGTGGACAACAACGGACTCGAGTCTAACGGAGACGTGAGTATACACCTCTGTCGGAGCCCTAGGGCTCCACAAGATGAGCAAGCGCGAGGAGGCGCCCTACGCCGCGGAGGACGCGCAGGTCGTCGGACTCAACTTCCACCAGAGCAAGGAGGTGCTCATTGTGGACAACAACGGACTCGAGTCTAACGGAGACGTGAGTATACACCTCTGTCGGAGCCCTAGGGCTCCACAAGATGAGCAAGCGCGAGGAGGCGCCATACGCCGCGGAGGACGCGCAGGTCGTCGGACTCAACTTCCACCAGAGCAAGGAGGTGCTCATTGTGGACAACAACGGACTCGAGTCTAACGGAGACGTGAGTATACACCTCTGTCGGAGCCCTAGGGCTCCACAAGATGAGCAAGCGCGAGGAGGCGCCCTACGCCGCGGAGGACGCGCAGGTCGTCGGACTCAACTTCCACCAGAGCAAGGAGGTGCTCATTGTGGACAACAACGGACTCGAGTCTAACGGAGACGTGAGTATACACCTCTGTCGGAGCCCTAGGGCTCCACAAGATGAGCAAGCGCGAGGAGGCGCCCTACGCCGCGGAGGACGCGCAGGTCGTCGGACTCAACTTCCACCAGAGCAAGGAGGTGCTCATTGTGGACAACAACGGACTCGAGTCTAACGGAGACGTGAGTATACACCTCTGTCGGAGCCCTAGGGCTCCACAAGATGAGCAAGCGCGAGGAGGCGCCCTACGCCGCGGAGGACGCGCAGGTCGTCGGACTCAACTTCCACCAGAGCAAGGAGGTGCTCATTGTGGACAACAACGGACTCGAGTCTAACGGAGACGTGAGTATACACCTCTGTCGGAGCCCTAGGGCTCCACAAGATGAGCAAGCGCGAGGAGGCGCCCTACGCCGCGGAGGACGCGCAGGTCGTCGGACTCAACTTCCACCAGAGCAAGGAGGTGCTCATTGTGGACAACAACGGACTCGAGTCTAACGGAGACGTGAGTATACACCTCTGTCGGAGCCCTAGGGCTCCACAAGATGAGCAAGCGCGAGGAGGCGCCCTACGCCGCGGAGGACGCGCAGGTCGTCGGACTCAACTTCCACCAGAGCAAGGAGGTGCTCATTGTGGACAACAACGGACTCGAGTCTAACGGAGACGTGAGTATACACCTCTGTCGGAGCCCTAGGGCTCCACAAGATGAGCAAGCGCGAGGAGGCGCCCTACGCCGCGGAGGACGCGCAGGTCGTCGGACTCAACTTCCACCAGAGCAAGGAGGTGCTCATTGTGGACAACAACGGACTCGAGTCTAACGGAGACGTGAGTATACACCTCTGTCGGAGCCCTAGGGCTCCACAAGATGAGCAAGCGCGAGGAGGCGCCCTACGCCGCGGAGGACGCGCAGGTCGTCGGACTCAACTTCCACCAGAGCAAGGAGGTGCTCATTGTGGACAACAACGGACTCGAGTCTAACGGAGACGTGAGTATACACCTCTGTCGGAGCCCTAGGGCTCCACAAGATGAGCAAGCGCGAGGAGGCGCCCTACGCCGCGGAGGACGCGCAGGTCGTCGGACTCAACTTCCACCAGAGCAAGGAGGTGCTCATTGTGGACAACAACGGACTCGAGTCTAACGGAGACGTGAGTATACACCTCTGTCGGAGCCCTAGGGCTCAACAAGATGAGCTTAGCACAAGCTTAGCTCATTAGTGTTATATAATGTTCTGCTGAGTAAACGTCGTCATATTTGAGTATTTGCACTCGTTGTTCCAGATCCCCGGCAAGGTGGCGGGCACCGTGGCCGGAATGACGCAGGACTGCGGCGAGGAGTGCGGGGGAGGGTGTCTCAACGTGAGTCTCACTCTCTATCACTTCTCTCTTCTTACACTTACACTCCATAGATAGTTTGCAGTGGCATCATGAAAGAGACATTGGCAGTATTACGCAGAGTCGTTTGAAGTTTTATTCCCGATACAAAAAAAAGTTGGAAGGTTGGAATTCTCAATCTGTGAACCTCATCATGATTCTGATTTAGATAGAATAAAATATAGAAATAGAACAAACAGATTTTTCTTATTTTTAAAACTGTCTGGATGTGAATGATCCTATTCATGTTTGATGAAGATTAGTAAGTTTTATATAAAGTATGTTGTGGCTCAAAGAATGACAGACTTATAATTTTTTTAAAAATAAACAAGGGTTTTATTGGAAAATGGTTCAGAATCAATTGAAATCTGCTTATACCTTCCGTGACCGTTGCATGTTCAATAAACGGACGCTCAAACAATTCCAGTGGACTACCCGAGGCAAGATCCGCGCTCTCATCCAGAAGAACTTCCTCCGCATGTGGCGCAACATCGGCGTGATGCTCTTCATCTTCGTTCTCCCGGTCATGCAGGTCATCCTCTTCTGTCTCGCCATCGGACGCGATCCCAGCGGACTCAAACTGGTGAGAAAACACTACTTTAACTGCTATTTACCTGTAATACTTATAAAGTATTGAGAGTTCTAGACCACTTGATGTCTGATAGAACACACTATCATCGTTCGCTTCGCTCACTCCGCCGATGTGCCGTGTGTTCTATCAGACATCAAGTGGTCTAGAACTCTCAATACCTTACTACTTACTTACTTTGTTTTTTTTTATATTGTGCTAACATTCATTTCTTACATTGTAATACTCATTTTGTTATTATTATTTTCTATCTATTTAGTGCAGAATTATAGCTAGCTTTAAAGAGTATATTCCATAAAAGCGAAGAAGCAATGTGATCGTTAAGACTCTAAAGTACCAAACACACAGAAGCCGGAGGCGGAGCGGAGGTGAAGGCGTGCGAGTTGTATTCTATTGAATCATATGAAAGCCTACACACACACCGCAGGCGGTGGCAGCGCGGATAGGAAATGCCATAGGAAAAACCGGCACGCCTTCGCCTCCGGCTTCTGTGTGTTTCGAACTTTAAGACTATTAATGTGACCCACATAGATTGTAATTTAGCACCATGTATACATATGTATCTATAATAAAACTCTAAGCTTGTAACGAATTTTGCTCCAACTCGAAAACTAAAAACCTAACATGGTAAAGGTTTCGTGTTCGCTTCTTTACTGTACTATAAAAAGATTGAATTGATCAAAAATCAAAGTGATCAAGTTCCGAGTTAAATTTAAGTAATATAATTTTAAATTTTGACGAACAGTCCGCATATATTTCTACTAACGCAAAGCCAGCCGAGCACTGTAAAAGAAAATAAACAAGTATTTTATGTATCTCCCCAGGCTATAGTAAACGACGACGTGAACGTAATGAACGGCGACTGCCCCTTCAACTCGTCATGCAGCATGAAGAACCTCTCGTGCCGCTATCTCGACCAACTGCAGAAACACACGGTCAAGGAGTTCTACGCGGATCTGGACGGGGCTTTGGACGCGGTGCGGCAAGGCAAGGCCTGGGGCGCCTTGTACTTCAACGAGAATTATACGGATTCGCTAGTCGCCAGGCTCGCTCTAGGTAACTTTATCTGCACTTTGATAATATATTTACACACGGTTGTATTAGACGGCTGTGTTCTTGAGTGGAGACCGCGACTCGGCAAACGTAGTGTAGGACGCCCTCCGGCCAGGTGGGATGACGATCTGCGAAGGACTGCTGGCAGATGCTGGATGCGGCAAGCTGAAGACAGGGCGCTATGGCGCTCATTAGGGGAGGCCTATGTCCAGCAGTGGACTAATATAGGCTGATGATGATGATGATGATGATGTATTAGATAGGTAAATCAGGTAATTAATTATAAGTGTGGTGTACCTCAAGGTGATATCTTTTGTTCATACGATTCAACGTATACGTGAAGGTAATGGTCGCTAACAAGTGTAATATTTTGATAAAAACTAAAAATAAACTAAAAAGAAGTCCCCCCCCCTACGGAGTGGATTTATTATCATTAGTGCCCGCGTGTTTTTTTATTGGTTTTCTAATGCCACGTCTGCAGGCATTTTTATTACCAGCCAGGATTTTATGGAAGAGTTTTAACTTGACTTTTTTTATTGAATATTTTTCCCATTTCAAAAGTTATTTCGTCACTTTTATTATGTGTGACTGTGTCCAGCAGTCATCATCATCATTGTTTTTAACCGTGTAATTAGAATCTAAGACAATAAATACTTTTTCTTCTTCTTTCTTTCTTTATCAGCCTATATCATTAGTCCATTATGGACTAATGATGATGATGATAATTATGTGTACAGAAATGACCCACAATTTGCAGACACTTATAGAGGAACTCTTAGCGGTTGGGCTGAATATATGTGATTTAAAATGATTGTAATACCTTGTATAATTTAGAATGTGTGTTACAGCGGACACGGCCGACAACGAGACCATATCGTCCTCTGAAGTGCAGGCCTGGCTCGACATGTCCAACCAGCAGATAGGACTCATGCTGAACAGGGACATTCAGTTCGCCTACAGGGACTTCGCCAAGGTTAGCCAATCATTATAATAATAATAATATAAATAATAATAAAATAGTAAAGAAGAAAGGTCTTATAGGTAAACAAAACAAAGCAAACAAAATAAAGTAATCAAATCTTAGACCTATTTCACATATTGACTGTAATTATGACAAACGTGTTGTAGGCAAAGACGCAGTTTTACGGAATATAGTGCCCAAGCCTACTCAGCTTTCATAATCCATGTCTTAAATAAATAGATTGCAATTATATAGGTACTTATACAATTTACAAGTACCTACTTCTATCAAATCTAAATATCAGATTACAGAGAACTACACTCTGATTTGGAATCATAGACATTGACATTTATGAATGAAAACTTAACAACAACTAATAGTAATAACAGACAATAGCAGGGCAACATCAAGTTAACAACTAAAAACCAAAACTAAATCTTCAACAACGCATAATTGCAGAACAGCGAAAAAGATGCAAGTTCGGGTTCGAAAACGACTAAAAGACCACTGGAATGATGAATGAAAACTATCAAAACCAGGAATTGTTTGTAGCTCCTGCAGCTTGCTTTGATGATACCAGTGTCGTAAAATATGTTCCACCAATATTCCTTTGGTTTTGTACCTCATTTGTTTACAAAAAAATATCTATGTTCTTGAATCGCGGTATAGTACTCTGTAATCTGTTATTTTCATTATATAGAGAACTTAGAATTTATAAAATAAAACTTATAGAGAACTAGTAATATATTTTGATATTTGATTATATTAATAAAGAACGTTTTGTAACTGAAACCTGAGTACTGAAAGCTGTGATATCCCCAACAGGAGTTGCTAGAGACGTGCCACTACAACCCCAAGCTCGGAGACATTCCGATCGACTTCATGGATCCCATCTACGGCAACAAGAACCCTTCCTTCACCGACTTCGTGGCCCCCGGGGTCATCCTCACGTGAGTATTTAGTTCACTTATATATTTATATATAACTATATTAGTTCACTACATAGTATAAAACAAAGTCGCTTTTTCTGTCCTATGTCCCTTTGTATGCTTGAATCTTTAAAACTACGCAACGGATTTTGATGCGTTTTTTTAAATAGATAGATTGATTCAAGAGGAAGGTATATGTGTATTATAAAACCGTACGAAGCCGGGGTGGCTCGCTAGTAGTATATAAAGAGTTCACGTTCTTTATTGGTAACAGATTGGGTTACATTACATGTCAAACAAATACAATCAGATATAAAAAAACAATATTTTACAGGTATGTAAAACACAAATTCTAAAATAAATAAAAACCTAAATCACATAATATTAAATTATGATAATTTATTTTTAAAACGTGTATAAAATTCATCAAAAAAAAATTGTAACAATGAAAATTACAAGCAAGGAATAGAAAAATTACAACTAGTATTTACAATTGAACAAATAAAGTAAAATAGTAGAAATCAGAAATCAATATCTTTATTTCTTTAGGCTTACAAAATAAGCACTTAGACAAGTCAAATTTAATACAGTAACAATGTTGTGTTCTTTATTCCAGGATCGTATTCTTCCTCGCCGTAGCCCTCACATCCTCCGCTCTCATAGTGGAACGCATGGAGGGTCTGCTAGACCGGTCGTGGGTGGCCGGCGTGTCTCCCGGAGAGATCCTCTTCTCTCACGTCGTCACGCAGTTCGTGGTGATGTGCGGTCAGACCGCGCTCGTGCTTCTCTTCATGATCTCTGTCTTCGGAGTCAAGAACAACGGGAACATCATCTTTGTGGTCATGTTGACGCTTCTGCAAGGTAACTTATCACTCTACAAGCTTAATCGATCTACCATCGAAAACTTAGCTTTCCTACCTTACCAAAATTGATTTGTATATTATTAAATATAATAAAAAATAATAATAATGATCTACCTACAACCTATAGCTTAGCCTGGGCTTTATAATCACTATGAAAATGATAATACTTTAGGATGTATAGATACAGTGAAATTTGACCAGTATGTTCTGCCTCAAAGTGCATGCAAATTATTATTTTTTCTGTAAATGTTTGTCATTTAAAGCACAGTTCCATATAGTCTTCAATAAGACTACCCACTCTGATATTGTCAATTAGAATTATATATATAAAAATCGATCTCTCTTATTGCGCTAGTTATGAATTTTTTGTTATTTTACGCATATTCTTACATTATTATCAATCAAACAATCAACATGTTTTTTGTAATATTTGTAATGGTAATTTTCTGATTTATTGACAAAAAAAGAAACATGTCCAATATTTTTCGAAATTCTAACTCACGGAATAAATAGAATATTTTTTTCTTACCCAGGCCTTTATAATAATAGTTTATAGAAGTACCTAGGGCATTCAAATAATTTTGTGTTACCATATTCCAGGTCTGTGCGGCATGTGCTTCGGCTTCGTGATATCAGCCGCATGCGAACTGGAACGCAACGCGATCCAACTGGCCCTCGGTTCATTCTACCCCACGCTCCTGCTTTCCGGGGTCATCTGGCCCATTGAGGGAATGCCGTGGGTGCTGCGCGGCGTCTCGCTCTGTCTCCCTCTAACGCTCGCCACAAACTCGCTCCGTTCCATTCTCACGCGCGGCTGGCCTATAACGGACCCTGAGGTATACATGGGCTTTGTTTCCACTTTGGGGTGGATTGCTCTGTTCTTGGTTGTAACGTTGACTATTTTGAGGTTTAAGAGGAATTGATTTGCCATTTTTTCTGTTTGGTGTGGTCCTTGATTGAAAGTGCAGTGGCAATACGAACTTAATAACATAGGTAAGCAAATAAATTAAAAAAAATGCAAATCCCAATTTGTTGACATTTGATTTTTAAAAAATTACAATGAAAATGTACTTAGATAGTTTTAAGCCTATACAGTTTAATATTTAATGCAAAAAATATTATTTGTTGATTATTTGAGTTTTTTGTGGATGTTTTCTAAAAATGTAAATATCTTAAAATTGTTTTTTTCTTGACTGTGTTATCGCTCATTGACATAGATTTGTATAGTTGTAATAATGTTCACTAATAAAATAGATTTAAATCAAAACTTTGTAACTTGGTGCCTATTTTTCAAATAATACTGTACCTACTACTTAATTATTGTTAACACCGATGGCTTAGTGGTGAAAGCACTGTGCAAACAGAGACGCAGGTTCGATTCCCGCTCGGTGATTAGTAACTAAAAGATCTTCAAGGACCACACTGTTAGATTTAAAATTGAAAATCATTTGCAACTTTATTTCTATTTATTTTCGTAACATTCCAATCTGGTGGTCTTTTGCTCAATCCGAAATTTTAGTTTACAGTTTAGTTTACATAGCTAAATGACTTAAGTCGTTGTAAATATTAGTTATTTATAAGTACATACGTACTGTAGGGGTAGGGGGTGTTAGCAATAATGATTGGTCGAACGCTTTCTCATTTAGGATTCAATGGGGTCGATTCTGTTGTTGCGTTCTACTAAACTAAACAAAAATAATGATGGAATATTCACAAAGCATTATCTAGCTCTCAAGAAAGCAGTAGTGTTATGGTTAAAAGGCAACTTATAATAAAGACAACACTTTGAACAAATATCGAATTTGCAGCATAAATTTAATATAACTGTAACTGCCCAACTCTAGAACTGTCAAAATCAAATATTATATCCCAAAAAAATTAAAACGTTCTAAGAAATGGGTTATTCATTAGATTTTTATTTGAAAGCTTAAAGTTTTTTTAAGTCCCTAAACAAATATTTTGTGATGGAGGGCTTAAGCAGTAAAATCACAAAAACTCTTAGAACTGTGCTTTCAATCGATAAGGGACATCAATTAGTTAAGTAATGTCTAGTTTAGTAAAATCCAAGAACAGAATCGCCACCACTGTGTGCATCTGGGTACTTAAAATCTTTTCAAAAATGTACTATAAACGACTATTTTAAGGTTTTTGTATTTGTTTCAAGGGTAAATGTATCTCTATCCAAATGCACACATAATCATCGGTAAAGGACATAACATAATAATAAATCTATAAAATACCTGAAAACGACGAGTTACCATAGATATAGATGGTGCCATACAATTATGGTTCAATTCCCATAAACGAATTTAACACTGAACAATTTAAAGAATAATTTTCAATATTTCGTTCCTGAAAATGCTTTCTTAGTTTTCTATCACTGTTATTATTTCAAAATGTATTTTATCTTGAATTGTATTGTTTTTTTTAGATAAGTTTTCTTGATTGCTTTTAGCACTTTACATGTATCGATGGTTCTTCTATTGGTTATGAATTAAACTGAATTGTCTATGGTCCATAGTAATAGTTGTACAGTAAGCATACGGATATAATGTGGTAGGTTATAATTAGTTCTAAGGATGTATGAATACGGTAGTAAATTTTATACTTTTGACGCATATTGGTGTTTTTGTGAACGCTGACACGCCGAGAACTTAAATCTAGTTGTAGTTTAGTGTGAAGTGTCAGACTGTGATTATTTTGCTAACATTGACATTTTTGTAATGACAATTATACAGTAATACTTGTACCAAATAAAACCTGAGTTTTTGTATCTACCTCACCCTTATCTAAATCTAGGCATCAAATTCCAAACCTATCTACCTTCCTATTAAATACCTAGAAAGAAAACACTTAGGTATACCACACAAAAACAGGAAACAATATCACAGAATACACAGAAATGCTTAGAATTGAGGAAACATAAAGGGCGGGCTTGTCGCTATGAAGTAGTAGCTATGTACTACGTAACTAACTAAGTAGATGGATTATGGATTATCTCCACCGAGAACATTGTCGTCTAAAGTTAAACGAGGATGGATCTTACTAAACTTAGAAAGCTCTTAGCCCTCGCTTCAAATCTCTATTTAAGTTAATAATAGATGTTACGTTTGAGAAGAGAACTTTGAGTTAATCTCACTAATAATAGTAATAAATATCACTAAGGATGTTCGGAATTGACCAGTATAACTATATTATATTAAGGATAGCAGTGCCGGAATTATGAGCGTAGGCCACTTTTTTCCGCCGCCCTATGTACAAAGCCATTCATTATTAGGCACCCCCCCCCCTAGGCATACAAGGTTCGAATTCTGCAATTGGCAATTAAAAGCATAAGGAACCCAAAGATGAAATAACAGCAATATAAATTGCAAAATCGCTCCAATTCAAACCAGAGAACGAGTTTGACTTTTACCGTCTGCAATCGAGTGACCGTCCTCTGAAATCAACCGCCCCCCTAGGCCGCGGCCTATACGGCCTATTTATATATCCAGGACTGAAGGATAGGTTCGTGTTTCAATCATCATCTAGTTTCCATACAATACAAATATTCTTTATAGCACACCAGAAATATTGAACACAGGGCAGGAAAAAACAAATAATAGGTTGTACAATGGGTGTATCAATCTATATTCACATCCATAATACAATCTATGCTTAATATGGGGCTGGATGATGTTGTGTGGATCGTCTAGGATGATATTTGTTATTATTGTAATTATGTCTGTACAAAATTGAAATGTCCACTAAAGGTTGCATTAAAATCCAATCCCGGTTGTCTGGTACCTCTTGAGGGATAAGACCGCCAGTTGTTACATATTCTGTTATCTGTTTATGTTTTGTTTATAATTTCAAGTCTGCAATTAAGAATTTTCTATCCATCTAATAAGATCGACAACGCCGCCTATTGTTCTATTTTTCTATATCTTAATGTACAATAAACCGTTCTAGTCATTTAAGTAAACTGGTAAAAAGACCTTAAAAATTAAAAAAGTTTATTCTTTATAGAAGATTTCTTTTTATTTAAGTATATTCATTAAACAACAGAACATTTGTTTGTAAGCTGCCTACTCTAGTTTCGTCAGAGCTCGGTTTTATAATAGAAAACATACTTTTAATTCAGCTTTGAACCTTGCGAGCGGAACATCAAAGCAAATAAACCGGAGTAATGTACCTACGGACTCCAACTGAATAAGATATTCTGCCTTATACAAAGGAAAACAAACTTTCAGGTGTATGTTATACGACTGAAAAGTTTACGATTTTCTTATTACGTGCAGATTATTTATTTACGATCATCAAGTGTGAACAAACATATCAAATGGTGTAAAGTTTGTAATGTTGGCACTGGAAACAACTTTGAAAGAGCGTAATTGTCTTCACAGATGCTAAGGTTCTATAGACATAAACTTTTATATTGGAGCTATTTGAAACTGTGCCAGTTGATTGAGTGGTAAAACTTTGACTGTTTTAGCTTGATAAGAAAAGCCGTTATACTTACTCTGTGCAATTTAGCTTTTGTTCTTTATTGGTTTTGCCAACTTTGTCGCATTCAAACATTACTATAGAACTATCTCTTCCAGGCAACCTTAGGAAGGATACCAGGTAGTTCGATGCCCAAAATGTCCACTGGTTTAGCGTCAATGATCTTTTGTTTAACGAAATCAAAGTAAAATGTATTAGATAGACAGGGTGTCCCATAATGAGTGGATAACCTGAAAGGTACTTATGCGGCAAGTCAAGGCCTATCAGAAACATTTTTTATTTTTTTTCTAATTTGACCCGTTCGGAAAATATTTAATATTTTGTAAATTTGGAAAAAAAAATATCTTTGTTCACATTTTTGGACTTTGTGCCTACAATTTTAACAATTTTTTTATTTTTATTTTTGGGATATACTAAAAAAAAACAGCTTTTTTGAACACCGTTTGAAATATTTTGGTAACTAGGACCAGTAATTTTCAAGGCAGGTTTAAAGTAGAAAATTTTAATTTTTTAAATTATTATGCAAAGTTTGAGCTGCTGTGGTTAAAAAAAAAGATAAGGAAACCTAACATGCCAGCTACTTTAAAAACATGTCCATTTCAAGAGCATCCTAAAATGATAATAAACGTTGAAATTTTGTAGGGTAAAAAACTGAGATATTGCTACTTTTGTGCCAAAAGGGGCCAATGCTACTAAAAATAATATTGAACCAACACATCAAAAAAATATCTTTTTCGCCATTCTCGTTCTAAAACGGTTACTTTGCTACTAAAAAACAGTAAGTGAAATCTCATCATCCATACAACAATGTTTGAAAACGAAAGTTTTCAATCAGTGCGTCCTATCCTCCTACCCCTGATGACCTACGGAGCTGAGACGTGGACACTCACGGTAGGGCTGCTCCACCAGTTCTAAGTCGCTCGGCGAGCTATGGAAAGGGCTATGTGAGGAGTTTCTCTGAAGGATAGGATTCGTCATTAATACATCCGACAGAGAACCAAAGTTATCGACATAACTCAAAGAATTCTATAGAGTCTATAGATCGCACTCCGTCCATTAAGTATCTCGGAGTTCATTTGGACAGCTCTCTATCATGGAACCATCATACGAACTCTACAGTATCGAGAATACGCAAGCTCATTTTTATCTTCAAAAGGTTGAGGGCCGTTGCAGACACGAAATGCCTGACGACAGTTTACTTTGCTCTAGCACAGTCTGTTCTATCGTACTGCATTACTGCCTGGGGTGGAGCAAAGAAAACACAGATGCTAAGAGTAGAACGAGCCCAAAGAGCTATCCTAAAAGTGATGTTTTCCAAGCCTAGAAGATTTCCCACAGATCAACTCTACACACTAAGTGAAGTTCTTACTGTTCGGCAAATATTCATCCAAGCAACAGTATTACGTAAACACTCAGAGCTCCAATATGATCCACATTTAAAAATATCAAAACGGCGCTCTGATGTCGTCTGCAAAAAGGAGACATGGAGAGTAGATGCAGCGGGCCGTCAATTTCATTTTTTTAGTCCATCCCTATACAATCGTGTAAACAAAATTTTGAACATTTACCCACTCCTTCTACATAAATGCAAGATAAAGTGCTCTACCTGGCTTCTTTCTCTTTCATATGAAAAAACCGAACAACTATTAGTTACTTTAAAATAAAAGACAGTACCCGCTTACCTTTTCCCTCTATAATTTCAAAATGTACCACAACCATATTACTGGAATCTCCTCTTGCACAGACTCTCAAGAGACTGGTGCCTCAGGAGATGCCAAGTTCACTCAACCATATACAAAAACATTGACACAACTTATCACACAGATATTCACTCACTCACATTCAATGACACATGGGTCTCCAGTCGGCCAGACTCTTAAGAGACTGGTACCTCTGGAGAAACCCCCTCTACCTACAAACATACACAAATACAAATACACACACATATTCATATATACAAACACACACTCTCAAGTACACATTCATAACTCTACACACACACAAACACAAATACAAATACACACACTTATGTATAAACACTCTTACACAAACTCACACTTTCACGCACACATTCATGTACGGACAATCTCATCCAAACATACTCACATTTACTCAAACAATGTAACGCGCCAGAAATGTATTTAAGAAATATTGATTTTGTTTTTATTTTTATTTTATAGCTTTATATTATACTTTAAATAAGTTACCTAGTTATTCAGAATTGTACCTATGTCTAGGAGATGGGCGCTGACTCTACCACACAGTTGTAAAGCTTCGGTAGTGTCAACGTTTCATATGTATTTATGAGCTTGTGAAATATTATTCCTGAATAAATTGATTTGAAATTGATTTGATTTGAATTAGCAAGTTGAAGTGGCAGTGGGCCGGCCATATCTCATGAAGAACGGACAACCTTAGCAAGACTTAGCAAACTTAGTGTAAAACAACCTCCAGCCAGGTGGGATGACGATCTGCGAAAGCCTGCTGGCAGATGCTGGATACGTCAAGCTGAAGACAGGTCGCTCATTAGGGGAGACTTATGTCCAGCAGCTATGTGATATGGGCTGATGATGGTAATGATGATGATGAAATGTTCAAATTGATGTCCTCCAACTCTGATGCAGGCTCTGCATCTTTTTAATTAAGGATTTTTTAGCTAACTTTCGTAATTGCGGTCGTTAATTTTTTCCGCATCGTTTTGGACTTGACGTCGAAGTTATATTAAGTTATAATAAATGAAATGATATTAAGTTTTAGTATTTAGGGAATAGGTTATTTGTACACCAGTTCCTTCAAGTTGCCCCAGTAAAGGAAATCCAATGGGTTCAAGTCCAGCGACCGCGCTGGCCACTGGGAAGCACCACCACGCCTAATTCATCTGATTGGATACGCTGAATCTAAATAATGCCGTTCCTGAACGGCTTAGTGTACTGGACACCTGTCATTCTGTAATTTGAATCTTCTTTCCAAATTCATACCACCAAATTCGTACTCATAGCACAAACTCTCTTTACTTTCGGCTTGATTATTATTTATTAACATATTTCCTATTTTCCAGCATGAATCAGCAAAAATAGATTTCACTCACTGTTTTTAAGTCGTAAAGTAACCGTTTTAGAACGAGAATGGCGAAAAAGATATTTTTTTGATGTGTTTGTTCAATATTATTTTTAGTAGCATTGGCCCCTTTTGGCACAAAAGTAGCAATATCTCAGTTTTTTACCCTACAAAATTTCAACGTTTATTATCATTTTAGGATGCTCTTGAAATGGACATGTTTTTAAAGTAGCTGGCATGTTAGGTTTCCTTATCTTTTTTTTTAACCACAGCAGCTCAAACTTTGCATAATAATTTGAAAAATTAAAATTTTCTACTTTAAACCTGCCTTGAAAATTACTGGTCCTAGTTACCAAAATATTTTAAACGGTGTTCAAAAAAACTGTTTTTTTTTAGTATATTCCAAAAATAAAAATAAAAAAATTGTTGAAATTGTAGGCAAAAAGTCCAAAAATGTGAACAAAGATACAATTTTTTCCAAATTTACAAAATATTAAATATTTTCCGAACGGGTCAAATTAGAAAAAAAATGAAAAATGTTTCTGATAGGCCTTGAGTTGTCGCATAAGCACCTTTCAGGTTATCCACTCATTATGGGACACCCTGTATACTACCTAATGTGAAATAAGTTAAGACATATACTTAAACGTGAAAGAAGAAACGTTAGACTTTTGCATGTACCTACGTACTATGTATATTCTGAGGAATCACCCAAGGTGCCCTAGACAGGGCCCGAATTCGACAAAAAAAAATCACTTCACCATTTAAATAGTATCGTGTCAAAATGTCAGTGCTCTTTTTGGTATTCTACTAGCACAAACTTTTTGAGGTTCATTCATAGCTGTGACGATTACGTTTACGACTACTAATTTGACATTCTAATTATGAAAATCTCTTCAAGCGCAAAAAATAGTATAATACCAAATGCACAAACATTTTAATCATCTTGATTGAATGGCACTATTGAGACCTTTATTTTTCATTTAGTGGATTTCGGCCCCTGTTACCGCAATGGGGTAGTCCAAGGTAGCTAGTCAAAGTAGGTACCTACGTGCGACAACGACACCGATTGGGACAGTCTGCAGCATCAGCCAGCCACCCGTGGCATTGCATCTGTTGTAGGTTGTAACATTCATTATCATCAGCCCATATTAGTCCACTGCTGGACATAGGCCTCCCCCAATGAGCGCCATAGCGCCCTGTCTTCAGCTTGCCGCATCCAGCATCTGCCAGCAGTCTTTCGCAGATCGTCATCCCACCGCGCTTTGTTGTAGCAATGTCTCCGCTAACTACTTCGGTATGTATTACACCGCGTATCAACTCTAATGTCATGCCTACTTGTCTTAGCGTATGTATTCAAAGTTCGATCTAGCGAGCTAGGTATATCACTACATAGTATAAAACATAGTCGCTTTCTCGGGTAGGTCCCATTTGTTCTATGGAATATGACGTCATAGTACAAAATGACACATTTTCGTCCCTATTTTTTCCATGGAACTACATACTACCTTTTCACCCGAGTTTCATCTCATAGAACAAAATGAGAATCAGTTTTTCCCAAAACCTTCCAAGATGAGATTTAAAAGACGTGAATGACATTAATCACTGACGTTAGTACTGATGGTACAGTTCACTATAAAAAAAGAAACTACTCCCTACCTAAGTACATATTATTTTTATTTGCAAATTAATGCCAACATGGCACGTCGTGTTACGTCCACGACCCCGTTGCAGAAAATTCAAACTATCAAAATTTACGTTTATTTCCATTACGATAAACAAAGATCCAATCCAATCATTGTAATGTAAACAAACAACAATAAATAAGTGAGGACCCTGCGATTGCAGCTCTCTCAAAATCCGTTATGGTGCGTTATGGCATTATAATTTTTGTTAGTGAGTAATCAAAAAAATCAAATCAAAAATGTCACTAAGACAAGTGGTAGCAAATCATTCTCGAATGGCCAGTTTACATATCAACTTCAAGAAGTTTATATACCTATGTACTTAGTTTGTTCTATGGAACAATTTGAGACAAAAATTACTAACTGTTCTATAGTATAAATAGGGACAATATTTTCTCAAATTGTTCTATTACATCATGTTCCATAGAACAAATGGGACCTACCCGCTTTCTCTGTCCCTATGTCCCTCCCTATGTAATGCTTAAATCTTTAAAATTACGCAACGGGTTTTGATGCGTTTTTTTTTATATATAGAGTGATTCAAGAGGAATATAAGTATAATAAGAGGTTTATAAGTATAATAAAACCGTGCGAAGCCGGGGCGGGTCGCTAGTTAGGTAATTTTTTTTTTTTTATTTATTTATTTATTTATACATTGTTGACTGACTTACAGTTTCCCAAAGCGTCAGACACTACTTATAAATTAAAATTAACATTACAAACAATATTTACATGGAATAGAAGATAATTAAAATAAAAATGTCAGAAGAAAACATAGTAAAACAATAGTCAAATTCACATTATACATTAAATTAAATAAATAGCTGTGGATGTCATGTTACAATTTAAAATAAGTTATTGAAATAAAAGAATAAAAGCATCAACTGATGTAATTTAGCGATGCTGTCAAAGAATAGGTCGGCCCCAGTCGCGGAGATGAACTCGTTCAGGAGAGCAAGTGCTCGAGGGGTAGGAGCGCTCTCCCCGGCTCTCGTGCGGTACTCGGGGGGTCGCGCGAACAGCGCAGGTTGTCGCCGCGGCCCGGTGGCAGCCACTGTTCCTGCCATGTACCGCCGCGGAACCGCGAGACCCATCTGCTGTAGGGCCGCTAGGTTATTGACTCTACCGCGTAATATCATTATGTAATGCGTTAGTTGAAGGAGTTTACGACGCGAGTGTAGAGTATCCATACCGACCATCCCCGAGACAAACAGGGACGGATACATATATGGATAGTAGCCGTACAATCGCTTGTACGAATAACGCTCGAACTTCCTCTGTATTCTCTCGACCATTAACCGGTACTTGTCCTCGTGAGGATCCCAAACTATCGCTCCAAACTCCAGACGACTACGTACAAAGGCATTGTATAGGATTTGCGCTGCTCGTAAATCGGGAAAGTCCCAAGTTACTCGCATTACAAATCCTAAGATTTTGCTCGCTTGCTTGCATACGCCCTGTATATGAGCATTGAAGTTGAGCTTCGGATCCATCACCAGGCCAAGATCCCGTATTGTGTTAACGCGCTCAAGAGTAGAACCAGACAAATTGTAACGGTGCAGAATGGGGTAGCGACGACGAGTAAATGTCATGGTCTTGCATTTTGTGGTGTTGAAAGAAAGACGGTTGGCATTACTCCATTCAGCAACGAGGTCAATGTCTCTCTGATGCGACCAGCAATCGTCCATTCCGCGCACAGCCGTATATAGCTTCAGATCATCGGCAAATAAAAGACATTTAGATGAGTCCACTACAGAAGGTAGGTCGTTTATCATAAGCAGAAATAGAGTCGGTCCTAGCGTGCTTCCCTGGCTTACACCAGACCTGGTGTAATAGGTTTCAGATAGATAGCGCTGGATAGAAACGTATTGGCGGCGGTTTTGTAAGTAGCTGGCAAAGAATTTTAGAAGATTTGGCACGAAACCCATCGCGCTCAGCTTTACGAGAAGAATGTCATTGTCCACCAGGTCAAACGCCTTCTTAAGGTCAAAATATGTGACATCTACCTGTAAACCAGCATCCATAGATGATGACACATAGTCAACAAAATTGACGTGATTTGTCACAGTAGACCTAGCCGCTCGGAAACCGTGCTGAGAGTCGGCGAGAGATACATCAACTTGACGGCGAATATCATTGTCGAGTATGGACTCGAAGACTTTTCCGAATACCGAGGGTACTGCGATTGGCCTATGCATATCTACTGATGTGCTCGATCCACACTTAGGAACTGGGGTGACCTTTGAGACCTTCCATTGGCTCGGATACCTGGAACTCTGCAGTGATAGGTTAAACAGGTAGAGTAGGGGCTGTTCAAACACCGCTCTACAATCTTTCACCACATATGCCGGTACCGAGTCAGGACCAGTGGAAGATCTCGGTTTCAACCGTCTGAACGCTCGACGAATATCCAAAGTTCCGATTTGATCTATAGCGACTCTATTTTTGTCCAGGCAGCCCGACGTTGCTCCCAACTGCGCCGCCTCCGCGTTTAACTTGGGTTCATTACTGTGGAAGACTGAGCTGAAGAAATCAGCGAAGGCATCCGCTGCTTCCTGGCCTGTTATATCCTTACCTTTCCACTTAAATTCGCAAAGTGCTGGTCTATTTTGCCGCTTGTCTTTTACGTACGTCCAGAATTTTGAAGGGTCAAGTACGATATTATTTTGCATTTGATTTATGTGATTTTTAAATGCTGTGTCTATTAATTTTTTAACAACCTGTCTATAATATTTATATAGCTCTTCATTAAATGTTAAGCCAGATTTTTTGAATTCTTGAAAATGAAAGTACTTTTTTTTTATATAGTCAATGATTTCGCGCGTATACCAACATGGGTAGGTATATTTCCCTGCCATGTTCGAGTAGCGCTTGACGGGCACACACTCATCAAAGCAGCTATTTATATTAGTATAAAATAAATCAATAGCCAATTCTATGTCGGTTTCAGTGTATAGCTCATTCCAATCAATCTCGCCCAAAGCAGAGTAGAGTTTTTGGAAGTCGGCTTTACGAAAATTCCATTCCTTCGCCAGCGTTGAGTTGTGGTTAGAACCATACTCTACTGACAAAGAACCAGAATAGATATGGTGACGACGGGGGAACTTGATATCTATTAGAAGTGGTGGGTGGTATCTATCCATAGGGACCAACGTGTCGGGTGCACGCTCGACTGTCATGAGGTTATTATCCATCCCACTCAGTACCAAATCCAGTAAGCCGCCGTATTCATTGACAACATCGCTAAATTGATGGAAATCACATGTAACACAAAACAAATCAAAATGAGTCCTAACACTAACACTGCAAGAATTCAAGTTGAAGTCACCAATAATTACTAATTCTAGGTCGGAATATTTACAAGATACATTTTCTATACAATTCAAAACACTGACATATTGCTCATCTTTGTAGCTAGGTGGTAAGTAGACTACGCAGCAAATGAATTTAATATTTCTAAACGAGACATGTGCAATTAACAATTCCATTGAACTTGTGAGGCCATCTATACACGTGATAGGTCGTAGAGTAAAGTCAGTACGAGCCGCTAGGAGAACCCCGCCCCACCCGGTATCACCTTCACGGTCTTTCCGTAGCACTGTGTAGCCGGGAGGGAAAAGCTCTCCGTCATAGACGGAACTCGTAAGGAATGTCTCAGTTAGAGCAATTAGGTCTGATGTACATACATATAGATTATTACGGAAAATACTCGTTTTAGTGCGGAGGCCGCGTACGTTTTGATAGTACATCGAAAACTTTTTGTAATTACTGCGGTTGTTGTTTCCCACGAAAAAGCTGTTTCCATGGCTTTATGCAAATGTCTTCGGTCCAGTTCTCGGGGGACAAGACACGTTCCGACCACTTGACAGGAACGCCCAGCTTGAACGATGCATAGTTCCCGCGTGACTTCAGAGGCTGGGCTGTACAAACATCGCCTCCACATACCATTTTCAAATGCTCAAGAACCATGCTTTCTGTAGTGCCCTGTTTGACATAGAATAGATGTAGGTATTTTACTCTTTCCGAGGCCTCGAGGAGCATCGAACCGGGAGCTGCAGTTCCTCGCAATACGTTTGGAGAAGGAGTAGACATTCTGTTCAGCTTTCGCTTTACTTCCTGCCAGCCCTCACTGGTTTCTACGCTGGCGCCGGCGGAGCTCGTAGACGGCAAAGAGAGCCTGCAAGAGGCTACATCTTTATGAGGTGGACAGCTTGATCGATATGCTAATGGAGATGTTAGTTTATTTGGTGAGCTGATCTTCGATGGGGGCGCTGCGATAGCCGTCACCTTGTCGGATTTTTTTGTCTTGGTATGTCGCTTCTTTCCCGTTTCAACCCGTCTGGATTTCACGTTTCCGGTTGATGATGATGCGTCACTATCGATGAATAGTAATTCATTACTGGATGTAGTTTGGCTCGGTTTATCCTCAGGTACGGTTCGCATCACTGATTGTTTATCTGGTTTGGGAACAATCGTATTTTCTACCAAAGATCCGACCTGCGCATCGGTGTCATTCCTGAGTTTCATTTGAGCGGTCGGGGGTGACGGAAGGAGTGCTTCAGCGGAGGCTTTTGACATGTGTACTGGTAGGCGGCTTCTCAGTGTGTCTTCAAGGTCAGTCAGCCTATCATTAAGCTTACTAATATTATCAGAGATTGTTTTAAAATTGGTTTTGATAAATTCCGTCAACTGTGCTGTAATAGCTGTCTTAATAGTTGAAACAAGGCCCAACTCTAGGGCACTTATTTTCTGTTCTAACTCTTCGCTGAAGATGCTGCGAATATCTAATAAGGTTGAGTGATCGGCAGCTTGTGGGGCTTTTACCGTCTTGTTTTTGCGCAACGTAACATTATCAAAAACACCATGTATTGGTGAAGACTCGCTATCCTTGGACGGCATAGGATGCATTCTATTAAAACGTACCGGGGTGTGGGTGTTATCCGTTCTCGGTAACTTACTAACGCATTCCAAGCAAGTCCAGGAGGTCAGTTGGTCGTTAGTCAATGCTTTAAATTGGTGTTCGTTTACGTTTGCACAGAGGAGATCATAAAAGCTTTGACACTTCGAACAGCTTAGAAAGTTTTCAGTTATCAGCATGCGGCAGCCTGAGCAGGTCTTATGCTCCATGACAGTTAGCGTTAGTACAGCGTAGCGTGATTAATATTCGTGAAACAATTGCGTCCAATGATAAGTTTTGTATCCGACTTCCAGTGTAAGTGCGCTAAATTCTACCTGCGCGATTTTGCAGGCAATACTTAAGTGTTCTGCTATTCAAGCTTAGCAGGCGCTCTAGGTGGTGTTTTAATTTAGTCTGTGACAAAAATCTTGCCGATAAGTCATCAAGGCGTGCAGTTTTGCCTTATCTGTAGCTCAGTATGTCAAACGTCAACTTTTAATTCTAATGTCAAAATCAGTGAATGCGCTTGACAATAGGATTTGTTTGTTTACTTTTGTTTTGGGATATTTATTGCGGAAGTGCGTAAGATTTGGAAGAGCTATTTTTGAGGGTTGGCCAGTTAATTACACTTTTCTCGATGTCTATTGGCTGTGGGGTGTCTCCGGAGATTCGAAAGAAATGATGGATAACTGTTGGAATGGTGATGGTGATAAACAGATTGTGAATTTCTGTGAACTGTGTGTTATGCAGGAGCCGGTAAATAAGTGTAAAGTGTTTACCAAGTGTGGATGAATCTGTGCAGGAGTTCAAAAGTATGTCTGAACTGGAGTATCTCTTCTTAATTTGTGTTTAACTAGGCACTGTTATAATACACGTCTGTACGGTTTGCCGACCGGAAGTCGAAAAGTAATATATGTAGGTAAGAGCTCATGACGGAAAGAAGAATCCGTAATCTCTAGGGTCGCCGTTATCTACATCGATGAGGTCATCAAAAAATTGTAATACAAATTAGTAAAATATAAAACATATAAAATATAAAATTAGCATTGTCCAGCATTATTATAATAGCGTCGCAGAAGACCGCGAACACTGGACACAAATGGAAGAGGCGAGAAAGAAGGAATCTAACTACAAACCTACAAAACTACTATTTAAATTGAAATCAAATGAAATTTAATTACATTTCTATTCAAATTCAATATAACACATTTCATTTCATTTTTAAAATCTATCTACCGACATACGTTCTATTACCTACCTATACATGTGAATGATTCATACCTGCATTAATTAAAAGCTTTTATTTCATTCATTAAAAGTCCCTCTTAAGCCAAGCAGTGGCCAAATCACAGACAGGAAGTCAAGAGTTCACACATAACTATGTCGGGGAAACTCAACATTAGTAACTTCTTCGTCACAGCACAGCCAACCCCGTTCATTCGGGTTGTAGGCGGTCGCGTTGCCGTGGTAACTGCCGCAGTTGGTCCGCGTGTCATGCAACTTCCTCCACAGCTCGAACTGTTCCCGCGAGCACGACGTGTGCACGCCGATCACGATGCGCTGCAGCATGCAAGAATGCTTAGCATATTTGTTATCATATCTGTAGAACTCAGAGGCGTTGATCAGAGTAACATTAAGGGGACCGGCCAGAATCCCCGTGAACAGAACATCATCCAGTCGCATAAAACGCGCGTTTATCGCCGCCGGTACCAGAACTTTCGCGGTATCTGAAGTTAGTAGGTACGCAGCGCCTGACATGAAGTCCGGGAATGTATCCTCCGGGAATTCTTGGTAGGGTACGAAGTGCTTGTGCCCGGGGGAAGTCTCTGGCTCCGCTTTCCGGACCAGGTTGCCCCAAATAGTGCGGCGCGCGGGGCCTTGGGCTGATATGAACCTCAGGAGACGGGGCACGTTGATGAACATGTCGTCGTCAACTTTGAGGATATGCGGCGCGCGCGGACAGTACGTCACCGCCCATTGAAATAAGGATAACGACTTCAGTGTTAGATGTGTGTAGGAATCCCTGAAGTTTCCACGAATCAGATCCCCGTACAACTCGTCCTCGCGTTTTAATTCTTCGTTTATCTTCTCGGTTGTGATTCCGATCACGAAGGCGAGTGCTATGTCTTTCCTCAGCGCCACGTGTCCCCACGTGCGCCGCACAGCATCGCGCGCGTGTCCATGCGTGGGCGCAGAGGACACCAGTATCAGAAGCCGCGTGCGAGCGCCTAACGCGGGACACAAGCTTGCATGTACCGTCGTGTATCCTGGCACGTACATATCCTTGACTTGTAAAGAGTCTGCGAAGGACCATTCTGGCGGGGAGCGCAGGAACGAGTGGGGGAGCGCCAATAGACGATGCAGCAGGAGTAAGAGACTAGAGAGTAGAAGTAACGTCACGACGGTTCTGTTCCACCTCATACCGCACATGAATAATCGACGCCAATACATTTCCTCTGCGAATCGTGTTCATGATAGTATTCTGACATAGATGGACCTTAACTGGCTTCACCAGAGTCCAATCCGAACGCATAGGGATTTTGTTTGTGAAGGATGCGCACTGGCATCTTTTATAAAAGACGCGACGCGATGCTGCTCTTTCTTTGAATAAAACACATCTATAAAAATAACTCGTTTCACTATGGATCAAAGCAAGATAACTTTTTAGTAAAGGTTTTATGCCTCTTTTATTACTAAGAATTTATTAGTAGTTTTAATTAAAATGCATTAAGACTGTACCATGTACACATAGTAGGAGAACGTTAAATCTACTGCGATTTGAAATTAAACGATAAATTATCGCTTAGCGTTTTATTAGTAATTTCATTCGAAGGTACTTACATTAGGTATAGGTAGGTACTTGGTCTCTAAGAACATACATAATTTATGATGTTTTGTCGTGTGATGATTTTGTAGGTAAACTTTAGTATGAAACCTAGAAAAAAATCAGAAACTGATTTCAAAAGTAGGTACTTAATTTCCCACAATCATTTGAATACCCCGTTTGACCCTAAAGATCTCCACACACTGAAGCCGGAGGCGTATGTGTGCGAGTTGTATTCTATTGAATCATAATGAAAGCCTACACACACACCGCAGGCGGTGGCGGTGCGGCGCCGTAGGAAAAACCGGCACGCCTTCGCCTCCGCTCCACCTCCGGCCGAATGTGGAGCGGAACTCCGGTGTGTGGAGACTTTTAAAGTTGCTTTAAATTTCATCATCATAATTTGACTGAGAATTTTCATTATTATCTTATTTCTTTTAAACTGTTAATTATTAATAGAAAAATATATGTTCTGCCGACCCAATTAGCATGGGTCCGGGAGAAGAAAGAAGAAGTGGAACTGAGCGACATCTGGCCAAGCTTTAAAGTCATTTCTGGACTAATATACTGATTCTTGATGCGATGTGTGACAATAGGACTACCCTACTCACTGAGTTGGCGGGACTACCTCGCATACGTTATCATCATCATCAGCCCCATTAGTCCACAGCTGGACATAGGCCTCCCCCAATGAGCGCCATAGCGCCCTGTCTTCAGATTGACGCATCCAGCATCTGCCCGCAGTATTTCGCAGATAGTCATCCCATCTGGACGGAGAGCGTCCTACACTACGTTTCCCAAATCGCGATCTCCACTCGAACACTAAGGGTCAATTTATACTAGAGCAGAGTCGAAGCGCATCGAAGCGTCATATTCTTTACAACTAAAGCAAAGCCGCAAGAAATTGTTCACGCGCAGACGCGCGAATTCCGAAGAATGCGTGCGTCTTTTTAAAAGCTCAGAAATAATGTGTGCGTTACGCTGTGGAGTTAAGGTTGAATTTGTTATGTTCAGTTTTGGATATACGCTTCGATGCGCTTCGACTATGCGCTAGTATAAATTGACGCTAAGGTATATCCATGGAAAATTCAAAATCTTAGGGTATATCAGTAGGCGAAGTACAGCGTTTATTGTCTAGGGTACAAAAGACAAAAACACGTCTCATAATGCGTAAATCTGCGTAATACCAGATAATAATAAATCCGGACAATCCACACAGCATCATCTGGCCCCAAATGCGTACGAAATTTGATATGCATGACGTAGTTTCTTCAACTTCAATAATATACGCAATGTATGACGTAATTTTTGTCTTTTCCTACCCTACACTACAAACGCTATTATGCTCGAACCGTAAGGATATTATCAATAAAACTCTAAGAATAATTATTAACGATTTAATCATAATACTTAAATAATTATTATCTTAAAGTTCCAAAGGATCACATCAATCTCGTTTCTTCGTTAATATCTCGCTTAAAGCTTTCTTTTTCTTCTGTCCTTTGTCAAACTTTTGCTTCTGTAATATAATATATCAAATTATTAATCAATACAATCACTAAATACTAAAATACACTACAAAGTCGCTTTCCGTTGTCTGTCTGTCTGTCCCAAATAGTCCCAATGTAAGCTAAGATCTTTAAAACTACGTAACGGATTTTGATTCAGTTTTTTCGATAGATAGAGTGATTCAAGAGGAATGTTTATATGTATAATACACCACATAGATTCTAAGTCCAATTTGCTTTGATGTTTGTTTTTTATTGTTTCTTTTGTTGGTTTCGAAAATAAATAATTTAATAAACTTGTATGTTGTGTTTCTTCTTTCTTTCTTTCTATCAATAAATAATATCAATCTATCTAGCTGATAGGCTACTTTTAATTCAATAAATCAGGTAGAAATAGCCTTGAAACCATAGAAACGACGCGTGCGAAGCCACGGGCAAATACTAGTAATAAATAACACTTGTCAAATCACAGCATCAAGCACCAAACTAAGAGATTGTTATGGGTGTAACTACTGAATAACTGATATACTACTTTCATTAAATTACGATGCATATTCTAAACACATAGAAACGCTCAAAACACCCGATAAAAAATTCTGCATCGTCAAATCATCTGTTCCTAGTTGGGAATCGAACCCGCAGCTATAGTTGAAGTAAATCAGTAAATCAATATCTTTAGACTGTTTGCAACCGTCTGCAGTTAGCCCAATGGTTTCAATTGTAAATACTAGTTGTAATTTTTCTATTCCTTTGCTTGTAATTTTCGTTGTTAATAAAGATAATTTTAATATCTTTAACAAGTCAAGTTTGAGGCTATATTATTTTATATCATTTTCATGTGCGATTAGGTATATACCTAAAATTATAGTTTAGTAGTACCTATGTAGTATGATCTATCTGTTCTTGTTACTACTTATATTTTCTCTCTACTATGGACCTGTTCTGAAATAAACGTTGACTATTATTATCACTAGCGACCCGCCCCGGCTTCGCACGGTTTTATTATAAGTATATAAACCTCCCTCTTGAATCACTCTATCTATTAAAAAAAACCGCATCAAAATCGGTTGCGTAGTTTTAAAGATTTAAGCAGTCAAAGGGACATAAAGACATAGGGACAGAAAAAGCGACTTTGTTTTATACTATGTAGTGATTATCAATTGAGCCACCTTTAGACTGTTTGCAACCGTCTACAGTTAGCTCAATGGTTTCAATTGTAAATACTAGTTGTTATTTTTCTATTCCTTATATTATATTGATTGTAATTTTCGTTGTCAATAAAGTATCTATTATTATTATTTATTTCTTTAGGCTTACAAAATAAGCACTTGGACAAGTCAAATGTTGTTTGTACCTTTTTCTTCTCGGCCGTGATGCCCACAAACTCTTTCCTCTGTTTCTTCTCTCGCGGCGGCGCGTGTGGGCCGGCCTCTTTATCCTGAAACAATACAGTGATAAGGGGCTTTATTAATTAAATAAATACATAATGCTGGACAATCCACACAGCACCATCGAGCCCCAAAGTAAAGCTTGTGTTATGGGTACTAGATAAGTGATATCTATAATATAAAAATGAATCGCAAAATGTGTTGGTAAGCGCATAACTCAACAACGCCTGGACCAATTTGGCCAAATCTTTTTTTAAAATGTTCGTTGAAGTTCAAGGATGGTTTTTACGGCGAGAAAAATATGATATTTGACAAATAAATAAATTTCCCCGCGGGCGACGCTGCGGGGCGCAGCTAGTATTTAATGAAAAAATCGTAGAACAAAAGTTGTTAGTCTTGATTTACTCATGTCGCCTTTTCGAGGTTATCATTAAACACCTATAACCCTGTACACATCGATGGTTTTTTTTTATAAATAGATAACATCCAGACCGACGGAAAAAAAATCTGCAGATCGTACACAAATTAGTTCCGAGGCGGGAATCGAACCCGCAACCTCCTGGGTCGCGTCGCAGGCGGACCTTCGCCCACCGCGCCACGTCGGTCGTCAATAGGGGAGGACTGAGTCCAGCAGTGGGCTAATATAGGTTGATGATGTGAAGGGCCTGTCGTCTTAACAAGATTTTTATTGTATCAATCGACTGTAGCAAAGGCGGGATTTTTCAGTTCTATTGTTTTTGTTTTTTCTTTGGGTATCAATTATAATTATTCTTTTTTATATGGATGCTCATGATTCCCGCGTGGTCTATATAAATTTGATCAAGATCTGACATCATCAGCCTATTTTAGTCCACAGCTGGACATAGGCCTCCCCCAATGAGGGCCATTGCGCCCTGTCTTCGGCTTGCCGCATCCAGCAAGATCTGACATGTAGTTATTGAATTATCACACACTAGCGACCCGCCCCGGCTTTGCACGGTTTTATTCAACGTATAAACCTTCCTCATAAATCACTCAATCTATTAAAAAAAACCGCATTAAAATCCGTTGCGTAGTTTGAAAGATTTAAGTAGTCAAAGGGACATAAGGATATAGGGACATAGGGACAGAAAAAGCGACTTTGTTTTATACTATGTAGTACTACATACTACATGTAGTGTACTATGGCTGAAATTTAATGCGGGTGAAGCAATTAATCAATTGTAAAAAAAACATCAAATTATTATTAAGGCACCCTATTGAAGAAAATCATATTAATAATATAAATGTGTAAGTTTAAATATTGTTGGACTTCCAACACAACACAGCATCATCTAGCCCCAAGGTAAGCAGAGCTTGTGTTATGTGAAGGTACTAGATAGCTAACACACTTGATACCTGGACTGGAATACATTTGACCTGGAATGCATATAGATAGGCTTCTTTTTATCCCATATTTCGTTTCCCCCGGGATCGTAATAGCAATATAAACGTCCTATCCTACTAATATTATAAACGCGAAAGTTTGTAAGTATGGATGGATGTTTGTTATTCTTTCACGCAAAAACTACTGAACGGACACGGATCAAATTTGGCACAGAGATAGATTATAGTCTGGAATAATACATAGGCTTTATTTTATACCGGAATTCCCACGGGAATAGGAATTACCGCGGGTGAAACCGCGAGGCGCTGCTATTAAAGGTCTTTGTTGATTTAGAGTAACATATCCACAAGCAAATTTGATCGCAGAAACGCGCGAAACCATGGACGGACAGTAATCAGTAATAGTGTAGAAATAAAACACATGCGTACCTGGTGTGGTCTCTTATTCATCAGCCTTCTAAAAGCACCACTGGCTTCATTCCCCTGATTCCTTCCCTGGTTTCCAAAACTTGTTCCCTGGTTCTCAAAATTCCGTCCATTGTTATTCCCAAAATTCCTACTCTGCCCCTGGTTATTGCCAAAACTCCTTCCCTGGTTTCCAAAACTTCTTCCCCGGTTCTCAGAGTTCCTTCCTCGGTTATTCCCAAAATTCCTGTTCTCCCCCTGGTTATTGCCAAAACTTCTTTGCCCCTGGTTGCCGAAATTCCTCTGATTATTTCCAAAACTTCTACTTGGGCCTTGGTTGTTTCTACCACCTCTGTTAGACCCTTTATTGCCAAAATTTCTGTTTTGTCCTTGATTATTCCCGAAGTTTCTGTTCTGATTTTCTTTTACTTGTGGTTTGACGGATTGATTTCCCTTTTTAGTCCCTTTACTGAGGGTCATGGTACACCGCTTCACTCTCATTATTCTGTTCTTGACTGTGAGGTCTTCTTCGCTCAACTCGAGAGCTAACTCGACTGCGTCTTTCGTAGCGAAGTTTACGTAGCCGAATCCTGGAAGAAATTAGCTGTTAGTTGACATGACAATTGACATTATATAATTATTGACATTATAAAACAAACATTGTTTTAGAAACATAATTTATACACTTGCTAGTGGTTTCTATTTTGCTTCTTCCACTAGTGGACAAAAAAGTGAAGCGAATGGGAAATCAATTACTTATTACTTTATTTCTTAGATTATTTTGGAAATCATGTACCTACCTATAGTTTAAATATGACTTGTCTAAGAGCTTATTTTGTAAGCCTAAAGAAATAAAGATATTGATTTACTGATAAAATAAAAATCTGATCACTCAAGTAATTCACTGTACATTGAGTTGATCTACTTGTCTTTTATTAATCTCCCAATGCAATGATACCAATGTTTAGATATTATTGTCTATGAATCATGCTTATGAATTTGACACAGGAGCACAAGGTTAATTATAATGCAAAGCCATAAAACAGTCAAAACTGGAAAACAATAAAGGAATAAAGGAATAAAGAGATTTTTTAAAATATATATGTAATGAATAAATAGATTAAATCAGCAAATAGATTCAAACAATAAATAGATTAGAGTAAATCAGCATTTTTAAAGTCATATAAACAAAATTAATTAATAAATCATCGTGCTTTAAAACAGCATTGTCTGCATCATTGTTGCTGAATTACACAGTTTGATTTTCCGCTCTTTTAATTAATTTATTTATTTAAAGGAAAATTAATGTCAATTATATTTTCCTTTATTCAGCTTGTCCTTTGACGTAGGCCTCCTCTAAGGTCTTACACTGTTCCCGCAGTGCTTTCTACCATACTTTTAAATTAAAAATATAACTTTTTTGTTGCTTTATATAGGTAAACTATAGTTACTAGTGTAAAAGTGACTAGGCTAGGATCTGTGCGGCCAAACTAACTTTAACATACAAAAAAATAATACAAAATTATTTTTCATTACCTACTCATACTCGGAAAGTAGGTCTGAAGTTGCCTGAAGAGCGGGTTGAAAGTGATACTTTTCAGCCCTAGGGAGAATCGTTTTTAAATGACAGCTATAACGCTACTATTGACCCATGATAGCGTCAGATTAAATGCTGAAGCTAAAAAAAAATCGCCTTAGCGACAATTCATTGAATTCAAAAAATACGAAAGACAAGGCACTATGGCTTATGGCTTTCGCCTGTCCTAGATGGACTAATATATTTAAAAAAAAATGCGGCTATTTGATTAATTTGTTTTCTTATGTTTTTATTTATATTACGTTGTATTCGTTATGAAAAGCACAGTGTTTACCTCGGGTGAAAGTAACTTATTTAGTCCCTCGAACTATTGGACTAAATAAGTTACTTTCATCCCTTGGGAAACAATGTAGGGTGGATGCACCAGTGCCACACCAGGAACCAGTAGTACACCATTTCTACCTTCACATCAAAATATTAACCTTCTGTCAAATTTCACGCCACTTTTTTTACATTTGGTAGCACTGTTGTATTTCTATCAATCGTTTAATAAAAAATAAAAGCGGTAAATATACCATCTATATCAGTAAAAAACGCATAATGCAAAACAAAAACCATTCTTTTCGTTCTGGGCGGCCATGTTAGTAAGCTGCACTTCGACGATACGTTTTTTCAATCTTTTGAAATCTTTGTTTGTATCAATCGTTTTAACTTATTTTCCAATTAATTGCGTAATATGATGTGTAAAGCAATCGAATTTCATTTTCTTTCATCAGAAAAGGTTAATTTTAATCAAAAGTTGTCATTGGAAAACTAATGGAACACGAATTCAATGCTTTTCCAGTAGTATTCCATTTAGTATAAAACTCGTGATTTAGTCTGTAATGTCTTTTTATAACATGAGCTCATCGATCTCCGTCTCCCCCAGCAGCAGCGGGCGCGTGTCCCTGCGCTGGTGCTGCACGAAGGCCCGCAGGTCCAGACCGAAGGCGTCGGCCGCGGGGGGCTCCGCGCCCTCCTGGATGCTCTCACTCATCATAGACCCCTGTCTCCCCTCGTTCATTCATACCTGGATGGTCTTAATGATCATAGACACCTCCTGGATGCTCTTTATCACCATTCACATCTCCTAGATGCTCTTAATCATCATAGACACCTCCTGGATGCTCTCCATCATCAAAGACACCTCCTGGATGCTCTCCATCATCAAAGACATCTCCTGGATGCTTTTCATCATCAAAGACACCTCCTGGATGCTCACCATCATCAAAGACAACTCCTGGATGCTCTCCATCATCAAAGACACCTCCTGGATGCTCTCCATCATCAAAGACACTTCCTGGATGCTCTTCATCATCAAAGACACCTCCTGGATGCTCTCCATCATCCTAGACACGTCCTGGATGCTCTCCATCATCAAAGACACTTGCTGGATGCTCTCCATCATCCTAGACACCTCCTGGATGCTCTCCATCATCCTAGACACCTCCTGGATGCTCTCCATCATCAAAGACACCTCCTGGATGCTCTCCATCATCCTAGACACCTCCTGGATGCTCTCCATCATCAAAGACACCTCCTGGATGCTCTCCATCATCCTAGACACCTCCTGGATGCTCTCCATCATCCTAGACACCTCCTGGATGCTCTCCATCATCCTAGACACCTCCTGGATGCTCTCCATCATCGTAGACACCTCCTGGATGCTCTCCATCATCAAAGACACTTCCTGGATGCTCTCCATCATCCTAGACACCTCCTGGATGCTCTCCATCATCCTAGACACCTCCTGGATGCTCTCCATCATCCTAGACACCTCCTGGATGCTCTCTTTTTGACAATTTGTTTATCGTTTCTTCTACATTTATGTTTACTTAATTACACTGTATTCATTATATTAAAAAAATCTTAAAATATCCACTATAATCCTGTTGTAGATCAGTGGTTTGTTACTGGTGATACCTATACTACAAGTTTGTACCAGTAACAAACAACCTATATTTTTAACAGACATAATGACGCCGAAAAAAACGTTATAACATTTTTTCTTTGTATTTTGATTTTGTTATATTTGTTTATTCATTATTCATATTATATATTTTATTGCCAGCTATGTTTATGTAAGTGATATGAAGTCACTTCATAATTATCTAGTTATGAAATTAGTTATTACCTTTATAGCATTTAAGTTTTACATGAAACTTGTAGACTCTCTGAAGCATAGAATTTGTAACGAATACATCCGAGAGAGAACCAAAGTTATCGACATAGCTCAAAGAATTAGCAAGCTGAAGTGGCATTGGGCCGGTCATATCTCGCGAAGAACCGACAACCGTTGGGGTAAATTTGTTTTTGAGTGGAGACCGCGATTCGGTAAACGTAGTGTAGGACGCCCTCCGGCCAGGTGAGATCACGATCTGCGAAAGACTGCTGGCAGATGCTGGATGCGTCAAACTGAAGACAGGGCGCTATGGCGCTCATTGGGGGAGGCCTATGTCCAGCAGTGGACTAATGATGATGATGATTGTAGACTGATGAACAGTTTGTGATGATTGTTGAGTTCAGGACTTGTTTTAATAATTTTGTTCATTTAAAGCAATTGTTTTATTTCCTGTTTCACAAGGTCACTGGCACAAGGTCTGGTCTATTGCTGGTACAATCTGGTCCACCTTAGGCACATTGCGACTTTTCACATTAATTATTAAATAAATAACCTATTAATAATAATAATAATAATAATAATCTCCGATATGGCCTTACTGGTCCTGAAGTTCCATACTAGAAGTACACACCGGCGCCAGTTCTCGAAAACAGCCGTGCCACGCTCTATTGGGACCGGTCTATCATTACAGACAGGACTATTCTTGCAAATAAGCCTGATATTGTACTGATCGACCGGTTAGAAAGATGGGCGGTGCTTGCTGATGTCACCATACCACATGATGTTAACCTCGTTAAAGCTGAGAAAGATAAACTCAGTAAATATCTTGATTTGGCTAACGAGGTTGTCAGCATGTGGGATGTTGATTCAGCAACCATCGTCCCGATAGTCGTTTCGGTTAACGGGGTAATAGCGAAGAGCCTCGATAAACATCTCAAGAGACTCTCGCTAGGAAGTTGGATCAAGGGTCAGATCCAAAAAGCGGTTCTCCTGGATTCGGCGCGTATCGTCAGGAAGTTCCTCTGTCTGCAACCCTAGTCACCGGCTGCTTGAGCCTAGCTTCGCGGCCGGTGATCCACCGTTTTGATATATTTTTTACTGTAGATTAGTTTTACAATATTTTTGTATTTTCTATAGTAAAAAATGTATTTTATAACGAGTATTAAAATAAATAAAGTGAAATAATAATAATAATAAATAATTCTGGACAGTCCACACAGCATCATCTAGCCCCAAGCTAAGCAGAGCTATTAACTATTAAGTAAATCCGAATAAGCTACTTTATTCTACGGTAGACTAGAAGCAGGTTATTCTTTTTTTGCAATGGTTGTTGTAATATTTAATTAAGTCACAACATCAAAATTACTTTTAAAATGTTGCTTAATCGGTTTGTTACTGGTACACCCACCCTACTATATTTGCCATAACATTCCTGAGAACCACTTTTCTGGTGGCCCCTGCACGAGGCAAGCCTGTGTCAAACTCAAAGACACCATAATACAAATGAACATCGAATTGCCGCTTTCCCGCATTTATTATTTCTTTTAGCTTCGGCCATTATTTTTCACATTCTGCCATTAACATGGTTCAATATGTATGACTCTAAAGGTTCAAGAGCCTTTAGAGTCATACTACGAGGCATACATCCATCTGAAGATACAACTAATATAAGCACAGAAATAGAAAAGCTTGGACACGACGTCCGGCAAGTTGTCAAAGTACTACACAGAGTATCCAAGGAACCTCTTCCAATATTCTATGTAGACCTAGAACCGAAGCATAATAACAAAGACATATACAAAATCAAACTGCTCAACTATATGAAAGTGTCATTCGAACCACCCTACAAAAAAAAGGAAATACTACAATGTAAGAGATGCCAAAGATTTGGGCATTCTAAAAACCAATGTTTTAGACCATTCCGATGCGTCAAATGCGGAGGAGAGCACTCAACGGTCTCCTGTACAAAAAGCCCAGATACTGACGCCACATGCGCAAACTGCAATGAAAAACACCCCGCCAGCTACAGAGGGTGCTCAAAATATAAACAATACAGAAACCAGATTCTGAAGATCAACGAAAAGCCTAAGACCTACGCAACAAATAAAAAAACAGACAACATAACAGAAAAATCAACCGGACAAAATGATAGACAACAACTTCCCAAACGCAAAGACAACCACAAACGGACTCCAACACACCAAACGCCTAGCCTAATAGAAGAATACCCTATACCCTATAAAGACCAACAATGGAGATCAGAATACGACGACCTCCTGAGACATGAACCAGCCAAACGCATTGTATCACCAATCAGACAAGGCAAAACTTTTGCTGACGCAATCAAAGGCAAAACTTTTGCTGACGCAATCAAACGCAAAAATGACGCAAACGAAACACCCACAGCCAGCAGCCTTCCAAGTGCAATTAACATGGAAGTTATCATGGACAAAATGTTCAACAGACTAGAAATCATTATGACGAACATGATGGACAAAATGATGGACCGAATGATCCAACTGATCAGCAGCCTGCTGACAAAATGATGGACAACATCAGAATAATGACATGGAACGCCAATGGGCTCACAGACCGTAAACTAGAACTCGAAACCTTTATGATTAATGAGAAAATTGACATAGCACTAATATCGGAAACAAGACTGACTGAGAAAAGCTTAGTTGACATCAAAAACTTTAAATTATACACTACAAACCACCCTTCAGGAAAGGCCCAAGCAGGAGCTGCCATAATAGTTAGAGGCAATATAAAACATTATCCACTCGAACCATTTTGCACAGAGAAGATACAGGCATCACTGATCAAAATAAACAACAACGGGTCTGAAATAACAGTATCAGCAATCTACTGCCCCCCAAAGCATAGTATTACCGCCGATTACTACAAAGAATTCCTGAGGAAACTAGGACCCCGCTTCATCTGCGGAGGAGACTGGAACGCGAAGCACCCACACTGGGGCTCCAGACTAGCAAACCCTAAAGGCAGACAGCTATATAAAGTTCTGGGAGAACTAAATCTTGACAGCAACTCAACCGGAGAACCCACATACTGGCCAACAGACAAAGCGAGAAAACCTGACCTAATGGACTTCTTTGTGACTAGAAATCTCCCTCTCAACAACATGAGCACTGAACAGAAAATTGACCTATCATCTGACCACACACCAATTATCCTCAACTTAAGCGCCAAAATAATCCTAAAAGAGGTACCATCCAAAATTCACAATAAACGAACAAATTGGACAGAATACCGTGACACAATTACATCACTGATAGAACAAAAAACCTCACTTAAGAGTACAGAAGAAATAGAGGAGGCTATAGAAAAATTCAACAGAACGATACACACAGCGGCTTTTGAATCAACCCCAAAACACAGGGTACTGACTCCAAAGGAACATATCTATCCACCCTATGTAAGAGACAAAATCATCGAACGACGACAACTGCGAAAGAAATGGCATGCGACTAGACACCCAAGAGACAAAACTGCATTCAACAAGTCATCAAAAGAACTAAACAGGATAATTAAAGACCTAAAAAATCGAAATCTCCAGGAATACCTTAGCAGGCTGACTCCAACTAACAACACAAACTATTCGCTCTGGAAAGCGACTTCTGATCTCAAACGGCCCAAAAACCAACAAGCACCCATCAAAACCCATACAAACGACTGGGCACGATCTGACAAAGAAAAAGCCGTTGAATTCGCAACACATCTGCACAAAGTGTTCCAACCCCTATCCAGCACGAGTAAACAGCACGATAATGATATTGAAGACTTCCTAAAAGCAGCCATACAAATGTGCCCACCATTAAAAAGTGTCTCACCAAAGGAACTCGCAAAAGAAATACGAAAACTAGACGATAGCAAAGCGCCTGGATATGACCAAATAGACGCTATTCTCCTAAAGAACTTACCACCCAAAGGCTTACTGTTCCTAGTTTACATCTTCAACGCCTGCCTGAGAAGATTAACGTTCCCTGGACAATGGAAAATAGCACAAGTCGTAATGATATTGAAACCAGGAAAGGCCGCTGAGGATGTTTCGTCATACAGACCTATAAGTCTACTTCCCATAGCTGGTAAACTGCTTGAGAAAATCATACTTTCTAGAATGCGACACCACCTACAAGACATCATACCCAAACATCAGTTTGGCTTCAGAGAAGGACATGGCACAATAGAGCAAGTACACCGACTCGTAGACACCATAAATCGGGCTCTGGAAAATAAAAAATACTGCTCAGCCATCTTCCTTGACATAAGCCAAGCTTTCGACAAGGTATGGCACAATGGGCTTCTGTACAAAATAAAGCAAATGCTACCACACTCTTATTTCCTGCTAATCAAGTCCTACTTGGAAAATAGATGCTTTGAAGTGAAATACAACGAAGAACTATCAGAAATGCACAAAATCGGCTCAGGAGTGCCACAGGGCAGCATCTTGGGACCGGTCCTATACCTCATATTCACAGCGGACCTACCGACCTCGGACAACACAACCACAACGGCGACCTACGCGGATGATACCGCCATGCTCTCAGTCCACGAGGATTCTAAAGTTGCATCCCAAAACCTACAAAGGCACCTTACAAAGGTAGAGGAATGGCTTAACAAGTGGCGGATAAAGGCCAATACAGATAAATCGGTACAAGTGACCTTTACGCTCAGACGAGAAACCTGCCCCCCTGTTACTCTTTACAATAACCCAGTTCCACAATCCGACAGTTCCAAATACCTGGGGATTCACCTGGACCGCCGACTAACATGGCAAAAGCATATCTGGACCAAACATAAGCAACTGGACCACAAAATCCGAAGCATGTACTGGCTGATTGGACGCAGATCCCAACTTTCTGACCACAGTAAAGTAACAATATACAAAAGCATAATAAAACCCATCTGGACATATGGGATTCAACTCTGGGGATCAGCTAGCAACAGCAATGTAGAGATACTTGAGAGATTCCAAAGCAAGACCGTCAGGAATATGCTCAACATACCTCCACACGTGAGCAACAAGCATATGTATATGGACATCAAAATTCCTACAGTCAAGAATGAAATAGAGAACTTCAGTAAGAAATATCAATCACGTCTCGATGGACATACAAACCAACTTGCTGCCACCCTCCAAGGATCTGGCAGCATCAAATTCTCCAGACTGAAAAGACACAGCATTCCCGACTTGGCGACTAGATACGCAGACAAAGATGGAGAGTTGACTCACTGGACTACACTCTCTCTAAACGACACGGAATAGATACCTAGTATCAGACAGCAACCTGGATTATTGATTTAAAAATCAGATAGCCAAGCAGCAGCAATCAAAAGGAAAAAAAAAAAAAAAAAAAACATGGTTCAATAGTAACGTGATAGCTGTCAGTTGAAAAAGATTCTCCCTAGGGCTGAAAAGTATCACTTTCACCCCGCTCTTCATTCAACTTCAGACCTACATTCCGAGTATGTGTAATGAAAAGAAATTTTACACGAGACCTAACTAACTTGAAACAGACAACTGAGGTTAAGGGCTAATTGTAAGTGCCACGTGTGCTCACAGTTCAAGTTTAAGGGCTTCTTATACCGAAAATGCTGTTGTTAACATCAATATGAATCAGTCAAAAATTGACGTAAATTTCTGATAAAAATATGTTTCAGTTGAGGATCTTACAGAGTACAATTCGCTTACATTTACACAATCAGATGAACTTCGCTCCATAGAAAAAAATACCAAAGTTGCCTCTTTTTAAAAAACATTTTCAATACTGTGTCTAAAATAATAAACTTATTGACCTTATTTTTACACCAATCTTTAGATAAATCATTTTTTTAGTACAAATCAGATGTTGTAATGTTATTTCCCTATTAATGATGCCTAAACACCTACAAACCCGCGAGAGGCGCGACGCCCGCGGGCTTCGAAAAATCTTCCTGGCCTAAATCTTCGAAACAAGTGGCCTTAAGGCAAGCAGACACGATCTACTCGTAAGTCTAAAAGTACCTTTCCCTGCATTGGTCTTTTTATCCCTGACGATGCGCACGGAGAGCACCTCCCCGCACCCCTCGAACCGACCCCGCAACGTCTCGTCCTCGATGCCGAAGGGCAGGTTGCCGACGAACACGGCGCGTGCCGAGTCGTGCTCCGCGCCCGTCGAGCCCGACCGGCTCACGCGCAGGTGGTGGTTATTGAGGACTGTGTTGTTCTCTGACAGCGCCTGGAATGTTAAATTATTTTTATTGTTTTATTTCAGATCAGAAATCCATACATAAGGTCTAGTTTCGCCCCCTTTCGGGGTTGCACTTCATCCAGGGACACACTGTATAATATTATAGTAGTTTAAAGTATAGTACACTAGTTAAGTTTACTTGTTTAGATTTTACTTGATTCAATTTTAAAGACACAGAACATTGATTACCCATATGCGGAAACTGTTAGGCTTAAGTTACCCATAAGTTTCATCTATTGTTGTTGAATAAGCTGTTTGTTTTCCAAATAAATAAAATAAATAAAACTACCAGCAGCGCTTCGCGGTTTCTCCCGCGTAATTCCCGTTCCCGTGGGAATTCCGGGATAAAATATACTCTGCTCCAAATTTCAGCCAGATCCGTTCAGTAGTTTTTGCGTTAAGGAGTTACAAACATCCATCAATCTATACATCCATACTTACAAACATTCGCGTTTATAATATTACTAGCGACCCGCCCCGGCTGTGCACGGTTTTATTATACATATAAACCTTCCTCTTGAATCACTCTATCTATTTAAAAAAAACGCTTCAAAATCCGTTGCGTTGTTTTAAGATTTAAGCAGTCAAAGGGAAATAGGGACAGAAAAAGCGACTTTTGGATTAGTAGTAGTAACACATCATCTTAAAAATAATTAAAATACAAAAAGTCACGGCAAATTGAAAATTGATTAATGTAAAATCAAAAAAATTGAATTATACAGTGAAATAAAATACTATAAATTAACCAATAATTAATACCACCAGGCCACCCTTTTGGTTCCATGTATTTATTGTTTTATGTTTTAGTTATAGCTTATACCTACTTACTGTATATTTTGTGGAAAACAAATAAACTTTTTCTTATCTTCACTACATAGTATAAAACAAAGTCGCTGTTTTCTGCCCCTATATCCCTTTTGATGCGGTTTTTTTAATAGTTAGAGTAATTCAAGAGTTAGTTTTATAAGTATAATAAAACCGTGCGAAGCCGGGGCGGGTCGCTAGTATCTTAATAAATGAAATTATAATAGTGTAATACTATCTGCATGGCAGTCAGCCCGTGCTACAATCATCTTCAGGATGCCATTGCCGCTGCTGCGTCCACGCTGGACTAAGGAGCGACTTCCTTGCGAATGATCGCGAGAAAGCCGTCCGTATTAAAACTACGCTACAAAAATACCGCAATAGAGGACTACGAGGTAAAGTAGTGTAGCGGCTGAGAAAGGACATAGGCTACTTTTTATTCCGAAAAAGGATTGTAAGAGGATGAAAGTTTTATGTGAATGCCCAAAGTCACTTTTCTATGTGGACAAAGTAGGAGGTACTTTCTTGAAGCGAAGAGAAAAGTCAACTGTCTTGATCAATAAATCTAGGTTAACTGCGCCAACTTTTAACAGAACATGCCGTCCTATCGTAGTGGATTTTTTTTCAGTATGACTAGTCAAAGTTATTCGATTGAAAATCATTGATGCAATAACCAAACTTACTAATTTTTTTTTGCACAAAATGTTAACATAGCATTTAAAATTTGAACTTTCATAAATTAATGTGATAATTGACTTTGTAACAGCAAAATAAAAATAACAAATATTGACATCTGTAGTCACAAGCATTAAAAAATTTGGCACTCGACAGAAAATTTATGATTTTCAGTCAAAAGCCTATAACTCTGAAGCCATTGAGTCCCTGGTTTTCTGGTTTTTCTGGGTCGTCCGTCGTGAACCCACCTGTCCTCTGTTTTCGGCTTGACGTTGAGTTTCGGGACACCCTGTATATTTGTGTGTAATATTTCATAAGTAAATAATGGCATTACATACCCTTTCAACAGAGTCAGGATCAACAAACTTGATGTAGACATTGACGGTGGATCGATCTGGATGAATCTCTTTGCGTATGACAGCCAGTTTGGGAGTCACGCGCGCATCCCTGACGGGGACTGTTCGTATTCTAGAAAAAGGGAGTTTATTAATTCTCTGTCTTAAGTTCCCTACACAGAACTACATAGGTATATGAAATTCTAAAAATCCCAACTGTGGCTGATGAGATACAAATAACAGCCAAGGCGTACCGGGAAAGACTCAAAAACCACCGCAACAAACTGTCTCGGAAGCTAACTAAACCCCTATATCAGAGGAGGCTGAAAGGAAAGGACATAATTGAAGGTCCACAAGACCCACTAGTGATAGTGCAGGAGTGTGCTTCACCCGAAATAATATAGAAAGCTCATAAAATCTGCTCATAGTTGAAACAAATGATCGCAGATGAAACAAGAAAACAAAAGTTCCCTAGTAGTTGACTGGGGATGATGCTGATGATGAAGTTCTAAAAATGACGATCTCATTTTCTAATAGAGACATAACCTTAAGGACCAGCTTGACTTATAATTTTGAGCAGTTTCATTTCACTTTTTAATTTTCAGATGATTTAGACAGAACTAGGTTACCTAATTTGAATCCATCCATGTAGATTAATTATTTGATGGTTTTGTACAATCAGATCATTATAATAATCACTACATAGTATAAAACAAAGTCACTTTCTCTGTCCCTATGTCCCTTTGAATGCTTAAATCTTTAAAACTATGCAACAGATTTTGATGCATTTTTTTTTTATAGATAGAAATTCAAGAGGTAGGTTTATACATATAATAAAACCATGCGAAGCCGGGGCGGGTCGCTAGTTATTTATAAAACAAACATTGCATTAGACACATAAGTTATACACTTGCTAGTGGTTTCTATTTCGCTTCTACCACTAGATGAAAACTGGTTAAAAAATTGAAGCGAAGGGGAAATCAGTTATCACTTTATTTTTTAGATTATTTTGATAATTATGTACCTATAGTTGAAATTTGACTTGTCTAAGTGCTTATTTTGTAAGTCTAAAGAAATAAAGATATTGATTTACTGATGAATATGAGTGAAAATATAAAGCAATATTTTATAGTCAAGCAGAGTTCAGTTCAAACTTACCTAACAGTTTCTATCTCTCCGTACTGTGCAAATATTTTCTTGATCTCCTTCTTACATTTGCTACTGAAAGGCACATTGCCTACAAACAGAGTCCTTTTGATTTCATCCTCTGTATTTACTTCCTTCGCTCCATCAGTCTTTTCATCAGTGATTACTTCCTTTTTAGTTTTACCTTTTTTTGGAAGGTCTTCTTCATCGTCAGAACTTTCATCAGCTTTCTCTGTTTGTAATGTTTCTGCATTTGAAGTCTCAATATCTGATTCAATGTCATTGTCGGAATCATGTTCAGAGTCTGAATCTTTTTCTGTGATGGCATTGGGATTAGCAATGTTTGATACTTCTTCATCACTGTTGTCATCATCTTCATCAGACGACTCATTCCCATCAACCTCTTGAACTATCACTTTTTCTGAAGTTTTAACCTTGGTTTCTTCTTCTTCATCAGATGCATTGTCAGATTCATTGTCGTCTACCACTTTAGATATCACTTTTTCTGTAGTTTTAGTGTTAACCTGATTGGTTGTTGCTTCGTCTTCTTCAGATCCAGCTCCGTTTTTTTCTAATTCTTCTTGCTTTAGTGGTTTCACCTCAGAATTGGGTATTTTCTTTTTCTTTTTTTGATTCGTTTTTTTCTTTTGGTTCTTACTTTTAAGAGTTACTACAGACTTTGCTTTCATGTCTGTAGTATTTTGTTTTACAACAACATTTGATTCATTTGTTGCTTCTTCTTGATTTGTTTTCTTAGCCTTCTTCTTACGTTTTTTCTTTTTGCTCCCTTGTTCACTGATGTTGGTGACATTAAGACTGGGTTTAGATGCCTCTATAGGATCATCAATAGGTTCTTTCTTTTCAACTCCAATTGTTTCAAGTATTAATTTCTTTTTAGGACTTTTCATTTGTGCAGTTTGATCTACTTCCTTTACTTCAGGTTTTGAGTTATTTATTTCTGATTTAGATTTCCTTTTGTTTTTCTTTGAGGTCTGATTAGTTTTAGCTGCATCCTCCATGTGTTTAGGTGTGGAGTTGGGACTTTTAAGGTCTTTTATAATATCTGAAGATTTTATTTCTTCATTTTGTGTAGCTGATTGAGGGTTTCTCTTATTTTTCTTAGGGGTGCTTTCATTACTGACTTTAACATCAATGTTTTTTGATTTTTTGTTAGGAGAGGCTGTGCCGAATGACTTTTCTAGCTTACTGCTAGGAGATCTCTTATCTAAAATATTAGATTTACCCATGCTGCTACTTTCTAGATCTTCTACCAAATGTTTTTTCACTTTGTCGGCCTTGGGGCTGGTAATTTCACTCTTCGTCGCATCCAGATCGGGGTTCTCAAATATCCTTTTTGGTGATTTCTTGACTATGGCTTTCTTCTTTTGTACCGAAGGTGAGAGAAGTATTGACCTATCTTCGACTGCCTCGCTTTTCGGAGTAACATTCGGCGAAACTGGGTGTTTCGTGGGAGTTAGCGCTCGTCTGATAAGTCTTGGCCTGTTCGGTGTAACATTTCCGGAAATTAATGCTGCTATGCTCCCGACAACGTAATCCATTTCACTTACAACAACGTTTCGACGAAGTAACTGGCTTTCGTTCGTTCTAAAGGTATTTTTTTATTTCAAGGTTCAATTTTCAGCTGTGACAGTACTGCGCACATGGTGATTTTGGTTAAGGTTTTGTTGATGGCAACATGTATCTGTGCCAGTTTGCTGCCAGTGTCTGGTTTGACTCTTGACTTGTTTGTTGATAGCAACCTGTGTTTCAACAAAAATGATAGATTAATTAGTGTATATTTTTTTTTTTTTTTAATAAATGGATTTGGAAGCCTCCATTTAAGCAAACATACAATATGCTTGTGTTTGGGGACTCCGCCCTTGCCGGTAATATACATTGGTAGGTAGGTACATATACTCTGCTTATTTAAATTATTAAAAACCAAGTCAGTCAGGGTAACATAAACCTTCATTGAAACATTGGCCCGTACCTACACTCAAATACGTTTTTTTATTTTTTTTTGGCTTCAGTTTTGTTGGTTTGAATCTAGCTTTGAAACAAGCTTGTAGAAACTATCTTCGTAAACACACCTAACCCGCTAAATCATTGACATCTGTCAATTTGACAGCGTACGTGTTTCTGTTAAACAGAGAACACGTTCCAACAGGTTTAGAGTGCGCCAAAAAGTGACAGCAGGTCACTTTTTGGCTGTGTTTTTTTTACATGGAAAGGTAAGTGTCATTTCATATTAACTGCTACTTATATGAGTGCTAAATGACTCAAATATTCAAAGAAAGAAAGGATACATTACCATAGAAGACGATTTCCTAGCTATGGAATGGGGTGATTAGTCACCCCATTCCATAGCAAGGAAATCGTCTTTACTACTAAGTTTTATTAGTATGTACTATTTCGATGTTATATTTTTTTATTAATATTTAAGATTTAAGCTGTTATAATTATAAGTATAAAAACGAAAGTTCCTAATCTTTGTCCAAAAAAATTGATTTAATAAATGGCTGTGCTCATTCCTACTATGGTAACATTTTATTAACCCATATATACCGAAAAAAAAATAAACACATACGAACTTATTGTCTATGGCTCTCAGATATATTTTTCTAAATAAATAGAGAGTACAATGTTAGCCCTACTGTTTAAAACTCCCTATAATAAGCAAAAAAGCCTACAATTGGTACCCGGGCCAATCTAAGCCCAACTCACAATGTAACTTTAGCCCGCAGGTTAAATTGATTTTTCAGAACTATTTTCCAAGAAACGATCAGCAAATAATTGTATTTTTTTAAAGAAGGCCACCCAAAGCCACGCAAAAAAGTATTTTCATGGGTCTAACGTATTATTTTAAACATTAGTTCATCAGATTTTTTCTAAATGTGGGCCAAAGTTAGCCGAATTGACTGTAGTGAATTTAACTTAAATACAAACTAAAAGACTACAAAATTGTAAATAATATTTATTTCTACTATAACCATTATGCTTATTAATAATGCTTTTCATGTTGTGTTGTTTTTTTGCCTATATTGTGTTGTCCTTTTGTTTTAGCAAAATCACTTTGGTGCAAAATTTTAATGATTTTATTTGGATATACCGATCAAATTTTATTTTAGAAGTTTATGACACTCTGAGAGCGGAAACATATTTACGTGTCCTGGCGTGTCGCGATGCTTACTGTCGTCGCGGCGGCGGTGAGTGTTCACACTAACGTGTCGCGACACGAGGTGTCATGATGGCCCAGTGTTGCCATATATACAGATTTATCTGTATCTGTAGAGAATTTTGACCACAAATACAGATTACAGATTAAGCCAAATCTGTAAAACTTTTATTCAGATTAATACAGATCACATAGTCTATGATGAAATAATTGAATACTTTAGTTTATTTTTGTTTTTGCGCTAAGATTTCTTGCCAACCTACTAATATTAATTTATTTCAGGAATCTGTTTGTGTTGTCAACGTCATGTGTTGTCATTTTGCTGCAAATAATACTAAATTAAAAAATGTTCGCGCCACGAGCCACGCGCCTGTATAGAAACTCATTTGCCTGTTGTGTCGCGACATACCACCACCACCGCTCTGGCGCAATCGGTGGCTAGCAGTCTGCGACACGATAGACCGTGTCGCGACACGACACGCCATACAAGTATGTCCTTAACCATACTAAATGTATGAAACCGATATGCTTCTGGCGCGCCCCGACACGCCACGACACGCAAATATGTTTCTGCCTTAACATATACACTGGCAGAGTCGTAGCGAAAAGCAAGCGGAGCCATCTAAAAAAGAAGTTGAAGTTGAGTTTTTGGCCTCTGAGCACTGCTACGGAACGTAGTAATTGATCTTAGGAGCACTGATATACAGGTCAGTGGCTCTGAGTATCATCACTGAAATACCACTCAAACGTTCAGTCATATTTAAGCTCTAAAAGTATAAATAAATATAAAAATAATACCGGAACGTAGTAATGCTAGATCTTAGAAAATAATACATTATTTTATCATTAACTAGCGACCCGCCCCGGCTTCGCACGGTTTTATTGTACACATAAACCTTCCTCTTGAATTACTCTATCTAATAAAAAAAACCGCATCAAAATCCGTTGCGTAGTTTTAAAGATTTAAGCATTCAAAGGGACATAAAGATATAGGGACATAGGGTTCTGTCCAACGACTTTGTTTTAAACGTAGTAGGTAATACTTGATGGTTTTAAACTATACTCTGATTCAGAAATATAGATATTTTATGTAAACAATGACATTTATGAATGAAAACTTAACAAAAGCTTATAACAATAACAGACAACAGCAGGATAGCTACAAGCTAACAACTAAAAAGCAAAACTAAAACTTCTATAACACATAATTGCTCAAGCACAGCGAAAAAGATGAACGTTCGAGTTCGATAACGAATGAGATGCCAATGGAATGATGAATGAAAACTGTCAAAATCACGAATAGGTTGAAGCTCCTGCAACTTGCTATGATGATACCAGTGTCATAAAATATTTTTCACCAATATTCCTGTGTATTTGCAACTCATTTGTTTACAAAAAATATCTATATTGTTGAATCGCAGTATATGTAGATTGTATGTATGTTGCAACATGTATTCGGTTGGGTGCAAGGTGTTGTGCGCCTCATCAATGCCAGTGCGGTACCTACTGCAGTCGAACAGCTTGGTCATCACGGATTATCGTATACTAGGGCCGCTGGTCGGATATCTCGTCATGCCAGCCTTAATGACATCATCCGGCGGGCCTTTGTCAGCGCTAACGCTCGAACCGAATGGTCTGTTCCGTGACGATGGCAAGAGGCCCGACGGTATGACACTAGTCCCATGGGAGTTGGGGAGGCCCATTGTGTGGGACACTAGGGCTGGTGCGGCGGCAGATCTGGCCGAGGATCTCAAGAGGCACAAATATGCAGGTCTCGACAGAACCTACGCATTTGCTCCCCTTGGATTCGAGACCCTAGGTCCGTGGGGTACCGAGGCTCTCCGGGCTTTTAAAAAATTATCTGAGCGTCTGGTCGATGCGACGCGTGACCCGAGAGCTGGTGAATATCTGGCTCAGCGCATCAGCATTGCCATACAGCGTGGTAATGCAGCCAGTGTCTTGGGGACGCTTCCAACTGGTATTGACATGTATCAATTGAGCTACCTTTAGACTGTTTGCAACCGTCTGCAGTTAGCTCAATGGTTTAAATTGTAAATACTAGTTGTAATTTTTCTATTCCTTGTTTGTAATTTTCGTTGTTATTAAAGTTATAAAACAATAGCTTGGCAAAAAAAGAGTAGAAAATAATGGGGGCGCCACTGTAGGTCCTTATGGCAACACCTATAGCGCACCAAGATAGTCTTGATACTTAGGTATATATTTCTGTTATATAAGCCGGTTCATTAGAGAAACGAATCTAAAATGGCGACTCGTACTTGCGTTGACAGATAGTACAGTTAGCATACAAAATTTCAGGTCAAAGATTTTTTTATAAGTAATAAAAACAAGACCGGGTCGTATTAATTTCAAATAATACAGCTTCATCAAAAGGTGACTAAAGTCGTACGCACATTCATATATCTACACAACATCTACCTACACCTACCTCAGTCAAAACATTCATTTTTGGAAGACTTCATACATACCTAACTGCTTATCCTACTAATAATATGAATATGAAAGATTGTGACGATATATATATCCTTCTTCACAAGCTTTCACATTAAAGATGGATGGATGTTAGTCAATCTTCATGCAAAAACTGAACCAATTTTGATGAAACTTGGAATACTTATAAGTACATAGTTTGTGACCTCGATTAATAGGTATAAGCTATTTTTTGTGTACCACGCTAGCGTAACCACACGTGTTAACAACGAAACTTAACAATAAAACAAAACTCAACTGAATAACAATAACAAACAAGTAACAACGAAAAAATAACAGAAAATTATAACAAGGAATTCGTAACAGTTCAGATCACCAGGCGCGTCAAGACAGAAAGCAAATAAAGACTGCTTTTTTTCTGCATACTGTACGCGCATGAGTGAGTATAGACGGCACTAGTGTGCAAGCGAGAGGCCATGATAAGTGCCGCCATTTAAGATTCGTTTCTTTATTGAATCGGCTTATACGTACATTTATATCCACACACAGTATACTAGTATCAGTAAATATTGTTTAATTGAGCAAGGTTCTCGTTATGTAAGTATATAAAGAAAAAAATATAAAGTAAATTAATATTTAATACATTGTTATTAATACATTGTAAGTTCTCTCTCACAGTATTCCTTATCTATTTTTATTACGTGCTGGCACGAATTCTTCCAATCCTCCTCCGTAATAGCTTGGAAACGTTCCGTTTTAGCACGCTCAGCTGCTTCCTATAAAGAAGAAACTTTTTATGATACCTTTATGTTACCTTTTTCAGTTTATTATTTAGGCATCTAATTTCTAGACCATTTAAAATACAAACGCTATAGTAACTTTATTACAAAGAAATAACACAACATTTAAATTATGTAGAAATAGATTTACATATTAGCTAGTCTAGCTCAAGTATCAAATTCTATGCCCGCGCTATAGCAGAATACGCAGAACAAACGTAAACATAACCTAACTGCCCGATGTTTATTGAGGAATATTTCACTTGTTCCGTGGAACTTTAATTTAATCCTGCTTTAGGACCATCAAGTAACCTTTGATTCAACTTAAAATTACAAAACAAACTCTCACAAACCTGTCATATCAGCGGTTCTTTGAAAAACATTGTTGAGATCTGAAAGAATAGTTCTGGCCTCAAATTCTGCCAGACATCGCCTGTATACCTTATAAATAACCTCCCTCGCAGGACTTCTAACTGTTTTATTCATTATTTTTCACTTTTCGTCACTGTAACACCACCGCTTGACCGATCCAAGTAAAAAATCCCAGAATTCTTAATCTTTGTTTACAATTTTACATCAAACGTCATTGTTTTAAGAATGTTGCCATTAAACAAAAAAATTAGTTCCTTTTCAAGACTTTTTTGGTAGTGATTATTTTGACGTTGGCAGTTGCACTTTTTTTTGACATTCTTTGACACTGACTTATTTATGAGAATGAAAACACAAGCAACGGATTACCAGGCACAAAATGTAAATGAAAACAAAACAAATTAGAATTGAAGTCCATTCGAAATAAATCACGAAAAAGCCAGCTTGTATTAAATTTTGGTGTGTAACTCTCAACAATATACGGCTCCGGTGAAGACGAGCCTAAAAATGTTCTAAAATTATAAACACACTGAAAATAATCCTACCGACTTTATTTATCCTTCCTGTTCTGTCCTGGCAACATTTAATAATTGTTTGTTCCCAAAATCGATTTGCGAACGACGCTATCGCGGTGCGTGCGGTATTTTCTATATTTTTGAGTATTTTCGCCTGTGTTGTTGATAAGTGTGGTTGTGCTACCATATCAAGTGTTTGGACGTTTTGTTTATTGAAACTGTGAGTATGTTTACTTTATTACCATGTTATGAAAATAGAATAATACTATCGCGCCATCCATGGTGCCGCAGTCGCACCGCCCGCCATCGCATTTATAAAGTACACAATTTACAAAGTACCTTATAATGCGGACGCTCTGCCTACTTGATCTTATTGTAATTGTAGTCTCATTCACAAACCTCGTACTTGTAGACTGAATATGCTAGTTTAAAATTAGGTTGTGTTTATGTCAAGTCGGCGGCTCTTGTTCGGAGTTCTCCCCGTGATCAATGTACTCGATAAAACGCTTGTCTATCGAGTCTTCTCACATAACATTCTCAGGTTTCACCTCGTATTAGCTACTCTTTGCCTGTAATTGGATTTGGCAGGTGTTTTAGTCCACACTCAAGTGTCTAAAAGCAGCTTAGAACCTCACTTAGTAACCAGGAAGTAATAACGCGCTGTTTTTTTACGCGAATCTGAATTTATCACAGAATGCGAATTAATCAGAACAAGTTTGGGAGGTTCATTATTGCTTTAAATTAGTCTTTGTTATACTGAATATAACCAATAAAGGTAATGTCTTGTGTTTCTCCAAATATTTACCATTTGCGCATTCTTTCTGAATTAGTCATACCTATTATATTTTGCATTGGTAATTTCAACTTTAAAGTATGGTTATGATAATGATCACCCTTATTCACACATACCTGCTCAACCCCACTATCAGCTATCTTATATGTGCTACATTTGTTTGTTTACATGCCCTATGATAACATTGATAATGTTGCACAGTTCGAAATAACTTGCTCAAGGATTGTATGAAAATTAAATGCAACTTTTTGTAATTTTGCCTTAATAAATTACTGGCTACCCACCCTGGCTTCGCACGGGTTTATTATATCCATCTACATATAAACCCTTAAAAATACTCTTAAATCACTGTGTCTAATAAAAAAACTGCATCAAAATCTGTTGCGTAGTTTTAAAGATTTAAGTATTCAAAGGGACATAGGGACAGAGAAAGCGACTTTGTTTTATACTATGTAGTGATATCAAAACTTATCTCCCTAGTGTTGTGCAAAACACTGAATTCATTGTAAGTAGTTGTAAAGTTATAAAAAGCTTATTACCAAAAAGTTTGTATGTATTGATGATTGTTCCTCTTTCACACAAAAAAATCAGAGCATTTTGGGCTGAAATTTTGAATAGACATTATTCTAGCCCTGGAATAACACATTGCTACTTTTTATTGCATAAATCAGTTTGGATATAAAAAGCCTTTAAACATTTCTGCGGGTAGATGATAGTTATCTCCTAAAAATCACTACATAGTATAAAACAAAGTAGCTTTCTCTGTCCCTATATCCCTTTGAATGCTTAAATCTTTAAAACTACAGAACATATTTTGACGCGGTTTTTTTAAATAGATAGAGGGATTCAAAAGGAAGGTTTATATATATAATAAAACCGTGCGAAACCAGGGTGGGTCGCTAGTCACTAATAAAGTTATAAAGAGGTATGGCACAGGATATTCCCTTGAATCACTTTGAATCACTGATGCGTGGAAACCAGTGGTGCGTAGATACTATCTCTGGTTACCTACCTGGTAACATGATACCACTCTTTGTTAACAATGAGGACTGGCTTTGAGCTTTGTTAAGGAGGTGTAAAGTTTGTTTTAGAGTTGACAGAGGGACAAACTGGTCTGTAAAAAGACAAGAGATTGTACTGTACCTAAACTACTTATGCCTTCAGTTAGTCACGAAAAGTTTATGAATATCTATGAATATTTATAATAATCTATGAAACAGTCATATTTGCTATCACTACATAGTCTAAAATAAAGTCGCGTTCTCTGTCCTTATGTCCCTTTGTATGCTTAAATCTTTAAAACTACGCAACTGATTTTTATGCGGTTTTTTTAAGTAGATAATTCAAGAGGAAGGCTTATACCTTTAATAAAACCGTGCGAAGCCGGGGCGGGTCGCTAGTATGTAATAATATGTGTACAACAAAGAATTTGCTGAATTCTAAAAACATCAACCCACCACATAATGCAATCTTCCAGTGCTGTTCGCCATTTTGTCACAGTGTTGTCTTAGTCCTATTAAATCATGATATTCTAATTACAAAAGTGAACTGAGTGAGTAGTTTTACGAACATGCTTTTGTATTTGTAACTGTATTCACCTGTCATGCTTAGTTCAAAGCGTTTGACCTCAAAGATTTCTCTAACTTATTATGCAGCACTGTCATAGGATGCCTAAGTTTCTCACAGCTATGCAGAAGGTTTCCAATATTTCTCAACGACATTAGTTCTGATTTAAATTGCAAATGCACCTAAGCTTTTTGTTCTGTTAAAACTTGCAGGACAAACATAATGTGTTGTGAAATGACAATATCTGTGGAGTTATATATCTATCAATTGTTTTTAGTTATTTTAGCTTCCTTTTAATAAGCTCTGTATATATATTACTAGCGACCCGCCCCGGCTTCGCACGGTTTTATTATACATAAAAACCTTCCTCTTGAATCACTCTATCTATTTAAAAAACCGAATCAATATCCGTTGCGTAGTTTTAAAGATTTAAGCAGTCAAAGGGAAATAGAGACAGAAAAAGCGACTTTGTTTTATACTATGTAGTGATATAAACCTTCCTCTTGAATAACTCTATCTATTTAAAAAAACTGCATCACAATCCGTTGCATAGTTTTCAAGATTTAAGCATACAAAGGGATATAGGGACAGAGAAAGCGACTTTGATTTATATTTCAAACTGAAAGCTTTTCCATATTGTCACTTCTATAAATATACCTATTTTAACCAATATATAAATAAGGTTTTAATTATTTTTTCACTTCTGTGATTAATCTTTATGTAAATAAATGAACTTTATGGTATTTATACACATACTTTCTTAGCATATTTTAGTCGAATAACACTCCTGCATTCATTATAATGTTATATCTTAAAACAGTTCATCTTACTCTGACTTCTAAAGGTAAGTTTAGATATGTTCAACATTCGTTGAAGCAACGGATTGTCGCACGCAACACTGTTCTACAATGTTGTATGTTCAACAATGATCAACATCTGTTGCAGCAACTGATTCGACAGTTTCATTTTACATACATTCTACAGTTGCAAATAATGTTGAATGAATCCATCAAATGTGAGTACAAGAGCAACACGTTTCAACATGGCGTTTTTTGTAGAACGGTCGACGTTCTGTTGAAAGACTCATTCCACAAACGGCAACAGTGTTGCTTTCAACATGTTGCTTTCCACAAAATTGCCCGATGTTGAACGGATCTAAACATACCTTAAGAGTAAGGGAGTTAATATTCAAAGTGTCCAAGTTTCTATTTAGTCAAAAACAGGTGCTATACTCCATGTTTCATTCAAGGAATGGATATCTAGTTTGCAATAGCATGTACGAGTATCTACTCATTGTCATGCAATAGAAGCACTCTTACAAATCCTTTGTGTCCTGTCGTTGCATTCCATTAAGCAAGCCTGACCATTCACAATTTTATTTTATTGTTAAGTACCTATTTTATGTGCTTATTAAGTTTTTCTTTTCTATATTTTTGCAATTCACTAAAAAATCTGCATTAAGGTCGAGCGGGGCTATTCCGACTAAAAAAACACTGACTTAAACTTCAAAAGTTAGCACTCTCGTTTGTGATAACGATAAGGTAGATTGGATGAATGTATTATCAAAAGGCTTGCTTTGAGATCATTTTTCACCTATCACTTAGACAAAATACCCATTTTGTATGTTCAAAAGAACGAAGTTTCTCAAACAAGGCAGAAATAGTTGAAATTACCCCTCGGTGGGGTAATTCCAACTATGGCACATATATATCCTGCTTATGCGAATATTGCGATAAAATTATCTGCTGGACTATAATAATGGCATCTTTCAATCAAATTCGTATGTTACAACTGCGTAAGTAGGCTCAGTGTTGCAATAAAACACTTTAACCGTTTTGGAGGGGTAATTTCAACTATTTTTCATAGATATAGGGCTGCGCGGTGCGCCGCATATGTCGATCAACAAAGTCGATAAATTGGATCAAACTAAAATAACTAAATATAAACATTTGCTAGCCCTTACCTACTGAACAAGAAATGAAAATAAGTTTCTTACATATCGCCGTCCCCGGAGAATAAAATGGTAATCGCCACTACCTTAGTTTTAGTGTTTTGTCATTTTTGAGATCTGTGGGTGCTAATACATCTGCTCAATTTTTTTCGTAACTCTATTACCGTTATTCGCGGAGTTACAAAAAATTACAATAATATTCGACGATTTTACCCATGCCTGAAATTACAAGAATAAAGTTGTACTGTAATATTATCATATTGTATTCACACATTTAAGTATGATAAACAATAATACAATTATGTTCTCATGAAAATTATTCAATATACGCAGTTATCATTATATTCTCGTTCAAACCCGTGAATATTCTAACTCACTATCACCAGACCCGCTTCTATAGGTAAAGTGTTCGGAATAAATGAAGACTATTATAGGGCCTATTTTGGCTATTAAAGCTATTGAGGCTATAAGGCTTTCCCTAATATTTTAATATTTATTAGTTTAAACTAGAATTATTTACGTACATTTTAAGCTAGAATAGAAGTAAATTCATGTTGTTTTTCCTTTTTATGTTTCTAATCATTGTATTAAATTATTTATTTGTAATGTCTGTTATAGAAGAATATTTTACATATTATGACGGCTTCGCACGCGTTGTTTCTATGGAAACGTTTCAAGGCTTTTTATATCCCATGGGAACTGATATATGGGATGAAAAGTAGCTTATGTGTTATGTCAGGGCTAGAACTACGTCTATTAAAAATTTCGTGCCCGATCCGTTATTCCTGAATTATCATCAACCTATATTAGTCCACTGCTGGACATAGGCCTCCCCCAATGAGCGCCATAGCGCCCTGTCTTCAGCTTGACGCATCCAGCATCTGCCAGCAGTCTTTCGCAGATCGTCATCCCACCTGGCCGGAGGGCGTCCTACACTACGTTTACCGAGTCGCGGTCTCCACTCAAGAACACGTTTACCCCAACGGTTGTCGGTTCTTCGCGAGATATGGCCGGCCCATTGCCACTTCAGCTTGCTAATTCTTTGAGCTATGTCGATAACTTTGGTTCTCTGTCGAATGTAAGAATTCTATCTATTCTATCGAATTCTATCCTTCAGAGAGACTCCGAGCATAGCTCTTTCCATAGCGCGCTGAGCGACTTTGAACTGGTGGACCAGCCTTACCGTGAGTGTCCACGTCTCTGCTCCGTAGGTCATTACGGGTAGGACGCACTGATTGAAAACTTTCGTTTTCAAACATTGCGGTATGGATGATGAGAAGACTCGAGGTAGTTTCCCAAATGCTGACCAGCCTAGCTGGATCCTCCTCTTGGCCTCCTTCTCAAAATTGTTTTTACCTAGCTGTACAATCTGCCCAAGGTAAGTAAACTGGGAAACAACTTCAAGAAGGTGACCATTTACGACGATCGGTCCCGGAACAATGTGGCGTTAGTCCTGAATATTCCCTATTAAATACAGAACCTGTTAAAAAGACAAGAAGCAAGAGGGGTACCAGACAGGTAACAAACAAGCCCAAGTCCCCGATATGTGCCCGAATTGCAAGTGTTATACACTGAGCCACTTCCAATAAGCAAGGCTCTATAATAATATGATGATCTTATGAGCCTCTGTAAAGCAGGAGATATTCCAAGCTATTATCATGCTTTTTATGTCCCTGACGTATGCTAGTACCGGCTCTGAAAGCAATGTCGACACTGATGATGATTGAGATGTCGCTACCCAACTAATTATTAAGTGATCATGTTCCTAATTTGACTGATTAAAATCATATTACTTCTAAGCCCGTTTTGTTTTTGAGTACCTAAGTACCCTTTCTCTTCCGGTCCCTTACAATTGCTTTTCTCTGATTAAGAAGGTTTGCTGGCAGAAAACTATCTATAGGGTTAAGCTTGTCTGTGTTCATACCCTCTGCTATAAGTTATTTGTGCACAATACAGAATTAGGTAGGTATAGATTTAAATGAATATCGAAATGTTAGTGAGACTATTAGGGTACATTACAAAAAATATTGTTGTTTTCACTTTTAATTTCTATTTTTTCGTTGATTTATTTGGGAAAAGTATTATAATAATCAAGATACTGATGTTTACTGTGCTACTCGGCAAACGTAGTGTAGGACGCCTCTGACCAGGTAGGATGACGATCTGTAGAGACTGAAGGCAGACGCTAGATGCGGCAAACTGAAGACAGGGTGCTATGGTGCTCATTAGGCTATGTCCAGCAGTGGACTAGTGTAGCCTGATGATGATGATGATCATGACTGTGTTGTGTTAAGTCTGAGGGCCTAGCTTTCGTGATTTATGAAGATTTTGAGGCAATTTCGTCAATTTAAAGCAATTATTCATATAAAGAATAATTTGATTACCATTGTTATAGTTTTATTGGAAAACCAAATAAAGCCATTAACAGAAAAAAGTTAGACTAAATTGACGGGAAAAGGATGATATTCAAGCATTATCGTCATCTTTTTCACTGTAAAAAACGTGGAATAAAATGGTAAGTCACTGGTGCAATAATCGATTTTGTCTAGGAAATACTATGAATAAAATGGTAATAGACATTATGTTTACATCTTGGATTGCGATTGATTTTCAGTAACTTCTTATTTTTGAAATATCTCGGTTTTGGCTTATCTTACGGGTGTTCTATTTTAAAATTCCGAATACATAAAAAATAAGCTTTTTGTAAAGCTGACAATCAACAGTCTACATCCAGTATATAAGAAGTAATCAATAAAAACATGTTTTTATTTTTCCTGAAAAGTTGTGTTTTTGCAATTACCATTATATTCTGCGGGGACGGCGATATTTAAATTAAATTTATACAAATAATAAAACTAAAATAATAAGTAAGTATAGTAAATAGTTAAAAATGTTTTTCTTTTTATTTAACTTCCTCAAAGAGGCGTGCAATAAATTTCTGAAATTTTTAGGTCTTCGATACCTATTGTTCTGCATTTGACAAATAATTTACTACGAGGGCGAAGGCGCGGGGCGCAGCTATTTATACAAAAAGTATCGATATATGGGACATCACTAGTGTTTTTCAACACCATACAAAACTAAGCGGGGTAATTACAACTTGAGGTTAGTTGGAATTACCCCACTTTACTATTTTGGCGGGGTAATTTCAACTATTCAAAAATCTCTTCATAAACGTACCTTTTCTTAGAACAAATAAATGAATAACAACTAATAGTTTATATTTTCTTCACTCGCAATGTATTATCTAGAAAACAAGCGTTCAAAACACAACTTTTGACGAAAAATGTAACGAGCGTTTTGGCTGTCACTGTTGCGCAAAATGACGTCTGACAAAAAGTGCCTATAAGTAAGACAGTTTATGCCTTAGAAGAGCCATCTATGAAGCATTGTCGAATTTACCTGTTCACCTACTTGGATCTAGATGGCGTTTTGAGTAAATATAAGTAAAATAAAAGTTATTGTCATTAGTTGGAATAACCCCATAGTCGAAATTGCCCCGCTCGATGTTATAAAAAGCATTATACACTTCCATGCGAGATGTTAGTGCAGTGCTCTTAGACTTAGAATTAGCCGGCGAATATTTGAATGTTTTATGGTGCACTAGCAGCGCCTCGCGGTTTCACCCGCGGTAATTCCCGTTCCCTTTCGAATTCTGGGATAAAATATAGCCTATGTTATTCCAGACTATAATCTATCTCTGTGCCAAATTTCATCTATATCCGTTCAGTAGTTTTTGCGTGAAAGAGTAACAAACATCCATCCATCCATACTTACATACTTTCGCGTTTATAATATTAGGATTCTGGTACCTACCACGTAAGCGAAGCAGCGTGATAAAACTAGTTACGCGACTCCAGTATTTCGTTTTATATAATAACGATAATAGTTAGAGTATCTCGTATGATCGCGTCTCTCATTATCCCCTTCACTACAATCATCGTAATGATCTGAGCCCGAGTGCAATGACCCCTGGCCTCCGTCCAAAACGTATCTCATAGTACTCTGTTGCCCTGGTACGTTACGGTCTAATAGCTCTAATGTTGTTAATTGTAAAACTATTGTAAAGTTTTGGGGCCCACAAGCTTTGTTTGACTTATGCCTCGCAAGACCACATAGTCGAAATGAATTAGGCCGCTTAAGATTCATATTGTCCTGGTACTCTACGCTCTAAAAAACTAAAAAACACACAGACGCGAGAAAAAATAGTGAACACATTATTCTAATATCATTTTGATAATTATGTTTAGTTTAAAATGACTTGTCTAAGTGCTTATTTGGTAAGCCAGTGTTGCTAGACAGAGAGAGCTAGAAGGGTGATTTAGGGAACGAATCAATTAGTTTTTTATGAACTAGGTTCATAAAACAATCGTATTCCCACCGTCAACTTTAACAGCTGCAGAAATGCGTTCACTGCTGAACATGCGTCTTTTAAATGAAGCCGTTTTTTTCTATAACCTTGAACCATCAGGGCTGAGTCGAATTAATATTGGTATTGAGAGAGAGAATGGTCCAAGTGTATTTGTGGTGCTTTATCTTTTGCGTGACTTATCGATTGTTATGAAAGGCTCTTCGGAGTAAAAACCAAAGGCTTGGCTAACGTAAGGGCTCCTTTCTCCTCGGTGGAAAAAGGATCCAAAGGTTGAAATAAAAACTGGATGCTTTAAGCCAGAGACAGGACTTGCAAGAAACCTAGCCTAGCATTGGACATTAGACATGGACGTACTTGCGATTTAAACACTTAGTATATTACCACGATTACTCTAGTTATATAACACAGGTGGGCATTATGTTTTTTATTGAATTATCAAACTAAACGATCTTAAGGAATGTGGGTGTCGACTGTCGACCAGCCCAATACTAAGATCGCTTAGTTTTTGCCCATTCGATCGTTCGAGCGAACCTCAAGGCCGTCCGTGTCTATTCTAAATTGCCGAGCCTACTAGACAAGGCGTTATGCTAACATGTGGGTGGCAAAGACGTGAGATTTGCGGACTTTTGTGTAGACTGTTTTCTGTTCCTGTTACGTGTCTCAGGTGAGAAAGAGTCGACATCTATTCTGAATTCTATCTTAAATGATTATGTGAATGTGTGTAATGACTAATATGAATAGAGTGGATGTATTTTTCAGCTCATGAGACTGTTGGGTCTAATCTATACTCTAAAATGTCACCGGAGTATTAGATTCTTGTTGGCTGATAAGGTGATAGATAGATAAATTTGAAACGGTATTTTTATTATAAAACATTCGGTTGACTACATTTTAGGAGGGCTATCGCAGTCGATTTGTAAGTAAAACTAGACGTATATCCCATTAAACCTGGGGACCCTCGAGGTAAAAGCAGAATAGCATAAAATTATTCCATAGTTGCTCCAATGTAAAAACACGAATGTGAAAAAAAAAATACAATATAAAAATTAAATGCACTGTTTCGCATTAATTATGTACAAATCTATGCGGTCTAGATCGAAATGTATGCGTACCAATGACGAAATGACGTTTACGAATTGTTTGGTTCGGCTATGGGCCTTTTCAAAAACGGCTTTGTCCCGTTCCTATATTTCCAGCTCCTATATGACAGAAAATTCTACACAATACGCGTAAACGGCTGCAACGCGCCTTCACTATTACTACAAGGAACTTCGACCTACATTTTTCGCAGTATTTACTCGACCGATTACTACTACAAACACGCGTGTATACCTATTCCAATATTTAACTTACCAACACATCTTATCTTGCTACTAGCCGCTGCCCGCGACTTCGCTCACCCGAAGCTCTACTTAAAACGAATTCAAAAGGTTATTAATTTTCAAAAGCGTACAGTCTAATTCCAAAAAGAAGGTCTGCCGAACTAAATAGGACGACAAACAGTCATTGTAGAAGCATTATTGTGCATCTGAAGCGAAGTAAAGTAAAATGGCGAAACAAAAGCCACTGCCCCAACGCGACTGGAGCAAACCCAAAACGTGACCCTATTGCTAAGACTTCGCTGTCTGTCCGACTGTATCCTAAGAATCGCAATAGCTAAACAATTGAATTTATTTCCATATTAGTTTTACATATCTGCCAAGAACCGCGATGGCCAGATAGTTGTTTTTTTTTAAATATAAGATAGAGATAGACATAAAACTCCCGCCAAATGTAATTCTGAAGAGCCCGTGTTAATGTAAAGTTGAGCTATTTGATGGACGCAGAGCGTACATGTGCGTGTAACTCATAAGTTCATCACGTATTAACGAGAGCCCTTGGTAATGCCGCGGTTGGATGATAGCGCGCCTGGTTTAAGTTATAGATCGTTGGAACTGTCAGAAGTGCGATAATGGAGGCGGAGAAAGAAATGCATGTATTTATTGATCACTCGTATTAGTGTTTCGAGTAGGTATTACTTATTATACTACAGGTTTTTATAAAGACAACACACGGGCACCAGTATAACATAAAACAAATCTAGGTACACTAAGATTAAAAAGAATAAATTTAGATTTATGGATGTTTGTACCGAATAAACTTAAAAAGGAATGGACCGATTTCAATACATCTAACACCATTAAAATGCTAGGTGGGCCAGGTGGCAACATATTATTTGCTCATAATAAAAGCAAATTTTACCTTTTGACTTGTTTCATTATTCCTGAATGACATAGCTATATTAATCACTATAAAAACATTTATCCCTACTAAAACTTCAATTATGTAACCCAAGCTGTAAAAAATTGCCATAAAATGGAAACTATTGATGATAGAAAAATGTTCTATAATATTAAAGAACATATTAATATGTACATTAATATGTAAAATATAACAAGCCGTGGGGCGCAGCTAGTAATAATATGTAAAATCATAGACACTTTCCATTCTACTAACACACATACATACCTACATTCATATTCATTACATACATGTCTGATGGAACGGCTTATCTCTCGTGACTTGGGCCACACCCTCAAACCTTTCCCGCATGCATCTGTGTGAGTGAGTGCAATGACCCCGCCACTGGCGTCTATCGCTTAGTTTCAAACAGGTACCCGACTAGGAAATGCAGGTTTTTGGTAATTAAGTTCCTCTGCGGGTGATTAGATGATAGATATTGTGTTGTCAGACACGCATTCGAATAGAGAGAAGATGATTGATTTCGACAATAGACTAATCACTACATAGTATAAAACAAAGAGGCTTTCACTGTCCCTATATCCCGTATGCTTAAATCTTTAAAATTAGGCAACGTTTTTTTGTGCCCTAGTGGTAGAAGCGAAAAAAAACCACTAGCACACACATAACTTATGTGTCTAATACAATGTTTGTTTTATAAATAACTAGCGACCCTACGCAACGGATTTTGATGCGGTTTTTTAATACATAAAGTGATTCAAGAGGAAGGTTTAAATGTATAAAGTAAATCGTTGCTCTACGATTCTAGGCTTCAGTATACAACGAAGGCGCAGAATATCGTAGATTTGAAGATGAAGACCAACATCTTGATGAGGGTCTAGCGGTTGGAGTCGCGTCATAATGATTTAAATAATTTGTGGTGCGAATTTAAACTGAGAATGTTTCGACCTTCACTACTGGCATAGAATCTGCTGTTCCGGCGTTTTCGCGGACGAATACCGGTCGCAGCACGTATTGCGTTTCACACGTCCCGACACTACGTGCTAGTGAATAGGTTTATATTAGACTAAGGTATATTTTTATATGGGATTTTATATTACATTTATTTTTATCTGCCCGCGTAGTTTCTATGGAAACTTTTCAAGACTATTACTATCACACGTAGCACGTAGTTGGCAAACGTAGTGTAGGACGCCCTCCGGCTAGGTGGGATGACGATCTGCGAAAGACTGCTGGCAGATGCTGGATGCGTCAAGCTGAAGACAGGGCGCTATGGCGCTCATAAGGGGAGGCCTATGTCCAGCAGTGGACTAATATAGGCTGATGATGATGATGAATATCACACGGGAACTGATTTATGGGATGAAAAGTATCTATGTTTTAGAGCAAGGATAGAACAACTTTTATAAAAATTCAGCCCGGTCTGTTCGGTAGTTTTTACGTGAAAGAGTAATAAACGTACGCATCCAAGAGTCATCTAAAGGAAATAAAGAACGTTGAATTTTGCATACTTACATCTTACGTACAAACTTTTGCGTTTTTAATATTAGCGAGGTATATAATATATATATATATATATTATAAAATTAAGTATTATAATCAGATATCTGATAGAGATATCTGATAGGGGGTGTAAGGGGGCCCAAATACCATCTCACGGGCTCCAAGCCAACCTCGCCTGCACGCGGTGCACCCTGCTAAACAACGAAAGGGGCCCTGGCAACTCTAAACTGTGTATTCCCAAGGAGGGTTGACGTCAGGCAGGCGGCCGGTCATAAAAACATCATGCCAAAACACTTCACAACATGAATTTGCAAGTGAAAGATATTAGTGACCATGTTAGGGCGTACCCCCCAGGCGACGCGCAAACGCAGCACCCGGCGGATGTGGGAAGTGGATTAGGGTTGTTGCATCAGGGACGGTTGCAACGTAAGAAGCGAGTCCGGGAAGTAAGAGTGAGGATTGCGAGCTGGAATGTAGGAACGATGACTGGAAGAGGAAGGGAGCTAGCGGATGTTTTAGAAAGAAGAAGAATAAACGTGGCTTGTTTACAGGAAACGAAGTGGAAGGGTACGAAAGCAAGGGAAATCGGAGTGGGTTATAAGTTTTATTATTGTGGAAGTGATGGAAAGAGGAACGGTGTGGGAGTTGTACTGGATAAGGAGATGAAAAAATGTGTGACGGATGTTAAAAGAGTAAACGACAGAGTAATTATGGTGAAATTAATAATGCAAGATTTAGTGCTGAATGTAATAAGTGTGTATGCACCGCAGAGTGGATGTGATGATAGTGTGAAAGAAAATTTTTGGGAAGATTTTGATGCGGTGATAATGAGCATTCCTCAAAATGAGGATATTTATGTTGGTGGAGATTTTAATGGACATGTGGGAAGAATAAGTGGGGAATATAAGAGAGTGCATGGGGGATGGGGCTTTGGAAGCAGAAATTAGGAGGGAGAATCCTTACTACAGGCAGCCTCCGCTTTTGACTTAGCCATTGTGAACACCTTTCTCCAAAAGAAGGACCAACATCTCATCACGTACAAAAGCGGAAATCACAGCACACAGATTGATTACTTCCTTCTGAGAAGAGGCAAAATAAGCTCAGTCAAGGACTGCAAAGTTATACCAGGGGAGCCACTAGTGAGTCAACATCGATTGCTCATAATGGAGACTAAAATAAAAGTCAAAACTGCTATAAATAAGCCAAAGCCGCTTCCAAAAATTAAATGGTATTTATTAGAGAAAGAAGAGCATGCGAGGGAATTCCAAAAGCGAGTGGTTGATAAGATGTTAGAAATGAAAGGCATGGAAGGAAGATCAGTGAATGACTGTTGGAATGAAATGGCATCGTGTATAAGAAATGTAGCGAAGGATGTATTTGGAGAAACGAAAGGTAAAGGAAGAATTGATAAGGATACGTGGTGGTGGAGTGAAGAGGTACAAAAAATTTTGAAAGAAAAGAAGAATGTATTTAAGGAATGGAAAAGTATAGATAGCGAGGATGTTGCTGCTAGAGAGAGTAAAAGGATAGAATACATGGAATGCAAGAGAAAAGCTAAGAAAGCTGTAGCTGTCTCTAGGGCGAAGGTACAGGACAAACTATACCAATCCTTAGAGAGCCCACAAGGACAGAAAGACCTCTACAGACTTTCTAAAGCAAGAGAGAAGAATGCAAGGGATATTATCCACATTAAATGTGTAAAAGATGATGAAGGAAAGGTTTTGACAAATGATAAGGATATAAATGGCCGTTGGAAAGGATATTTCAGTAGATTAATGAATGAAGAAAATGAATGGAGGGGAATGTTAGAAAATCCACCTATAAACATAGGTGTGGTGGAAGAAATAAGTATGGAAGAAGTTAAGAAAGAGGTGAGAAGCATGAAAAATGGAAAAGCTACCGGCCCAGATGGTATACCAGTTGAAGTATGGAAGTTTTTAAAAGCAGATGGATGGAAGTGGCTGAGTTTATTCTTCAATAAGTTGTTACAAGAAGAGGCGATCCCGGACGAATGGTGCAAAAGTCTGCTAGTGCCCATCTATAAAAATAAGGATGATGTACAAGACTGTAACAATTATCGGGGAATAAAGCTCATGTCACATAGTATGAAAGTATGGGAGAAAGTGATTGCGAGACGAATGAGAGCGGAGAGCGAGATAACCCAGAACCAATTCGGGTTTATGCCAGGGCGAGGGACAACGGACGCCATATTCGCACTTCGCCAATTGAGCGAAAAATACAGACGTGCGCACAAAAACTTGCACATGGTGTTCGTTGACCTGGAAAAGGCATACGATAGAGTACCCCGTGAGGTTCTGTGGTGGGCAATGAAAGAGAAGAGAGTGCCTGGGAAATACCTGCAGCTAATACGTGCAATGTACAGTAGAGCTTGTACGTACGTCCGGTCTGAAGCCGGTGTTACCGACGAGTTTAATGTGGCTGTAGGCTTGCACCAGGGATCGGCTTTAAGCCCCTATTTGTTCCTCCTGATTATGGATGCCTTAACATCGGACATACAGGAGGAAGCACCCTGGTGTATGCTGTTCGCCGATGACATTGTTCTTGTCGGGGAGAATGCAATTGAGGTCCAGAGCAGATTGGCAAAATGGCAGCAAAAATTGGAGAGTGTCGGGTTGAGAATAAGTCGTTCAAAAACCGAACAGCTTTTTCTCGACTTCGGCGGTGCCTCCAGTTTTGCCAATATTGCCATAGATGGGGTAGCCCTGCCAGTCTGCTCCAATTTCCGGTACCTTGGTTCATTGATCCAAAACGACGGTGAGATAGACCGCGACGTCAAGAACAGGATAAGCTCAGGATGGATGAAATGGAGACAGGTCACAGGCACTATATGCGATCGGCGAATGCCCCTTAAACTTAAGGGGAAAATATACAAGACCGTAATAAGACCTGTCTTACTGTATGGATCTGAATGTTGGGCAACGAAAGGGAAGGATGAACGAGCTGTACATGCAGCAGAAATGCGAATGTTGAGATGGATGTGTGGAGTGACAAGGATGGATAAGATAAGAAACGAGTACATCAGAGGAAGTTTGAAAGTAGCGCCAGTGACGGAAAAGATAAGGAGTAATAGGCTAGCGTGGTATGGGCATGTTATGAGAAGAGAGGAAGATCATGTTACGAAAAGAGTGATTGATTTGAATGTGGAGGGATATAAGGGGAGAGGAAGACCGAAGAAAAGATGGATGGATTGTGTAAAAGAGGATATGCTTAAGAAAGGTGTGAATACAGAGATGACGAATAACAGAGAAGAATGGAAGAAGAATTCATGTTGTGCCGACCCCACTTAGCGTGGGATAAGGCCCGGAAGAAGAAGATCTGATAGAGGTTACTAACAACAAATTCTGTTTAGTGTGAGCACATACTTATAATATAATACTATTTTAGAAGGCTAGGGGCTAGATCACACAGCATTTGTGTGAATTATCCAGCATTATTTTATTTCTTGTATCGGCGAATCTACCATGTCACCCATCAACCTAATCCTCATGTGTTTGTTGACTAACTTTTTTAAGTGGTATTAGTTTTTAACCAAATTCTTTTCGTTGTTTTCAGGTAAAGATGAGCAGCAAGAGCTTGCGGAAGTCGCATTCGGCTTCGACAGAAGAGAAAGAAAAAGTAAGTACAACTTCTTACAGTGCCTCTCCAAACTCAAGATCTTACTCGAGAAGATTTCCTTCTCTCATAGATCTACTGCTTTCTTTATGCCAATCCATTGCCTTAAACAGCGAAACCAGAAAATCTTCCTCGTTCTATGCACAAAACATTATAATTTGAGCTATTTTGTGCCTCAGCTGAACCTTGGCGATCGTGGCTTAAGAATCGACCTCTCAGATTCAGCTCTCGGCTGTCTTAAATACCTCTATTACGATTTAACGTGATGTGGTCGGCCAAGCCCTTTGTTTTCCCTTTCCACTCCTCGCGAATCAACAAACTTCTACAATGCTGTGTATAATATTGGAACAGATAAGAAACAGGAGTAGGTTGTTGTAACTTTGAAAACAAACAGGAAGCTTTGTTTCCTATTTCTTGGACTCGGCTGTTATAACGATGAATTTATATGGCTACTGGCTGCTAGCTGAGAAAGTTAATGACAAGTAGTCTATGTTTTATTCCAGGCCTAGACTACGTCTATTCAAATTTTCAGCCCGATCCGTTCAGTAGTTTTGACGTGAAGAGATAACAAACATCCAACCATCCAAACTTTCACTTTTATAATATTATAATACTAGCGACTCGCTCCGGCTTCGTACGGTTTTATTGTACGTATAAAATAAACCTTCCTCTTGAATCAGTCTATTTATTAAAAAAACCGCATCAAAATCCGTCGCGTAGTTTTAAAGATTTAAGCTTACATAAGGACAGAGAAAGCGACTTTGTTTTATACTATGTAGTGATAATTTATGTGTATTACTTTTTTATTTTATTACTTTTGAATTACTTCACGTTTTAGCGACGCGACATCTGTAACCTTTGAAAACCATAACGAAGTGCAAACGTCGCACGTCGTTATACCAATCATTAAATCATTGATCTTGTACTTAATTATCTCAATTCCAGAAACAAGCCGAGAGCCCAGTTAAAGACATGAAAAAAAAAGTCGCAGCCATCGCTGAGAAAGAAAAAAGCACAGATAAAACTATCAAGTCTCCTGAACGATCAGAGAAAAATACAGAGAAACACGATAAAGTTGAAAAAACACCAAATGATAAGGGTGACAGTAAAAAGGCAGACAAAAACGCGCCAGTGCCTGAAAAGAACGCACAGGCAGACAAAGCAGCCAAAAACGGTGCAGAAAAAAGTGATAAAAGTCCTGAGAAAAATGATAAAACTGCCGAGAAAATAGACAAGAATGCTGAGATTAAAAAGGTTAATGATAAAAAGTCAGATAAACCAGCTGAGAAGAAAAACGAACCCGAGAAAGAAGCGGTGAAAGTGGATACCAACGGAAAGGTGAGTTTTTTTAACAGCATGGCAAAACTTACAAGTTGGGTTTTATTGACATTGTAAATATTTTTTACACTTTATCATCAATTGCACACTTAAATTTGTATAATCATTGACGTGTTTTGATCATTTTGGTCTGCTCTTTGCAAAGCCTTAATAAAATCTTTACTTTTGCGGTTTAAAAACCATTTCATTCGTATGATGCTCTATATCTTACTAAGACTGGTTGGACTTCTCCAAAATAAGACGACAGTTAGGCAGCTTTGTTAGATACGTTTAAAATTTGTGTCAAAAACCAAGTCCATATGACTGTTTAAAAATTAACCATCTATTGGTGAACTTGGTTCATATAGCGCGGATTAGCATGATAGATTTTTTTAAAGTTCTATTCTTTCCTAGCCATTCGATCCGGGCACCGAAAATACGTATTCTATGCCTTTTAGTGGTTGTGGTGTTTTTTTGTAGTACGGATCATTGATGGGTTGGTTGGGTACACATAGCCTCACATAGGATATTTGATATTACCATAGCATAGCCCCAAAACTTTGTCAGTAGAGTAAGTGAGCTAATAATGGACTACCATAAGGGCTTTGTCAAATAAAACTCAGAATTTCAAAGTTTAATCAGTTTTATGTATTTTAACCAGTTTAATAATTATTTAGGATCAAATTACACAAATTAAAATACAACAAATTATAAAATTCTTAGGATCAAATACAAATTATCAAATTCTTATTCAACATTTTCTAAAATATGTAATTTTCGTCAATTCGAAAAAAGTATATACTCGTATATACCACATGGTTTCAAATATTGACCAAAACCAAACTTTATTTAACCAAATTTAATTTAACTCATCTACATGAGAAAGTTTCCATCAGCATCCAAACCTCCACAGGACGCACCAGAGAAGCCAAAGAGCGTCACCACGAATGGAAACAGCAACGGAACCGACACGGTGAGTGACGAGGCCTCGTCGGACGAAGAGGAGCTGCTGATAATAGACTCGCAAGACGAGATATTCCCGGAGTTGACTTACGACGAGTCCGACGTCGAAGTTGACGACGCGCCGTCTCGGAGCTTCACTCGCAGATCGCAGGTACCTCCGCTCGGTACCTGCTCATTTGTTTCGATGACTCGGGGCTAGTGTGGCTATTTGTTTCGTTACTTTGGGGGGTGATAAGCTACTATGGATGTATTTTCTTTGAAGGGGTGTATGTGTACGAATCTAGAGCTCATAATAGAGGATGCGTCCTTTGGGAGCTTCACTACGTGGTCAGATATGATAGACTCGCAAGACGAGATATTCTCGGAGTTCATTTGCGTTGAAGTTGTGGATGCAGTCTAAGAGCTTCTCTCTTAGATTGTTTCGCTCGGTACCTGCTTATTTATTTGGATAATTCGGAGGGAAGGGGGTAGTGTGTGTTTGATTCGTCACTTTGAAGAGGCCGGGGGCTAAAACGCATGTTAAACCTCTTACCAGATGTGTGTTTGAGCTAAGAGTAATATAGGTATTTTAAGTGTTTGAGAATCTCGGAGAACGCAGTACCTCCGCTCGATAATTGCTCATTTGTGACGTTAGTTTGGAGGTGGGTAAAGCTGAATTTCATTAATCTATTAGTTTTCCTATTTTGGGAGCTGTGGAAAAGCAAGCATATTTGATGCGTTACTTTGGGTGTAAAACGCATGCTAGACCTCATAGCAGATGATGTGTTTGAGAATCTCGGAGACCGCAGTTAACTCCGCTCGATACCTGATCATTTGTGTCCTTTGGTTGTCAGCTGAAGTCTATTACTTTTTTTGGGAGCTGGGGAAAAGCTGTGGCAAATTTGTCTCGTTGCTTTAAGGGGCTGGCTGGGGATATGTTACTGTAGAAGGGCTGGGCGATAGCGGTTTGTATGGCTTTACATTTTTGCCATGCGCCGGCGCATATAGCTTTACCTTCGATCTTAGGTTGCTGGGAGGGAAGCTAGATTGTTTGTTACAATTATTCTTAAATTATACAATAAAAATGATTTTCCTTGTAAAAAGGCGCCTCCAAGGAACTACAACGTTCCTGAAACTTCACACATTGTCTTGAGCCTTGGGTCAGTGAAGAATAGGGAGGCGAAGCTAACAATTCCCAGGATGTGGTCTAGGGTGGGAAATCAATAATTTTATTTCTTTAGGCTTAGAAAATAAGCACTTATACAAGTAATTTTTTGGTCTAGGGTGGGATAATGGCTTAGGTAGTAGCTTGACTACTACCTAATAGCGGGTATGTTTCGTGGTCATGAGAAGGATTAGTTCATCATGTGTTGTCTTTCATTTTGTTGTTTCATTTATTTATGGTTATTGGTGAGCATGCTTTTGAAGATTAAGGTGAGAGGTCGTGATTTAAGCATGCTTTATTAACTAAGCCCCGCTTCAACAAAGATAATTAAGCTGACTTAAATGTGATTGATAAGTGAATCTAACCATTGAAATAAGTCAAATTTAAATCTGATTATGATTACGCATTCTTTGAAAGCATTTTGAAAGATAATCGAACCAGCATTGTCTGAAATTTGAGGTTAATGCTATGAAAACTCAGTTAAAATCCTTGTTCAAGCGAGGCTGAGAATATCTAACTGATGCTTTAACTGGTCATATAATTAACATGTTTTGTGTTAATAAATAACAGTCAGTAATTATTGTGTTGTAAAGGTGAAGGCGACTAAAACTCCTGAGACCCCGCGGCCAGCTTCCTTCAAGGATGACGATGTAAGTCCTGTTTTATATAGTTTCTTATAGGAATAGGAGATAGCCTCCATGTTATTAGAGATCCACACAAATCTACTTAGACGGAGAGGATAGAAGACTAGAGGTCGCGGGCTAATAAGTCTTGTTATTTACTGTTAAAATTTTAGTTTATCTATCTGGGTAAGGCAAAATTGCTAAAACATGCTACGAAAAAAACATAATATGACTAGTTTCGAGACTGGCTGTGTCGTGGCTGAGATTCAGCCAAGAGCACACCAGAATACCGACTTGATGATTTTTTACTTGATGACTCTCAGGCTTTTTGATACTAAATCAAAAACCACCACTTATCTATCTCCATCCTTTCGCTCTCAGCGGAAGGCATGCTCTTGTACCGTGTTTATTTGAATATGTTAATTTAAAGTACCATTGAAGTACCTACATTAAAGTGTTCATAAATTCCTTTCAGTCAAAAGAAAAAGTCCTAAAAATGACAGACTCGCTAGCAACCGACAGAAAGCTCCGCTCATCCGATTCTCCCAAACCAGAGACAAAGAAGACAGACAAGAAGGAATCCTCCAAGGATACGACCATAGATTTAACAGAGGAGAAAGAAGAGGGGAAAGAGGGGACACAAGAGAAAGAGGGAGATAAAGAGAAGGAAGCGCAGAAGGAAGCGAGTAAGAATAAGTTGGAGCTGGATGCAGTGGTCGAAATGGAGACTTTAGAAGGTGAGTAGCTTTGCACTGATGATGATGATGACATTGTGTTTTACCAATTTCAACTCATCCAGGATGCGGCCCGCGACTGTGCAAAAATATTTATTTCAAAAGCGCGACCGTACAAAAAAATACCGATAAGATGAGACATCTTCAGACACAATTAAAAACTTTTTCGAGATTTTAAGCTCCAAGATGATCATTTTTCACTATTGAATGGGCTCTTGACCATCGGCTTTTGTGTTATTTAAAAAAATATCTTCGTAATGTATTGTACCTATTAAGTACTAGTGCATTATACATATAAACCATCCTATTGAATCACTCTATATACAGTGTGGAAATTAAACTCAGGCCCTGGAGGGAAACTACTTAAAATCCTTAAGCTAGCTCATTTTACTTAAAGGAGACATTCCTTTATTTTTAAAAAGAAACAAATCTGCATTAAAATATTTTTTTAAACTCGCTTGCTTCGCCCGGGACTCGAACCAACTAAAATTTAAAAAAATAAACACTCTTTATTTTATTATACTAATCGGTAGTATTAATATTCAGGATAAAGTTTCTGTAACAAACATTTGGTCTTAAAAATAAAAATAATCGTTAAATCTAACATCAACTTTATTTTACTATCAATTTTGTAACACTTAAATTATTTAACTGATAAATTGTTCGAAATGAGCCCCGTCGTTCCGGCTACACAACATTAGTCGCCGTTGAAATTCATTTCTTGTAGCCTTCAGCAAAGTGTTGTGGTGTATGCCCCTGATAACATTTTCTACCGCAATCCTTAGCTCTTGAACGGTTTCATAGCAAGTTTCATAAACAACATTTTTTACATGACCCCATAAAAAGAAGTCCATGGGCGTCAGGTCTGGACTTCTTGCAGGCCATCTAATCGTACCGTTTGTACCTATCCAGGCATTGAAATTTTCATTAAGGTATGCCCTGGCAATTCTGCTGTTGTGGGCAGGTGCACCATCTTGTTGAAAAATGATATTATTTCGTTCCTTTTCTGGTTCAATAACAACCATGTTACTTTTGATTCCACACCAAACATTAAACGAAAATCTGACCTGATTGTTCGTTTCACGGACACGGAATGGATTTTGACGAGACCAATAATGATTGTTATGTCTGTTATACATTCCATTATTACTAAAATTTGTTTCGTCAGACCATACAATACAGTCCAAGAAATTTGGGTTGAGGGCTATTTCTGTTCGAATATTTTCACAAAACTGTAATCTCCTTTCACTATCTCCGGGATGTAGTTTCAGCACCAATCGCCCATCACGATAACATTTGTATTTGTATTTTTTCAGAACTTTAAGTATACTAGTATGGTTGATGCCTATCTCTTGAGCAGCTTCCCTGCTTGAAGCTTTCGGGTAACACTCGAAGTAGGTTAAAATGTTTAACTCAACATCGCTATAGTCCAAATTTTGTTGCTGTGGGCGTCCAGTCTTCTTTTTAAAACTTCCAACGGTCAGTAAATTATTCACAATTCGAGACAAAACCTTTCTAGATGGTAGTTCTCTGTCTGGATACTTCTCGCGATACCACTGCAGAGCTAAATCGTAGCTCTTGTTGCAAACAAAGTAAGCTTCTAATAAATCGAATTGTTCTTGATACGCCATTATGAGATAATTTAATTACGTAAGGGAAGCAACACTACTTAAATAAAATCTGTTGATAAAAATCGTTCGAATTTTAAAATTATTGTCCCGCCTCGCAAACAAAGTCAAACGTTCCATTTTTAAACTTCTCCACTGAACGCCTCGGATCATGTAAGAAGGAAATGTGCATAGAGGTATTACCACCATTGAACAATTTTCTTATCGAAGATTTCAACAAGGTACTTAACGATAAATAAGCAAGCGTGTACTTCATACGAAGTCTTTGAGTGTTGGAGAGATAACAGAACTGTTACGTGTCTTTTACTTGTTAAAAGTGAACAGTAACCAAATATTTTTTAGAGAAACTTTATCCTGAATATTAATACTACCGATTAGTATAATAATAAAATAAGGAGTGTTTATTTTTTAAATTTTAGTTGGTTCGAGTCCCGGGCGAAGCAAGCGAGTTTAAAAAAATATTTTAATGCAGATTTGTTTCTTTTTAAAAATAAAGGAATGTCTCCTTTAAGTAAAATGAGCTAGCTTAAGGATTTTAAGTAGTTTCCCTCCAGGGCCTGAGTTTAATTTCCACACTGTATATAAAAAAGTATCAGAATCCGTTCCGTAGTTTCAAAGATATAAGCATACCTACATAGGGACAGACAGACAGCGGGAAGCTACTTTGTTTTATACTATGTATGTAGTGATATCAGTCATCTATGTATGTCATCATTGAACATTGGAATTGAAGTATTATGTTAGGATAAATAAATAATTCCGGACAGTCCACACAGCATCATCTAGCCCCAAGCTAAGCAGAGCTTGTGTTATGGGTACTAGATGACTGATATACTTAATACATAGGATAACCCACAGAAGCTTGGAGGGGACGCCATGGCTGTTTTTGTTTTAGCTGGTGTGATCTTCTTGACGGTGTTTCTTTTTAGCAAATTTTGACGTTCCATGCATCGTTATATCAGCTTTGATCCACTCACTAGTGAAAGGCCGCTTATTCTGATTCAGCAACAAGAGGCATTATATCCACCAGTAATGTGAAAGCAGTTAAGTCAAGTTATTAACATTAAATAAATCTCATGGACAACTCTATATATATATTAACACATTTGCTGCTGCAATGATAAAGGCAAATGTAGTGTGATGTTTGTTCTCAGGCGAAAGCCGACCGCGAACCCGCGCTCGCGTGTCGCCCTACTCGCGACCCAAGCTGGACCAGACCACCACCTCGCTGGTGGCCAACTACACAGGTAACTATGTACCCACCCCACCGACACCTAGCCAACTACACAGGTAACTATGTACCCACTCCACCGACACCTAGCCAACTACACAGGTAACTATGTACCCACCCCACCGACACCTAGCCAACTACACAGGTAACTATGTACCCACCCCACCGACACCTAGCCAACTACACAGGTAACTATGTACCCACCCCACCGACACACTACACAAATACCACCACACATATACACATAGGCGTCGTCCTAATTGGGAGCTATCGTACGATGACACGATGCGTTCTCGTCGTGCGATGAAATCAAACATACAGATTTCATCAGAGTGTCCTATTTGAACCTCGCAAGTAATCGTGCGAGCACATAAAATGCTTAGTAATGATCGTACGATGCCTTTGATCGTGCGATCATGTAATCAAAGTAACAGATCTCTTTTGAGTGTCCTAATTGGTTACCTACGCGATGCGTTGACGCGCGAGGGGCGTCATCGTCGTTGACGGCATCACACGATGGACATCGCGCGATCTATTAGGACACCTGTTAGGTCATCGCACGACCACTTTGATCGTGAGATGAAAAACGCATCGCGCCATCGTACGATCGCTCCCAATTAGGACGCCGCCGTAGTCTATTGTCCATTTTTCAAAAGAAATGAAAGGTGGAAAAGAAAAGACAGCTTAATGGATAACGAACCTACATAGACTAGCACCTCACTCATATCGATGACAATCTTACGTAAAAGTAAAGTAAAAGTTAATTATTCGCAAATTTTTGTTTTTCAAAGTAGAATAACCAAATGACTACGTGAAACGCCACCATAAACACATTTAAGTTTGGTTATTTAGATGAAAGAAACTACTTGAGTTTACATATCTATTTATGTGTGTTTTTATTTGTAATTCCAGGCAACAACACCACAATGGAGATGGACATAACGGAGACCTCCTCCATCCTGGAGGAGCCCAGCCTCGACTCGAGCGCCTACCTGCGCGGCCTGCGAGACATCCGGGGACGCTCCTCCTACAAGCAGCTGAAGGAACTCAACCTGTCGCACGTCAGCCGCACGCCGAGGAACACCAGCACCAACTCCTCAGGTTACTCATTTATACACATCCGAGGACGCTCCTCCTACAAGCAGCTGAAGGAACTCAACCTGTCGCACGTCAGCCGCACGCCGAGGAACACCAGCACCAACTCCTCAGGTTACTCATTTATACACATCCGAGGACGCTCCTCCTACAAGCAGCTGAAGGAACTCAACCTGTCGCACGTCAGCCGCACGCCGAGGAACACCAGCACCAACTCCTCAGGTTACTCATTTATACACATCCGAGGACGCTCCTCCTACAAGCAGCTGAAGGAACTCAACCTGTCGCACGTCAGCCGCACGCCGAGGAACACCAGCACCAACTCCTCAGGTTACTCATTTATACACATCCGAGGACGCTCCTCCTACAAGCAGCTGAAGGAACTCAACCTGTCGCACGTCAGCCGCACGCCCAGGAACACCAGCACCAACTCCTCAGGTTACTCATTTATACACATCCGGGGACGCTCCTCCTACAAGCAGCTGAAGGAACTCAACCTGTCGCACGTCAGCCGCACGCCGAGGAACACCAGCACCAACTCCTCAGGTTACTCATTTATACACATCCGAGGACGCTCCTCCTACAAGCAGCTGAAGGAACTCAACCTGTCGCACGTCAGCCGCACGCCGAGGAACACCAGCACCAACTCCTCAGGTTACTCATTTATACACATCCGAGGACGCTCCTCCTACAAGCAGCTGAAGGAACTCAACCTGTCGCACGTCAGCCGCACGCCGAGGAACACCAGCACCAACTCCTCAGGTTACTCATTTATACACATCCGAGGACGCTCCTCCTACAAGCAGCTGAAGGAACTCAACCTGTCGCACGTCAGCCGCACGCCGAGGAACACCAGCACCAACTCCTCAGGTTACTCATTTATACACATCCGAGGACGCTCCTCCTACAAGCAGCTGAAGGAACTCAACCTGTCGCACGTCAGCCGCACGCCCAGGAACACCAGCACCAACTCCTCAGGTTACTCATTTATACACATCCGGGGACGCTCCTCCTACAAGCAGCTGAAGGAACTCAACCTGTCGCACGTCAGCCGCACGCCGAGGAACACCAGCACCAACTCCTCAGGTTACTCATTTATACACATCCGAGGACGCTCCTCCTACAAGCAGCTGAAGGAACTCAACCTGTCGCACGTCAGCCGCACGCCGAGGAACACCAGCACCAACTCCTCAGGTTACTCATTTATACACATCCGAGGACGCTCCTCCTACAAGCAGCTGAAGGAACTCAACCTGTCGCACGTCAGCCGCACGCCGAGGAACACCAGCACCAACTCCTCAGGTTACTCATTTATACACATCCGAGGACGCTCCTCCTACAAGCAGCTGAAGGAACTCAACCTGTCGCACGTCAGCCGCACGCCGAGGAACACCAGCACCAACTCCTCAGGTTACTCATTTATACACATCCGAGGACGCTCCTCCTACAAGCAGCTGAAGAAACTCAACCTGTCGCACGTCAGCCGCACGCCGAGGAACACCAGCACCAACTCCTCAGGTTACTCATTTATACACATCCGAGGACGCTCCTCCTACAAGCAGCTGAAGGAACTCAACCTGTCGCACGTCAGCCGCACGCCGAGGAACACCAGCACCAACTCCTCAGGTTACTCATTTATACACATCCGAGGACGCTCCTCCTACAAGCAGCTGAAGGAACTCAACCTGTCGCACGTCAGCCGCACGCCGAGGAACACCAGCACCAACTCCTCAGGTTACTCATTTATACACATCCGAGGACGCTCCTCCTACAAGCAGCTGAAGGAACTCAACCTGTCGCACGTCAGCCGCACGCCGAGGAACACCAGCACCAACTCCTCAGGTTACTCATTTATACACATCCGAGGACGCTCCTCCTACAAGCAGCTGAAGGAACTCAACCTGTCGCACGTCAGCCGCACGCCGAGGAACACCAGCACCAACTCCTCAGGTTACTCATTTATACACATCCGAGGACGCTCCTCCTACAAGCAGCTGAAGGAACTCAACCTGTCGCACGTCAGCCGCACGCCTAGGAACACCAGCACCAACTCCTCAGGTTACTCATTTATACACATCCGAGGACGCTCCTCCTACAAGCAGCTGAAGGAACTCAACCTGTCGCACGTCAGCCGCACGCCGAGGAACACCAGCACCAACTCCTCAGGTTACTCATTTATACACATCCGAGGACGCTCCTCCTACAAGCAGCTGAAGGAACTCAACCTGTCGCACGTCAGCCGCACGCCGAGGAACACCAGCACCAACTCCTCAGGTTACTCATTTATACACATCCGAGGACGCTCCTCCTACAAGCAGCTGAAGGAACTCAACCTGTCGCACGTCAGCCGCACGCCCAGGAACACCAGCACCAACTCCTCAGGTTACTCATTTATACACATCCGAGGACGCTCCTCCTACAAGCAGCTGAAGGAACTCAACCTGTCGCACGTCAGCCGCACGCCGAGGAACACCAGCACCAACTCCTCAGGTTACTCATTTATACACATCCGAGGACGCTCCTCCTACAAGCAGCTGAAGGAACTCAACCTGTCGCACGTCAGCCGCACGCCGAGGAACACCAGCACCAACTCCTCAGGTTACTCATTTATACACATCCGAGGACGCTCCTCCTACAAGCAGCTGAAGGAACTCAACCTGTCGCACGTCAGCCGCACGCCGAGGAACACCAGCACCAACTCCTCAGGTTACTCATTTATACACATCCGAGGACGCTCCTCCTACAAGCAGCTGAAGGAACTCAACCTGTCGCACGTCAGCCGCACGCCGAGGAACACCAGCACCAACTCCTCAGGTTACTCATTTATACACATCCGAGGACGCTCCTCCTACAAGCAGCTGAAGGAACTCAACCTGTCGCACGTCAGCCGCACGCCCAGGAACACCAGCACCAACTCCTCAGGTTACTCATTTATACACATCCGGGGACGCTCCTCCTACAAGCAGCTGAAGGAACTCAACCTGTCGCACGTCAGCCGCACGCCGAGGAACACCAGCACCAACTCCTCAGGTTACTCATTTATACACATCCGAGGACGCTCCTCCTACAAGCAGCTGAAGGAACTCAACCTGTCGCACGTCAGCCGCACGCCGAGGAACACCAGCACCAACTCCTCAGGTTACTCATTTATACACATCCGAGGACGCTCCTCCTACAAGCAGCTGAAGGAACTCAACCTGTCGCACGTCAGCCGCACGCCGAGGAACACCAGCACCAACTCCTCAGGTTACTCATTTATACACATCCGAGGACACTCCTCCTAAAAGCAGACGGAACTCAACCTGTCGCACGTCAGTTCCTTCTTCCTTTAGGAATTCTTGCATAAAGCAGTGGCGGTAGCTTTATACAAGTCAAAAAGCCGGGCTTGCCCTTCTTCAAATTCTATACCGACCGAAAACATTGACTACCATATTTAAATTTTCACGCGCCGATTCTTTCACTTCATTTCATTTTATCTATGACTGTCTAGTAAGTACCTATCTGATTGCGCCCAAACGCGGCAGCCGGCAACTAGCCGCGCTCGGTCGCATGCATCTCGCTCACACTCATGGGCTTGCAACGGGGATTCGCGGGCGTGTATGTCTGCACCGTTCTAACCTATGCAAAAGTGTTCGTCTAGATATAACTACTGTGAGTTTCTATAGCAATTAGTATGGAACAAAAAGCCCGGCTTTCACTGTGAAGTTTGTCACAATCTAGGGTCGCGGTCGCGAAGTTTGTACTAGAAAACTGTTCCTTTTCATTTCACTTTTTAATTTTGTTTATTGAGTGAGCTGGAAGGTACATTGCGTTTTCGTTTTCTAGATTTTTGTTTGATTTTAATTTTGTTTGAAATAAGTACATAAGCAGATACAGATCACTTATTTAAGAAATTTTATTGAATTTATTAGTTTTCATGAAAACTACAAACAAATCTGCTTAGGTAATCATAAACAAGAAACGTATATCGGGCTTGCCCTGTTGGTATAAAGTCACTGTTTTTAAGTAAACCAGCGCCGCTACTAGCTGTGGCCTGTAGCGGCGTTATGCTGAGACAGGGACCTTTTTGGCCCCTTATGTAAATAGCCTAGCCTTGCCTACTCTTCTAATTTTTATTATTTTTGTGTTTCTTCTTCTTGTCAACTGACTATTGAATGTGTTATTTATACCTAGGCTATTTAATGAATGTGTACCTAGGCTAAGGGCCAAATAAATGAATTTTCTTTCTTTCTTTCTTTTCTTTAAGTATTTTGTGTGTACGTTCCAGTATTATCGGAAGGGCGTCCGATCCACTCGGTGCAGGGTCGCAAGCGCAAGCCGTCCGAGGAGGCGAGCGCCGCGACGCTCACCGAGTCCTCTCTGCACGCGCACTCCAAGCGGATGCGGCTACTGGACCACTTCCCCGTGCCCTTCCGGGGATTCAACACGCGCAGGGCCGCTGAGGTCAGTCCACTTACTATTCTTTTAAATCTTACTATTATAATGAATGGGAAAGTCTGTGTGAATGTTTGATATAAGTTATATCCGTAACTACTTTAGTTATTTAAAAGTCTCTACACACTGAAGCCGGAGGCGGAGCGGAGGCGAATAAAATATTACTGAATAAAAAAGCTTACTACAAAATATCTTGATTGAAGTCAAAGTCAAAGTCAAAATGCTTTATTTCCATAAGACCTTACAGGACACTTGGACATGTCATAAAATTCATTTTATAAATAATTAAAACTAGGAAATAAAGTGCTCACTTTGATTTTTGTTCACAGAACAAGAAACCTTTACCTTGTTTGGTTGTTAGTTTTCGAGTTGGAGCAAAACTCGTCCCAAGCTTTTTTATCATCTAAATAATCAGATATTTTATAGTAAACCTTTTTACAAAGAATAGTTTTGACAGATTGTAGGGATAAAAACTTAGGACGGGCCACATAACATGGTCATTGTTAACCTAACCTGATAATTGTTAGCCTACCATGGTAACTGTTTACCCAACATGGTAACTGTTTACCCAACATGGTAACTGTTTACCCAATATGGTAACTGTTCACCTAACTAAGAATTGAATTGAACATAGTATTGTTAACCTATCATGGTAATTGTTAGATTAGATGAAATAAGTGTTCAAATAAGTGCATGTTTTAAAGTAGTCCCCTCCCCACAGATGTGCGGTATCAACAGCGACCTACCGCTAACGGCCCCCGTCGCGGCGGGTCCCGCGGCCCCCGAGCCGCTGAAGGCGGGCCCCGCGCCCCGGGGACCCGCCGCGCCCCGGGGGCCCGCCGACCACGACCCCAAGAGATCCTGCATTGTTATGTAATGATGTATCCGCCTTAGTGTGTATGTATACACTTGTGTGTCTTCTACGTATTCACCGTCGCATATACAATCCAGTTTATGTACATAAGGATGTTAAGGCGCAAAGAGCAGGTACAACACTTGTTTTATAATATCATCATTATCATCAACCTATATTAGTCCACAGCTGGACATAGGCCTCCCCCAATGAGCGCCATAGCGCCCTGCCTTCAGTTTGACTATTTTATAAAATAACTTCGTTAAATGCCAGCATTCTAGGTGCCTTCTGGTGACGGCTTAGATTTTTAATAGTTTTTTATAATTGTATTCACTCTGTTTTTCTGAATAAATTAATATGTAACTAAGTTAAATAAAGGAATTTCCAGAAAAAGAGAGTTTGTTGGCCGCCATGAGTAACATCGTATCTCTTCCTTAAATAGAAAATATAAAACTACTACAAAAGCTTATGATATGTTTAATAAACTGTATGTTGTTGGATTTTTGGAAATTCCTGTGTCTAACGAAATTATGATAAAATAATTGGTGGGTTTACCTGCTGTTTGCGCCTTTAATTAATAACAATAATAAGAATCAGCAAAATAACCACTGAAACAAAAACAATTTAATACACTGCGAAAAAGTAACGTTCGAATGTGAAAGACGAGCGACGAATCAAATAATGAATAAATACAAAATATTATCGAGTTTGGAATTCATAAACCACCAATGTTATTGCTGGTTTAGAACTCCTTTGTTAACAAAGTATCTAGAATCCTAGGAGCTAGTAGTACACAGTTAACCACTGCAGTGGGGGAACTGTGATTATTTTGATACATTTCAAGCCTTTGCAATCTTAACTCTAGTATAAAACATCTTTCGAACCTAGTTTTATAGACTAGCAGCACCTCGCGAGTTTACCCGCGTAATTTCCCTTCCCGTGGGAATTCCGGGATAAAATATAACCTATGTGTTATTCCAGACTATAATCTATCTCTGTGCCAAATTTCATACATATCCGTTCAGTAGTTTTTGCGTGAAAGAGTAACAAACATCCATCCATCCATATTTAGTAACTTTCGCGTTTATAATATAGTAGGATAATATAATGAGATCATTCATATAACAAGACGCTGTGCATGTCAGGAACTATTTTAGTACCTTCAAAGATACGCTCTCATGGAGAACTAAACGAATATAAAACCGTCATAATTTAATAGACGGTCAAAATTAGGTTTATTTCAATAAAAATTGTTCTACCCACCTTAATTTTATACGAATTTCCCAAAAAGGGACTTTTTACGCTATAGCTGTATATTAAAAGCTATAAATTTAAACCGATAATATAATGAAAATAATATATGTGTACAGATTATTCTTTCATTTCTTTCTTAGGTTGTAGAAGTAAAACATATAATGATTTGTTATATACCGTTATCGTAAAATAAAGCTATAATTAATCTGAAAACAGTAGGTACCTAAGTTATGTTTATATAGTACGAATTAGTTTTTTTTACATAAATTAACAACCAAATTGAAATATCACGTATTTATCATAATCAAAAACCATTGCTGGGCAGATATTGATATAATTTAAATAGGACTACCAGATAGAAGCACCAGCATTCAAATAAAAAATAATTAAAATGGGTTCACATAGAAAAAAAAATATACATAAAAAATATACAGTTGTATTGAGAACATTCTATGTATGACTCGTTCCTTTTTGAAGTCGATTAAAATCGATATAGATAGAGTCGAAACTATATTTGGTTGTCTTTCTACCTTGCACCATCATGTTTACTTTAATTTTCTCTTTAAAGAAAGCAAGCATAGTATTCAATGGAATATATTTAAGAATATTAAATTGTTTCACTCTGACCTTTTTGTTTAAGATCAGAAATGTTACTACCAAATTATTGAATCGTTTATTAAGAAAGAATGCGGTATATAGACATAGCGTATTGTAAATAGTTGTGTATTGTTCTGTCTACTAGTTGCGACTGTATCATACATTAAATAATTAATAAACTTAAAATTAACTGCAGGAAATTTTTAGGCAGTATAGGTAGTGTTTATAACGCAAACACAAAGTATCCTGCAATGGCTGTCTTATCCCTGGCAGGGATTTCTTCCAGATTTCTTAGTAGTTTGGCTAGGCCAGTGTCTGTGAGTTGAATAAAAATACTTGTTGAGTATCTTAAATAATAAATAACTTTATTAAAAATGAAGTCTTTACGTCCACTACTAGACATAGGCCTTTCCTTACGAGCGACAGGATATTTCTGTCCACTGCTGGACATAGCCTATGTCCTGCTTGCTATTTGTATGAAATGGTCGGCAACTGTAATGTTACCTGCAATGGTACACATGTGGATTTTAACCTCTCGACTATTAGTTAGTTTTAAGGTTTTAAGTTGGTTAGGACGTGTTACAAACTAAATAATAAATATAACTAGAGTCCATGTATGTTTTGGGGACAAACAGATATCCTTGTATGAGATCACTTGGAATCTTTCGTTATACAATAGCGAAAGAATCATCAAAATTGGCGATGATATTTCGTATATGTATCTAAATGGGATATAAACAATGTATATATCCTTTCTGCTCTCAAGAAACTCCATTTCTTTATTGTGTAATTTTTGTATACATTGTGTTTAGTTACTTTTCTTTTGGTATTCTCTCTCTACTACTTATAAAATGTGGAAATTTTTCTATTAAGTATTGTTTAATTTTCTAATTCTCAAATTTGTTGTTTTCCTAAGATAAAATAAAATAAATTATACAGCTGAATTGAGATATAAAGATATTTTTGAAGTTGTCTGAATGAAACTCAAGTAAAAAAATAAAGGACTGAGCACACTAATACAACATCGCTAACGGACAACACTAAAATAAGCATTCATATTACGGACTTCAAGTTAGCTTTAGATACATTATAGTGATAAAATGGCTTCCCACAAACTCTGGTATCTACCGTTAATAAAATGCACTTTAACATTACAAGTTCGTACTTGAATGCATTTTGCTTGAATATATTTGTATTGTGCTGATTATGAAAAATTTCTTGAGAAAAATCGCAATCAAAATTGAGTTGCTCATTCGATGCAGATTGTGACACTGTAGAACACAAGAAGACAAGGTCTTCGTACATAACAAGCCAGACATGGATAAGTGTACATTATTTACTATGTAACATGTCCAAACCTTAGTATTTAAGGTAATATAGTATTGTTATGTTTCAAAAATGTAGGGCTACAAAAGATAGTTAAATTTCAAGCTCAAATAGCTGATAGATTGTTACGTATTGCGAAAATTCCAAATTGTAGTAACTTAGAACGCTGATTGTCTGTTGTAGCTCTAATGGTTGGCGCTCATACGTCCAACACCACTGCCGCACAACCCAATAATGAGCATTCGAATACGGGATGCCGTCAATCTAAAATACACCGTGACATTAAAAGTCTGTATATGAGTGGAATGAGCTTCCAGCGTCTGTTTTCCCGCTAGAGTACGATCTCGGAGTCTTCAAATCGAGAGTGAATAAGTTCCTTCTGGGAAAGCGTGCTCCATCTTAGGCCACATCTTCACTTACCTGAGATAGTGGCCAAACGCTCGACCATTTTCAATAAAAAAAAAAAAAAAAAAAAAAAAAAAGTCAAAACCAATATTTGAATACACATTGTGTTGCTGTGCCGTAGTGGTGCGGTCTAGATTCGCGACAACCTTAAGGCCTTCCCCACACCTGCGTTTAGGTACGTGTGCGAGAGGCCTATTTTAACTAAAAACTTCAAAATGATATTGTTACTACTAAAATCTATTTGTAAATATCCCCAAATCGATCGTGTAGCAATAGATTGATGGTGAATCCAAAGATCGCTAAAGCAATCATGGATAGGCATTTTTATGCATTTTTATAAAATAAATACATATGGATTTTATATTACGAGTTTCAATTTAACTTTGATTTGTAACTAACTTACCTTCAAAACATTACAAACCACTGAACGTGAGAACATCCGGGAAATAAAGCTGTCTTTTTAATAAAATTATATGTAGAAAACTATTCATGTATAACTTGCGAACTTATAGAATAGGATTGTCCAGTATTATTATTTATTTATATTTCTTTTATCGCTGAGATCCGATGTGAGCGAGACAGCATGAGAGATAAATAAATAATGCTGAACAATTCATACACCATCTATGTGTTATGGGAACATTACTGATATACATAATACTACATGGATATATTTTTATGGATAGAAAACACTGAACAAATCTGGAGATAGTACAAAAATTTGTCACGCGGCATGAGAGATTTTTCATTATAACGTCATTATCAATCCCACTCTTTAAGTACACTGGTTATAATGATCTGTATTTACTTTATCACCATGTATGATTCGACTTGGATTAATTGGGTTTAAACTGAAAAGTGGGTAACTCCATTTTTGTGAATCCACCTTTGTTTTAAATTGATTAAAAATCATCTCAAGTGCGGGTGTCACGCAGCGAGGTATTAAATCGCCCCGTGACTTACGCTCATAGAGTCGTTATAGATTACGTGACACTGGTCTACAGCCGGTTTTACGCTTGTGGAGGTGGTACTTTAGAGATCGTAAGGGCATGAATGTGTGAATAATTTCTTATGTCAAAAAATTTGTAAGTTTTGCCTGTAAAATTAGAGGTGTAAGGGAGTTTTTGTAAGACAGAAGCTGTATTTGTTTTGTAAAATTGGAGTATTATTTGTGTTTCGTCCAAAAAGTGTAGTTTTATATTGATCGGTGTAATATAAATTAATAATTTTCGAACATGAATGTAATAATTATAATATCAAGATGATATTTTTGTGATTAAATCGGTAGAATGTAATTATTGGCTTTTATTTATTGAACAAAGCCCCTTGTTTGGTTTCAGTCTGACTATGGTTACGACAGTTAAACTTAAGACAAGAAGTTACAGTAAAGGATTAATATTGGTAGAAACATATGAACTTACCTCGGGTTTGGTCAGATTCTGTGTAGGACTCAGTGGAACACCTAAATGTAGTAGTAGTGATATTCAGTACTAGCTAGGTATTCGAGATCTTTATCTCCTATGAACTTCTGCTCTCCTAGTAAGTAGGTAATTACGTATTTTTAAAATAGAGTAGGTACCTATCAATGAATTCGTCAAACTAGTTAATTTAGTAAAAAGTTAAGTTGTTAAGTGTTAAATCATATAATTTTAATAATTAAATATGTGATAAAACTGATTTTAAAACTAAACACCTTGATTCCGCTGCTTCGGAGAGGTCGATCGTCGTCTATATCTTGTCTGAAAAGAATTTGTTTGTCAGTTAGGAAATGCTCTTCTAGCTAACTTGAAAGTAATTAAAAATAAAGATAAACCTACTATAGTAACGTACCTTTAGTTAGATTTCGCGTCGCACCTAAGTCGGTAAGTGTCGGATCTTAATTTAATTTTGTAGGTAGGTAGGTACCTACTTTTCTACGCGTGGAAGAGCGTGCGAAGACGCGGATAGGAGCTAGTGTTATATAATTAGGAGTCCTAAGTACATAACTAGTTGTGAATGTTTATAATGACGAAAAAGTCTCGACATTTGGCGCTTTGCAGTGCCTCTACAGGTAGTAGAGATAAAACTTATTCCTAGTCGTAGGCTTCTAGAATATTTATATCATCTCGTTTTAGGTTTTGAATTGTTCTAAGAGATTAGCGGAGGATATTTTCCTGGAATAAGGTCAGTTGGGGGAAGTGCGGCGTATTTTATTTTAAGTTCACTTTGCACTCGAATTGTGTTTATAGGTACCTACTGTGAACATTTTTAAATAATTTATTTCATTACCACGTTCCCTGATGAAATATCTCCAAATGGAACCTGCAATTTTAGAGTTCTGAAGTAGTTTTCTATGTATTTCATTGGATTTTTAACAGCATGTCGATAGCCGCACTATCCCAACGAAATGGGGTAAGTGCGGCAGGGGTCTACAAATGCCAGTAAATGACTCTTTTTTTTAATTTCAACGTGAATATCAGAAACAGGAACGTTCAAATAAAAGTCTCTATTCGACTCTTGAATCCAAGAAATAAGGTTCACCGAAAAAAAAATAGAAAATTGTGAAATGGGGGAAGTGCGGAATAATTCCTAAGGAACAAGCTATCGAGTGGTGCTAAACATTTATACCTGACTGCCGAAGAAGGAAGATAAAGGTAATGGGATGTATGTACTATGTTTTTTTTTACAGCAATGATCATAATGATGATGTTTATGTACACTTTAAAAAATCCGTCTATTTTTTATGTTCCTTTTTATTGATTGAAAAAGCTTTTTAAATGAAAAAAGAGTTTGAGTTATTATTTTTTATTAATTTAACTTATTGAGATTACTATAATCAAATAATTCACCAAAATTACGAAACAAGTATAGAAGAGACAGTGTCAAAATAAACTTAATAAAAACTAAAAATTTAATAAGTTTAATATTTTAATATTTATAAAAATATGAACATTATGCCTAATTTTAGCATTCGTTGTTTTCTTAGAATTATAAGCTAATAACATTCAGTCTCTCATAAGTTCCTAAACTAATTTAGTGACTTTGTATTATTATTTAAAAAAAACTCATTTTATTAAGTTGCCATAGAAAATAAATGTTAAAATACAATCAGTACTTACAGCTCTTTATAAACATAGAGTAAGAAGTAGTTACATAGAAATATAATAGCTAACGTGCAACAAAGATTTAACTATAGCTCCTAAAAATTCGACTATAATTACAATTATGTATACCTAGTATGACGTACCTAGTAACTAGTTATGACGACATGTCATGTTGTAAATCAGCATGTTATTTTTAAATAAATTATAATTTTTTTTAAGTGTCGGTGACTTTGTGTAGGGGAAGGATCAAATAATCAGTTTCCCCAGTCCATTACCTACCTTTCCTAAAAGTACTTCAACAAGCCTAAGCAATTGTGACCGTTTTACACAAGTTTCACCTAGCTGAACTATTAACTCTGAAAAGCTATACAAAAGCAAAAAGTTTCGGAACTTTTAAAATATGTTTTATGTCCCACTCAAGACTATGTACTTCATGCCATTCTCGGTATTCTAATTAAGTTAGTAGAGTCATTCGGGGTAATATGACGCACTTTTGTCTTCTGTTGTCGATAACACTTAAACTGTCGCTATATCAGGAAAACATTTATGCGTTGCGTAAAGCAAATTTATTAAACTTCCAAGGTGCATAAAGTTTTTGGCAATAACTAAAATAGTTTTTGTGTATTTGAAGAAAAATGTGACCAGGTCGGAGTGCGTATTTTTACCCCGTCATGGGGGTAAAAATACGCAGCAATTGGGGAAAAAGTTCGCATGTAGGGTAAAAGTACGCAATAGGGTTTAGTATAGGAAAATTAACGAAATATGGTATAATTAACCATTCTTTATTAAAATCAAACATATAAACAACCAAGTACCTACTAGATGTAATTAAATTACACCATAAACTTTAAGAAATCGCAAGGTAGTATTAAACCAAGGGAATGATAATTAATAAACTTAAATCATTGATCGTAATGCCGAAAAATCTGTTATCCATATTTTCACCGAAAATTGTGTTTTTTTGTTTTTTTTTATAAAAGTCTGTTTCACCGGCCCAAAGCTGTTGGTCCAACATGAACCTCTTTCTGAGGTTAGTTAAATGCCATTAATGCCCACAGAGCCCGCTGTAAATATCTTTTTTTTTTTTTTTTTGTAATGATCGGCGTTTTTATGTTTTCTGAAACAGTACACGGGAACACATGAAATCTTAAAAAAAAGAATCGAATTTTTAAAATAGTATTTATATTAAATAAGGGTAAAAGTACGCGTGCGAACTATTACCCCCGTCATTTTACCCCGTTCAGCCAGTATTTGAACTAATCCACATTTAGTTTAGAAATACTATAGATTAAGTTAAAAAAATATGGCTAACTGAATGTTCAAAAACTACATTGAATCAATTAAATCCACTTACCTCACAAAAACCAGAGTCAGACGAACAATACACTTTTCTTTTACTTCACAACACACCAAATGAAACATGAATTTGATTGTTTTATTTGTAACGCGTACAGAACGCCATTGGCTGCTCAACTGACATTGACCCTTAAAGACGGTTCGAAGTCACTCAGTTTCGCCGAACAAACTCCCCCAGTCACTCCCCCCCAATCCGAGAAAAAGGCAGTGCGTACTTTTACCCAATGCGTCCTTATACCCCGAATGACTCTACCTAAGTTATTTGTAGTTATTATTAATTTTCCTATTCGAGAACTAAAGCAGGTGTAGGTAGGTACTATTTTAAAGTGGTGCTTTGATTTAGGGAGTTATCTTTCTGTATATAATCGGTAATTCTATTTATATTAGAATATGTACAACAATTATTTACAATATTTTGTACAAGTAGGTCACGCAGTTTTAGACCCATACCTGCACCCAACTTATCTGAATATATGTCTTTCTAGTATTTTGATTTTCTAACACTAAATCTAAATCCTTAACTGAAGATGGTGCAGCTTGAACTGGACCCTTATTGGGTACAATCGTTGCTTTATAGCTACCACAGTTAGGTTAGGTTAGTTAGGTTAGGTTAGGTTAGTTAGGTTAGGTTAGTTAGGTTAGGTTAGTTAGGTTAGGTTAGTTAGGTTAGGTTAGTTAGGTTAGGTTAGTTAGGTTAGGTTAGTTAGGTTAGTTAGGTTAGGTTAGTTAGGTTAGGTTAGTTAGGTTAGGTTAGTTATGTTAGGTTAGTTAGGTTAGGTTAGTTAGGTTAGGTTAGTTAGGTTAGGTTAGTTAGGTTAGGTTAGTTAGGTTAGGTTAGTTAGGTTAGGTTAGTTAGGTTAGGTTAGTTAGGTTAGGTTAGGTTAATTAGGTTAGGTTAGTTAGGTTAGTTAAATAAAATAACTACATAAATACGAAGCTTCGGATCTAAAGAAAATACTAACTTATTACAGATTATCCAACCTAAGCAAAAACCTTGTTTTTGTAGCACAGCAACGCACACGTATCAACTACGATGTGTATTAAAATCCGAGTGAGAAATAAAAATGGCGATAACTCCTATTTCCTTAAAGTAACGCTCCCAGTTTTTTTTCTGGGAACTAATTTTGTGTCTCTTGTCATGACTAGACGGTTTTAGCAATAACATTGCTAATTTCTTGAATAATGATGCTTGTCGCACTTACCCCAACTGACTTTATTTGCATTGGTTTTATTCTCTTTCCGTACGTGTGAGCGAGATAAAAGTTAGTCTATCGAGATTCCCGAAACTTCCGTGCTTACCTAATCAAACTGTATAAACTTAGCTACCTACGACGTGTAGGGCTGGGACTAAAACTAATTTGACGTCACTAAAACATAAAATAAAAAACAAGATGATAAAAAAAATATAAGACTTGGGTATATACCTACCTACCTCAAATGAAATGAATACAACTGAAACTTTCCTACACTTTGGCCTTCGTAATATAGGTAGGTAGGTAACTATTAGTAAGGAAGTTGACAAAGGGCCAGTAAGTAGGTACTTGACAGTAGGTAGGTTCTTTTGTAGACGGCAGTCAGAAAAATAAAAAAACAAATTAAAATAATCCATTTATTCTCAGAGTAACAAGTGCTCAATTAAATAATTATAACATAAGGACGGAATTATTAATCTCATTATTTACAATGATTTACAAAAAATATGTCGTCTACTAAAATAAAAATACCATAATAAAACAAGCTATCCAGATTTTGTTACGTTTTTCAGTCATCGACTGGTGTAGTTATTTTGCTAAACATAGAAATACAAAAGAACAACAGTCCAGAAAGCATAGTACCTACTTCAGAACAAATGGCTAAGTGTCATTTTTGACACATGATCAAAAATGACACTTGATCAATAATGATCAAAGAGAGACAGCGTGACTTACCTACCAACATAAATCGTACCTAACTTTTTTCTAAAATGCTTTCGGACTGTTTAATAAGTAAAGCTATTTTGTTCTCCTATAGATAATTACAAGAAGACTAAGCTAAACGACAAAAATCGCTAATCATCATTTTCCAAAGTTTAAACGACTTAATAACCTAAATTGTTTTCGGTGATTGATTTTGCTACATATGCTTATTGATTGATGTTTTTTTAATGCACTGTGGACGGTAGCAAATCTCTTCGTGGAATCGTAGCTGTAGAACCGCAGTTGTTTCCTGCCTGTTCTAACGCTTATATGTAGATTTCATTCGATCTCTTTCCGTCAGGACACGCACGGAAAAGAGATGGAATCATAAAATATTCCCCTTTCGAGTGAGAAAGAGATAGAATCATAGTCAAATCTGAAAGCGTTAGAACAGATAGGAAACTACTGTGGATTCACTGCTACGATCCGGCGCGGAGTGTGCTACCGCCTTCTACCTATGTACGTACAGTCACGTTCATCGATATCTTTGCTTTAGAATAATATTAATATTGAATTAATATTGATTTAATTCCCCCCTTTAATATTGAAGTCAATATCTGTTATACCTGTACAAACAGAGTGGTTTCAGGATCTTTCTGTCAGGAAGAATCTGCCAGGAGGGTTATCTATCGATGTACGCGACTGTACCTAAGTACATACCTATAGCACATCCTATAGAAAAACAGTTTTGAATTGTGATAGAAAATCGTATCATCTAAAACTAAAATACGATCTACTGATTCGTCGATAGTTTCCATGCTTTCTATGTATACCTATTAAGTACTTAAGTCCTTTCCACGAAGAGGTGGCAGGCAGCGGACTAAAAAGTAGATTTAAAACAGAAAATTAAAAAAAAAGTTAAAATTATTTTACGACACAATCTATTGACGATTCTACAATTTAAGGTACAATCTTCAAATCGCTAATTAATGGTTAAATAATGAAATAAGATAAATTACGAAAACAATTAAGTCAAGTCACTAGTTTTAATTACAGACAAAAGTATCTACTCGACAGTACTAAAGTGTTCTGTGTCATGCATGATATTTGTAAATTTGGTCCCAATCAGAATACATTTAAAAAAAAAAAATCATAAACGTTTTATTATGCACTGTATTGTCGTGGCTGCTACTAAAGGCTCAACTTATGTTTGAAAAAACTGTGTTTAGGGCAGAACAGACTGAAAAATATTGAAATTATTTCTTAAAACTGATATAATTTCATTTTATGTCAACTTGTGTCTACTCTACCAGCATTTACTTCTGGTGTTTTGTCTACCTTCCTTAGTTCTTATTTTATTCTGTCTAGGTCATCCTGTCATACTATCTACTTCAAATATTCTGTCTACTGCTACTCCTGATGTTTTATCTACGTATTTCAATCGGTCAATCACAGGGATTGTCGTTTATGGTAGAAGAAGAGACAAAAATACATCGCATCGTCATAACAAAATAATAAAGATGAAATAATTAATTTCACAATTTACTCATTCGAAGACGATTTGACGTAATATTATTTATTAAAGATGAAAGAATTAATTTCACAATTTACTCATTCGAATACAATTTGACGTGATATTTATTAAACTTTAGACAACCGCTGTTCTGGACCAACTGATCTACGCCTTTTGTCTACTGATGTCTACTGACGCCGTTGTCTACTGACGCTTAGTCTACGTGAGTCCATCTACGTCAGCTAACTCCTCAAGTCTTACGCGCGCGCTCTGAGCTGGTCCACCAGGGTCTGTCTGTTGCGAGAGACCCAGTCGATGTTGACGCGCGCCTTCTCCACGGCTTGAGACACCGCGAGGGTCGCCTCCGTTAGATATATCTTGTTCTTTTCGTACCACACGAGGAACTGCAAATTTAAAAGAGAAGAAAGAATAAACCGAATGTCAACCAGTCACTGTACAGGCCAGGTGGGATGATCTGTGAAAGACTGCTGGCAGATGCTGGATGCGCTGATGTTAGGGCGATATGGCGCGAGTTAGGGGAGGCCTATGTCCAGCAGTGGACTAATATAGGATGATGATGATGCACCAGTCACTAGCTTTTTACAAAAAAAAATCTATAACTTTTGCCATATTAAGTATTCAGTGCCGGATTTATATTTTTTATGAGTGTAGGCCACTTTTTTCCGCTGCCCCATGTACAGAGCCGTTCATTATTAGCTTACCCCCCTACCCAAATAGGCATACAATGTTCGAATCCTGCAATTGACAACAACATCTTTTTTGCTTTATCAAAGCATAAGGAACCAGGAATCCAGAAATCCAAGACTGTTCTTATTATAAAACAGCACCGCACCGAATTTACTCAAACATCTCTTTAAAAAAATACGAAATAAGTAAGTCGCATGAATTGATTTCCAATAATATTGGAGTAGGTGTACTTAGGTAAGGATATCAGTTAGTGCCCATAAAAAGAGTCTGTTTGCTTGGGGCCATGCTGGACGGGTTTGTCATTTTTTTTTCCTATAAGTAATAAAATCTGATAGTGAAAATATTACCTCATCTAGCTGTTCCTGTTTGGTGAATTGATTCAGCAGAGTTTTGACAATTAATCCCAACCTCCTGCCTTGGTTGCTGAATCTGAAAATACGAGACTTTGTGAGAACTAATTACAATGCTGGTAAGTAAGTATTATCCGTTCTAATACTGAGTGAGACCGGGCTATACAAGCTTTGAGTAGCTTACTTTGGGGCTAGATGGTGCTGTGTGTATTGTCCAGCATTATTATATTATGTACCACTATGAATAGACACCAGATGGACCGACGACATTGTAGAGAGACATGTGTGAGTGAGGAGGCCTTTGTCCAGCGCTGCACATTAGTGTCCTGACTTGTAAGTACAGTACGGTGTACAAAGTACTGCACTATAGATAGAGTCAGTGCACAAAGTAATGTATATTTAAGCAGATTTATCAACTCAAACAAATACTGTTTTTTACACCATTGTGCTATTGTCTAATTACTTATGAATTTTTAAATCAGTATTAAAAAGACACTCGAGGGTTTGATGCATATCCTTCCCTCTGACTATTTAACTTAATTTTAACTGTAGAAATCCCTAAACTACTAACTTAGAGAGGTCTTAGAAGGAAGTATTATCAGTTATGGTTTGGACAATTATCTTGTTTCGGCTCTTAGTTACATCTCTATTATAGTTAAATCTCATCAAAGTATTATCTTTGTAGGTCCGTATCCGTAGGTATATTATAAATAATTATTCTACTTTGAGACAAGCTCCGTAGCGCTTGCTACGAAGCTACGAGACTGGCGTAGCAAACAAAAGATTTCAACGCGCTGTCACTGCTCTATGTGCCTTAATTCACTCAACTACAACTAAATTTCATAAAACTCATTTGTTATTACAACTATTACATAGCTACTCAACTATTTACTGCTTAGCTATTCAATAATCATCATCCGAAGCCGTTTTTTTATCTCCTACTCACAGGGCGATCAGTGAATACTGGGACTATGTCTAAATATAGTGTAACATGTAGATATAGGCCGTGTCCCCAGTAGGCAAACAGTGAGCGGCCGACTGAGTTTGCGGCGTATCAGTTCAGTACGCCCTTCCATATATTTTAAATTGAGTGTTCACAGTTTGCTAGTTTGCGCTCACTGTACGCAGTTGGCACGCAGTTTGCAGCGATACGTGCGCCGACTGTCTCAGTTAGCACCCGACTCGCAGGTTCCAATGCTTGCGATACGCACGCAAACTGATCTGAGTTTTTAGCTGTTCGCCACAAATTTGCGGCTCACTCAGTCGGCCGCTCACTGTTTGCCTACTGGGGACACCGCCATAGAGTCACGGTCTGATTCCGAATTGACGTAAATAAACTCACGCAGCGTAGGTATATGTCCTGTATCCGGTTGTAGAGGAAGTCTTAAATAAACTCACGCAGCGTATATGTCCTGTATCCGGTTGTAGACGAAGTCCTAAATAAACTCACGCAGCGTATATGTCCTGTATCCGGTTGTAGACGAAGTCCTAAATAAACTCACGCAGCGTATATGTCCTGTATCCGGTTGTAGACGAAGTCCTAAATAAACTCACGCAGCGTATATGTCCTGTATCCGGTTGTAGACGAAGTCCTAAATAAACTCACGCAGCGTATATGTCTTGTATCCGGTTGTAGACGAAGTCCTAAATAAACTCACGCAGCGTATATGTCCTGTATCCGGTTGTAGACGAAGTCCTAAATAAACTCACGCAGCGTATATGTCCTGTATCCGGTTGTAGACGAAGTCCTAAATAAACTCACGCAGCGTATATGTCCTGTATCCGGTTGTAGACGAAGTCCTAAATAAACTCACGCAGCGTATATGTCTTGTATCCGGTTGTAGACGAAGTCCTAAATAAACTCACGCAGCGTATATGTCCTGTATCCGGTTGTAGACGAAGTCCTAAATAAACTCACGCAGCGTATATGTCCTGTATCCGGTTGTAGACGAAGTCCTAAATAAACTCACGCAGCGTATATGTCCTGTATCCGGTTGTAGACGAAGTCCTAAATAAACTCACGCAGCGTATATGTCCTGTATCCGGTTGTAGACGAAGTCCTAAATAAACTCACGCAGCGTATATGTCTTGTATCCGGTTGTAGACGAAGTCCTAAATAAACTCACGCAGCGTATATGTCCTGTATCCGGTTGTAGACGAAGTCCTAAATAAACTCACGCAGCGTATATGTCTTGTATCCGGTTGTAGACGAAGTCCTAAATAAACTCACGCAGCGTATATGTCCTGTATCCGGTTGTAGACGAAGTCCTTGGCCACGTAGTAGCCGACGGTGGAGCGCAGCACGCCCACGATCACGGAGGCCGAGTCCTGGCGGCGCACCTCCGACCCGTCCGTTATCGACCACTCCAGGAATCTGAACAGACATAGCTTCTATTAATAACATTCTCAATTCCATGATCAGCTACGCTTGTTAAGGCTAGTCGAGAAAAAAGTACCAGAACAACTACAGGGTGGATGTTTCAAACGGGACAGTGAGTGGTACCTTTACCGCGGCGGCCACGTTGGAGGCCCGCCGGCGCGCGAGCAGGAAGGCCGCTCTAGTACAGTAGGTGAGTACTCACTGGTTGAGTATCCAGACCTCGCGCGTGCAGGTGAGCGCGCCGAGCAGGCTGTCTCGCGCGGCGGCCACATTGGAGGCCCGCCGGCGCGCCAATAAGAAGCGCCACTCCAGCACAGAGCCTCGCGCCGCCGCCACGCAGTACACCGTGCGCCGCAGGTCCAGCGGAATGCTGTAATACAATACATTCAACTCAAACTCAAAGTCCTTATTTCCTTAAGACCTTACAGGACACTTGGACACGTAATAAAATTCATGTTATTAATAATTGCAACACATTAATTCCGCCATGCTGAAGCGACCTACTCCACAGCGATATTGCGCTTGTCTTTGCCCTGGCCTTATATCCCATTTCTTTCAGGATCGGCTCTCCTAGTCCTCATGCGCTACTCTGGGTGCCTTTTGGCTAGCTCAGCTCAAGCGCCATTCCGCTTGTGATAAAATAAAATCATAATCATCATCATCAACTTAATAATAGTCTACAGATAGACATATGTCTCCCCTAACTCGCGCAATAGCGCCCTGTCTTCAGCTAGACGCATCCAGCATCTGCCAGTAGTCTTTCGCAGATCGTCATCCCACCTGGCCTGAAGGCGTCCTACACGAAAATCTCAGACCCAAGATTAATACCTTCTGAGTACGATAAACTATAGAATTTATGATACCCAAATTAATAAATGCTTTGCCACAGAACATCAAAGAAAAAAATAATGGTATAAACTATAAACGCATGCTTCAAAACGATTATCACGAACATCTGAAAAGTGACTAGAAGGTCATTTCTTTCTAATATTATGATTAAAATACTATTCCTAATAATACTTAGATGCGCGTTGATTCTGGTAAAAAAGTTTAACCTGGCTGACAACAACCTAGCTGAGAATCAAAAGACACCTTTCAGGGTCTTTTGATTATGATATAGAAAACATTTTGTTTTCGGCCCGATTTGTCGCACTGCCGGGAAAAAGCGTCGTTGCCTTTTTCTATTTGTATTGCAACATGACATATTTCGATGTTATTTGTATTAATTTTTGAATCCAATATATAATTCCAATTGTAGGTAATAAATTGCTTTAAAGTGCCATGTGTTTTTCGATATTTCGGTACAAGCGCCATGATCACGATCGCAGTGACCTCAGTTCTTCAGTGATCATGGCACATGAAACTGTGCCGAAATATCGAAAAACAAATCAAATCATTATAAATATCCCGTGTTAAATGATTTTAGTGTTAGAGACATTGATAGTTCTAAAAGTTTTATAATAAGGTGTGTGACTGACGGGTTGTTCTCGTCAGGATTGTCTTCCTTCATCCACTGCTGGAACAGTTCCACCGCGTTCTCCTCGCAGCCCGGCACCTTCATGCGGCACGCCCAGCTGCTCGTCAGCACCTGGAGGGATCGCATAACGTTTTCATTACTCATACTCGAAAAGTGGGTCTGAAATTGCCTGAAGAGCGGGTTGAAAGTGATACTTTTCCGCCCTAGGGAGAATCGTTTTCAACTGACAGCTATCACGTTACTATTGAACCATGATAATGGCGGAATGAGAAAAATAAATGCAGATTGCCAATAGTTCGAGGGACTCTTCGTTCTCATGTTTTTATTTATATTTCTTTGTATTCGTAATGAAAAGCACAGTGTTTACCTCGGTTGAAAGTAACTTATTTAGTCCCTCGAACCCCGTCTCGGGGCTAAATAAGTTACTTTCAACCCTTGGGTAACAATGGAATGTGAAAAGGGTTCGTGAGCTTGGGGTTTTGTGGTAGATGTTGATGGTTGGATCCCAAAACTGCCCCTTTGAGATTGATCTAAAAGGAGCAGTTTGATTGGGTTTTGTTGGGTCAATAAAGATCACTGGTATAGTACGGACTTCTAACTAGCATCTGCTCGCGGTTCTTTATGCTTTATTTCTATGGAAACGTTTCAAGTATATTTCTATGCCATGGGAAGTGATTAATGAGATGAAAACCTATGTGGCACATAGGTTTAGCCTATGTTTTATTCCAGGGCTAGAACAACATCTATTCAAAATTTCAGCCTGATCCGTTCTGTAGTTTTCGTCATCCATACAAACTTTCGTTTTATAATATTAATAAGGATTAAAACTATTGCCGCCAATTTATGGTAGAAATGGTAATATTGGTTTGAACCAGCGACGTTGTGAGTCGATTGACTGAGTATATTCGGATAATTGCGATCAAATACGCATTCTCTCGCATGATTGGTTAACCCCAAAAAAATCTAAATAATAAGGCTTTGTACTTTACCCGAACAAAATTATTTATTCGATTTCATCACATTCCTGGCAACACTGCTCAAAGACTTTCCTCTCGGCTGTTGACACTGCGGTAAGTACCTAAAAGCGGTATTACACTAGATGTTATTCGGGGCCCTAACTACCGGCCCTGAATATCGTCCGGGTCCGGGACCCTAAATCTTATTACACCACTCTTAGTTAGGGTCCCTAAATACCGTGTAGTGTAATACCCCTTTATGTTGAACAGAGTAGTTGCCCTGAACAGATTATTATATCTCCTACATCCAATGCCTAATATCGTACCTGCATCTTGACGCTGTTGATGTCGTCTCCGTTGACGACCCGCTTGACGGCCAGCCCGCCCGCCTTGTGGTACGCGTCACCCACCAGCCGCCGCACGTACTTCATGAACGCGCCGTAGTCCGAGGAACGCTTCACCACATTCTCAATCTTGCCGAGCGCGCTCAGCCCCGTGTCCAGCGGGAGGTACTCCTCTTCGTTTTGGAGGTAGCTGGCTAGTCTGGACGGAAACAGATAAAGATAAGTAATAGGTAGTTTGAGCTAGAATAGTCAAGCAATTTTGGTTTGTGCAAAACACGCAACGTCCTTATTATTTACATTTCGGTGGTCAATCCATAGGTAAGACGAACTAAGCATACAGCAGAGTGTGCCCCTATTGAGACATCAATACAGAACTGTTTGATAATTTTACTTACCTAAATCACAGTAGTTAGGTAAAAACCGTTAAAACTATGTTTATGTATATTTATTTATGTGTTAAACTAAATCCTATGACATGGAGTATAATAACTAGTAATTTTATAATAAATAGTATTTGCCTTCGCACGCTTTGATTCCATGGAAACGTTTCTAGGCAATTCCTAACCTAGAACTGATTTATGATATGAAAAGTAACCTATGTTTTATTCCACTATAACTAAAATTTCAATACGGTCCATTCAGTCAGTAGTTTTTGCGTGAAAGAGTACATCCATATATGAGAACATCCATACAAACGTTCACGAAATAGGAAAAACTTGATCAAAAGTAAAGTGATAATTACTGTAAAGCGATGGTGTAGTTCAGCCTGTTGGACCAGGCGAGCTCGAAGGCGTCGGAGAGCAGCTGCACGCGGCCCAGCACCGGCACGTCGGCCAGCGCGCCCGCCGACAGCGTGTCGGCGATCAGCCGCCAGTTGCGCTCGTCGTAGTTCACGCGGTACGGCGCTGCATCACACACACAAACATTTTATTAACTACCTTCATTTTTGCAAAGAAGTTAAGCTGCTGAAGTCTTATTATACAGTTAATAAATAAATAAATAAAAGCTGGACAATCCACACAGCACCATCTAGCCCCAAAGTAAGCTACTAAAGCTTGTGTGATGGATCACTGATATATTTAATACATTATATACATAGATAGATATTTTTAATTATACATATTAAACACCTAGACCAACGAAACTTTCTGCAGCTCGTGCACAAATTTGTTCCGAGACGGGAATCGAACCCGCAACCTGCTGCGTCGCAGGCGGACCTTCGCCCACCGCGCCACATCGGTCGTCACAGTTATATTGATACAAAAGATCTGGGAGGCTCGATACCTATATAGACTAATTTATTATCTGTAACAAGGGAGCTAAGGACTTTCTGTTCTTGTTTGACAAATTCATAACAAATTCATTCATTCATTACATTCAGAAGGAGCGGTTTAGCTGAAGGAATAATAAAATCTTCTGATAAACTACATACACATAATAGACCAATAGCAGTTAACACAATTGTAAAAGTTTGAAGAGGAGGGTTCACAGGTCCTATGAAGCCCGTTTATATTATTTTTGGTAAATGTTGTGCATGCCTGTGGTACACGTTCTATATAAACTTTTACAATTGTGATAACTGCTAAAGTGTATCTGTGTGTTTAAATGTTTTGCTTATGTGTATTATAGGCAAGCCTTAAAACATACCTAACTAATAAACATTGCATCACAAGGAAGACTAATCGTCAGATTATCCAATCAAATCTTGTGTAATCGTATTTGTCAAGAGCATTCGACTGTGAACATACATTATGAATTAATCAGAGGGAATCAGGGACGTGCTACGGGGATATAATTTGGATGTTCTAGCTTCTTATTTGAGTTACAGAAAACAGTTGACTATTTTCACACGGAAAACGGTCTACGAGAGGTCTTTTGAAAATTGCGGTTCACCGCAGGCATCATCACTCGACCCATCTCTATTTTTAGTTTATGCAAAGGACCTAAGAAGGAGAAAGACTGAAATAGTAAATTACAAAGGACCAACCTATCGTCGGCAGACAGCAAAGTATATCTCCTGCTGTGTTTGACTCCCTTAAGGGTGTTTTACCATAATCACTACAATTGTCTGGCGGATTGAAGATCGCAATGGAAGCGCTAAAATAACACAGAATGCATTACAAGACGGCTTTAAATATGACATCCATTGGTCGAGTTGGAGTAGTCAATCCTACCGCGGGACTGGATCAGCTTTCAATGAAGCCTACACATGGATACTCACCGATCATATCCGGGTTGAAGATGAGCCACTCGTCGTTCTCTGCGCTGTGCGAGAACTGCTGGCGGGTGTCGAGACCCTCGCCGTCGGCCAGCCACTGCAGCGGCGCGTCCGTGTACGGCGTGGGCTCATTCTGGCAGAGCACGCGCAGCGGGACCCACCACGAGGATGAGGTACTAGCGCGCGCGCCGAGGGACAGGTAGCGTTTCTAAAAATAAAAAATACAAAATCTTTATTCATAAACTTAAAATACATATACATACAGTGTTTGAGACCCCCTTTTAAGTAAAATATTTTACCTGTGTAAGGGGAATCTCGCTCTACCGAAAACAATAGAATTTGAAACGTACAATAAGTTTAGCTTGTATTTATTAAGGTATGTAATGCTACTATAATTATAGAGCTTATTATTTGTTTCTGTACATAAACAATCACTATCACTACATAGTATAAAACAAAGTGGCTTTTTCTGTCCCTATGTCCCTATGCCCCTTTGACTGCTTAAATCTTTAAAACTACGCAACGGATTTTGATACGGTTTTTTTTAATAGATATCAAGAGGAAGGTTTATATGTATAATAAAACCGTGCGAAGCCGGGACTGGTGGCTAGTTATTTATAAATCTATATTTATAACACACTAGCATCTGCCCGCGGATTTGCACGCTTTATTTCTATGGAAATGTTTCACCTACTTCTATCCCGTGGGAATTGATTTATGAGATGAAAAGCCTGTGTTATTCCAGGGCTAGAACGACTTCTACTACAAATTTCAGCCCGATCCGTATAGTAGTTTTTGCGTCACAGATGAACAAACATCCTTACATTCATACAAACATTCACGTTTATAATATTAATAAGGATAACCTTGGATATCTCTGAAACTACAAGAACTACGAAGCTCAAATTTTGCTTGGAGGTTCCTTTTAGGACGTAGCCAGCCGCAAAGAATGTTTGGATGATAGGGATGTTTGAAAATTCGTATTCAAAGGTAGTTAAAATGGGGCCAAGGGATGGAGTATTTACTATTACTCTTGGGGTCTACAACGCACTGACCTGAGTGACAGTGAGCGACTTGGAGCCGTACTCCCTCTGCACGTCGAGGATGGGGTACCCGGACTGCGTGGTCCAGGTGTCCATGATCTGCTTGACGGAGACGTTCCTCGTCAGCGCGTCGTACTTGTCGCTGACGGCCGTCAGCTCGGCCCACAGGTCATCCTGCGCCGCGTTGTTGTACGAGTACTTCACTAGGTAGCTAGGGAAGAAAGCGTTGCTTACTAGCTGTGACTTCGCGTTGAAACTCTCCACACACTGAAGCCGGAGGCGGAGCGGAGGCAAAGGCGTGGCGGTTTTTCGTATGGCACCGCGCCGTCACTGCCTGCAGTGTGTGTGTAGGCTTTCATAGGATTCCATAGAATACAACTCGCACGCCTTCGCATCCGCTCCGCCTCCGGTTTCAGTGTGTGGAGACCTTAAGTAGTGACTATGTATGGGTAGTCATAGAGTGCCTGAATAATACTATTTTGATAGGTATAAACATTAGTTAGGAACACATATTCAGTTGTTTATGTACTTTTAGTATTATTTATTTCTCAAGTTTACCAAATGTGTGACACCGCGCAAAGACTGCGGATACTGGACAAACTTCTTTGGTTTACAGTGTTTTATAATTAACAATATTATTAGTGTTTGATAAAATACAAAACAATTCATATACCTTATATATTTTACTCAAACTTTCATCCCCTCTTTTTATTTTATCCCAATGGTAATCTTATAAAAGTACTCGTACCTACCCAACCCTACCTATGTAATACTGGAGTTTTGGCAGGCAAAACCTTCCAGCGTTGTTACATGGTTAAGATATAATCTGTAGGTACTAGAATTAAACTGTCAGTGTGTGTGAAACCCTGACTTCATGCTAATTTCACCAAACCAGTTCATTTTCCAACCCTTCACTGGCAAAAAGACTCTGCGATTATGGATTGTAGCGACCTCTAGCATGACGTGACCTGAACTACAAATGACACAACAAAAATTCTGAGTGCAAAAAGTAGATCACGTGACCCATAATCCTAAATCGCGCGAACGCTGGTCTCAACAACATCTGACCTATATACAACTGTCCGATATCAACTGTCAGTCGAAAGAACCCGGGTATGCGCGCTAGCGATTACGCTAAAAGCACCCATCCAAAATTGACACTTTTAAGGCCTTTGAAATTGTATAGAAAGGACGTGCGCGATGGCCATTGAAATGGCTTTCGAATGTCAATTTTAAATAGGCGCTTTTAGCGTAATCGCACAGCGGGACAGGGAAGATTTTCCTCTGTATTCTCTATCTGTATTAACCATTTGTAGGAATATCACCTTTACCCCCAATCGGATGGATAGTTTTTAAAACAGTTGGCGTCAAGTATAGAGATAGCACTATTAATAAGGCGAACCTACTTGTGTATAGCCTCCTTGAAGACCTTGTCTCCAAGGAACATGGTCATCATGCGGATGAGCGTGGATCCCTTGCGGTACGAGATCTCGTCGAAGATCTCCGAGATCCGCTTCGGGTCTGAGATGGAAACTGATACCTGCAACAAAAACACAGTGATGATTGAAAAAAAATATGACAAATATGTTATCAATACATAGTATAAAGAAAAGTCGCTTTTTCCGTCCCTATGTCCCTTTGACTACTTAAATCTTTAAAACTACGCAAGGGATTTTGATGCGTTTTTTTTAATAGATAAAGTGATTCAAGAGGAAACTTTATACGTATGACAAAACCGTGCAAAGCCGGGGCGGGTCGCTAGTTTAAAATAAAATGAAATTACCTTTACAATGTAAGTGCTAAGCCATCAGTTATGCATTTCTTACAAATTTATATTAAATCTGTGGTATCAAACATTCTCAAATTATATCAACTGTTCCTTATACCAAGTGAACTTTATTGAAATGAAGTTAATTCATTTCTATTATCACCAAACCGGGTCTCAGTTTTTGAGAAGCCCTGTGTGTAAAAATAGATTTCTATACCTACAATTTGTATGACCAAGAGACAAAATCATATGTATATGAAAATCCGTAGAAGATCCAGATATCGACATAGCTCTCAGAATTAGCAAGCAGTATGCAAGCCATAGCTTTGTCATAGTTACCGGATGATTGGACTCGAGCGCGTCTAGACTCAGCACGCTCATGATATTTGGTCATAGTTACCTACCGGATGACTGGACTCGAGCGCGTCTAGACTCAGCACGCTCATGATGTTTGGTCATAGTTACCGGATGACTGGACTCGAGCGCGTCTAGACTCAGCACGCTCATGATGTTTGGTCATAGTTACCGGATGACTGGACTCGAGCGCGTCTAGACTCAGCACGCTCATGATGTTTGGTCATAGTTACCGGATGACTGGACTCGAGCGCATCTAGACTCAGCACGCTCATGATGTTTGGTCATAGTTACCGGATGACTGGACTCGAGCGCGTCTAGACTCAGCACAGTCAGCACGCTCATGATGTTTGGTCATAGTTACCGGATGACTGGACTCGAGCGCGTCTAGACTCAGCACGCTCATGATGTTTGGTCATAGTTACCGGATGACTGGACTCGAGCGCGTCTAGACTCAGCACGCTCATGATGTTTGGTCATAGTTACCGGATGACTGGACTCGAGCGCGTCTAGACTCAGCACGCTCATGATGTTGTCGACGGCGTAGTTCCGGTCGGCCCCCCAGAGGGGCTCCACGGCGTCAACCCCCACGGAGGCTGCAAACGTCGCGAAGCCCTCGTTCAGCCAGAGGTCCGACCACCACTTCATCGTCACCAGGTTGCCGAACCACTGGTGAGCCAGCTCGTGGGCTATCACCTGCAATTAAATCAATTTTTAACATCCTAGCAATAATAAAGTTGAAAACACACAGAAGCCGGAGGCGTGCCGGTTTTTCCTATGGCACCGCGCTGCCACCGCCTGCGGTGTGTGTGTAGGCTTTCATATGATTCAATAGAATACAACTCGCACGACTTCGCCTCCGGCTCTCCGGCTTCTGTGTGTTTTGAACTTCAAGGTGTGAATACGGAGATGACGAATAACAGAGCAGAATGGAAGAAAAATACATGTTGTGCCGACCCCACTTAGCATGGGATAACTGGGATAAGGTCCGGAGATGAAGAAGATCCTAGCAATAATATACCAAATGATTGGGGGTTTCCAAGCAGCTGCCAGCAAATTACAAATTATTTATTTACGATTGAATTTATAATATATTATTAACTTATAAACCTGACAGGGACGTACACTTTAATTTATACCATTTTACTCTAGAAAAGAATTATAAAAATCGGACTACTCTGTATACTTTGTATTTGTATAAAATATACAAGTGATCATCATAAAAAATACGCGTTGACTTGAGAAACTCCTTTGTTTTTTATCCATTCTACTAGCAGTCATAATTACATGACAACTGGTTAATATAACGATTGTCGCTTTAAATTCCGCAGGCATGTGGAGCAGATGGATCAGCCCGGAGCAAGAAAAACCTTATTTTCCTTCTTTGGTTCATGTACAGTCTCCCAAAGTAGATAAACTCACCTCTGCCACTCGTTCCTTGTTCAAGAAGGAAGACTGCTGCTTGTCATACAGCAGCGCCGTCTCTCTGTAGGTGATGAGGCCCCAGTTCTCCATGGCGCCGGCGGAGAAGTCGGGGATGGCGAACATGTCTTGTTTGGGGAGCGGGAAGCTCACGTTGAACCACTGCTCGAAGTGGGTCAGGACCTTGGGACCAATGGAGGCGGCGTACGACGTCTGTGGACCAAGGGCACTTCGATATAATAAATAAATAATTCCGGACTGTCCACACAGCATCCTCTAGCCCCAAGCTAAGCGGAGCTTGTGTTATGGGTACTATATGACTGATATACTTAATACAATACATTACATAGATAGATATTTTTAATATACATAAAAAACACCCAGACCAACGGGACAAATTTCTGCAGATCGTACACAAATTTGTTCCGAGGCGGGTGCTTTAATTTCAAAATCATCATCATTATCAGCCTATATCAGTGCACAGCTGGGCATAGACCTCCCCAATGAGCAATACTTTACTCATCAATCTATCCTCTCCTGATTTAGCGTCTTGATTCAGTTTTTTTGTTTATGAATTCCTGTATTTTATGTGAACGCTCATCTCTCTTATGATAGTTTGTTTACTTTGTGTTTATTTGGCAAAAATATAATATTTTGATATTGTTTAATTTCAGTTACGGCACCATCAATTTTATACGTTTACCGATTCTGTCAATCCAAAGATTGCCTGGAAGAGATCGCTGTTCGCGATAAGCCATCGATTGTGCCTTTCAATTTAATAAACATTAAGTTATTGTTTTTATCATGTTTTGCATGCAATATAGATATCTTAATTACTTCAGTAACAAACCTGATCGATAGCGTCTTGCCTAGCCCAGATCTTGAACTTGGTGTCGGAGAGACCGGCCGGGCTCTCGACGTAAGAGAACTTGGAGACCACGAAGGCGACCAGGTACGTCGACATCGGCACCGAAATCTCGAACACGTCGAATACAAATAGCGACAGGTCTTTGCTGTAAACAAAACAGTTTGTTAAGCTACTCGCAGGAATACACTCAAAAAGATCAATTTTTGGTGAGTAGGTGCAATCAAATCGTGAGTGATGTTAAATTTACTCTAGATGGCAGGTCTTAAAAACCCTTTTTTCTTAAAGAGCTTAAAGGGCTTCTACCTAGGTTAGGTAGAAGCCCAGATAAAGCTATACATGATCAATGCATGGCTTAATGCACTGATCATGGCACAGAGCAGTACCGAGCTAGGGTGGAGCAGTCTAATGAAGTCTATAATGTGGAATGCCCCAGAAGAGGGACAGTGTGCGTAGGATTTGTAAAGTCTTGAGTCACCCGAGTGGCTCATTTCTCGCAGCTTCGGTCCGTATAACCGCAAGGTTGGTAGGACCACGGGAAGGTGAAGGAAATGATCGTGACATCGATCAAATCATCATCATGGAAACTTACTTGAAGCTCTTCTTTATGAAGTCCCATGACCAGTACTCTTCAAGCACGCTGAAAGTCAATAAAAACAATATTAGGAACTATTTTAAAAATTAAGGTCTTCAATAGAAGACCTAAATTTTCAGGCTGCGTATAAACTATGTTTAGTTATCGATACGCGATAGAGAGAGCCAGTCTTTGTTTCTATGGAAACGTCTGGTGCGTCAATTTTTATTATATTCAAGTTTACATTTCTGCGGAAACTTTGTAATTGGCATTCAGCACACATGCACATATCAATCTTGTTGTAAGTATATTGTATTAAGTACATCAGTCATCTAGTACCCATAACACAAGCTCTGCTTAGCTTGGGTCTAGAGAATGCTGTGTGGATTGTCCAGCTTTTTTTATTATTTATTTACAGGTACACACCGGCATGTTTAATGTAAAAATCTATTCTTAATACCTAGCTGTAAGCTTTCCTTCATCATCAGCCTACATTAATCCACTGCTGGACATAGGCCTCCCCTAATGAGCCATAGCGTCCTATCTTCAGCTAGCCGCATCCAGCATCTGCTAGCAGTCTCGCAGATCGTCATCCCACCTGGCCGGGGAGCGTCCTGCACTACGTTTTCCAAGTTTCAGTCACCACTCAAGAACACTTATACCCAACGGTTATCGGTTCTTTGCTAGATATGGCGGGCCCAATGCCACTTCAGCTTGCTAATTCTTTGAGCTTTGTCGATAACTTTTGTTCTCTGTCGGATGTATTCATTACGAATCCTATTCTTTAGATAAAATGTTTTATTTGTATTGGAAATAGTCGAGCGTTTGGCCACTATCATGTAAGTGAAGATGTTGCCTAAGATGGAGCACACTTTCTCAGAAGGAACTTATTCACTCTTGATTCGGGTCCGAGCACAGCTCTTTCCATAGCTTGCTGAGCGACTGTTTTTGCGAAGTTTTCCTATAATTCTGAGAGTAAAAGACTAACTTGTGATCAGCTGAGCTCTCGAGCGGCATGTTGGAGACGGCGCTGTAGTTCCGATGATGGCCGATGGTTATCTTGAAGGTGGCCTTGTACATGGGCTCGTCGAAGCACGGGAAACCCTTGCGGGCTGAGATCGCCTCGAACTGAGTCGCTACCAGGTACCTGAGGGAGTTCGATCATTTTACAAATAAATAGAACCAAACTCGACGACCTATGGGGCGAGAGTACGCTTGCTACGCAAGACATTGCGGGATCGATTCCCGCCTTAGAACAAATTTGTGTACGATCTGCAGAAATTTACTCGGTTGGTCTGGGTGGTTTCTATGTAGGTATATAAAAAAAAATATAGGTACCTATGTTATATAACGTATTAAATTATATTATTCATTATCTATTACCCATAACACAAGCTTTGAGTAGCTTGCTGTGGTGCTGTGTGGATTGTCCAGCATTAGGTAATTTTATCTATTTAATAAGATAAATTGGAAATCTATTACACTAAAAGACCGCGTACGTTAAATGTAAGTACATAGTCCTTATTTCCATACAAACTTTCAAGTTTAGGATAATTATGCCTGCGACATTTGAAAATGAATAGAATAGAATTTCTTTAAGGGTGTAATTTTGTGTCGGATATAATCTAAAGAGAGATCGCTCAACTCACTCGTTATCGTTCGTCTCCTTATTCAAGTATGAGCTGATGTAGACTCCGTCGAGTCCAGGCTTCAGGTTCCCGGAGAATGGCATCGTCAGCACGTACTCCCGGCCGGGTTCCAGCCGCTTGTCCGTGCCCAGGGTCAGGAGGTTGAAGGTCGCGTTCAGGTTCACCTCTTTGATGGCTGGAGAGTCTTTGGAAGAGTCTTCGCTGGTGATAGAGACTTTGGATTCGTCGATGGAGAAATCTTGCATGTGGAGGATGATTTTCGATGTCGGTTTTCGGGCTTTGATCTGTGAGAGACAGAAATGTTGAATTTAGCTTGCATTTACAAACATTTTTAACATATTCACAATCCAACCTCGCTCGTTGAGACCCACAGGGATTCGCTTGTTGGACCTAAAGTGGCGCCATCACTTATTTTATCAGATAATTCCGTTAAATTCCAAAAGAATTTCCAAAATTCACACGTACAGTTTGTTAAACCTATCATAAGTTTTTTAAGTATAAGTAAGCATTTTGGTCCTCACTCCTTAGAATACTAGCATCATATGCTGTAGATGTGATTACTAGTAGGTATGTGTTTATTATATTCTATTTTTCATGCTTTACTTGACCAAGGAACTTTTGAATTTACTGTAGTAAATGATTTGGGCTCTGAACGAAAGAACGTGATCCCACTGAAATACAACAGAATCGTAAGCTGGATGGATGATCAATGGGGGCCTTTGCCCAATAGTGGGACTATTTAGGCTTATAATAATTTGGAATTGTGTGAAACTTCCAAAACAACTTGACAGTTGAAAATCTGATAAAATCTGCTCACACTACCACTGCCAACTTAAACGTAACATTAAGAGAAAGATCCTCATTAATGGCAGTTGTAAGTACAAGTTAAGTTCACTTTGTTTATTGTTATGTACTCTTCCTTAAGACCGTGACTTATTTATAGAGATACAGATAACCAATTAACTGTCTGTGAGTAGCTCAATAACTTTACTTTGTCATTCGGGTAATACCTGCTTCGATTACCTTGTTGGTCAATATTATAGGCATTTAAAAAGATGTGACGTCACTTCAAAAGGAAAACCTTCATAAAAACTGTTGAAAGTAAATATAGTATAGTTACTCATTGGTAGTCACATCAGCCTCCGGCTATGACAAAGGAAGTTTCTACGTCCTGAGTGTTTTGGCAAGGTTTGTGCAATTTATCATACTTAATTATAACAACGTATATTTTCTCAGAATTGTTATAACTACAATAATGTTTAGTCAAATCCGAAATAAATACTTAAGTTTTTTCTTTAGACTTACAAAAAAGCACTTGGACTGGTCAAATTTTTATCCATAGAATATTCAAAATAATATTTTATGGTTTTATATATACATAAGGTGTTAGTTTATTTTCTATGCGCTTAAATTTTTTACTTTTTTTTACGACTAGTGGAAGAGGTAGTAAACAAACCATTAGCACGTTTAGGTATAACTAACGTGTAGGTAAATAAAGTAAATAAAGTAGATAAATATCAAACTTTAAGCTAGCCCACGGTTTTACGGAATGCTATTAAAAAGATAACAGTAGCTACTTAACTATATATATATAAACAAAGGGTTTTGAAAAGGTACAAAGGTAAAGGTGGACGGTGAGGTACCTACCTACCTATCTACAAGTAAAGTTACACGTATATTCGCATTTAGGTAAGTAGCTGTAATCTGTGCATAAGTAGGTATAAATTGTCTTTAAATGCCAATAAACCTATGCTACGCATGGTTGGCCATTTGTGCTACGCCAAGCTACAAAATGGCTACCATCGCTGACCCATTCAGCAGTGTTTTTTCCATTCTGTCATAATCGATATCTACACAACAGAACAAATGACTATTAACTGTTTTAGATTCAGATTTGAGTTGCCTATTTATTTATTAAATTGAAAGATATTTTTCTGTACCTGTAGGCTTAATTTAGTTAGCAGTGGTGAACTTGTAGTTTCCTATAACATAATAAGAAAACAGATAAAAAAATACAACTAAGGTTGTTATCGGCTAATATAATGCTCATGTGATATAAATATATTTTAATAATTTTGGACAACCCATACCGTGTCATCTAGCTAGCCTTTAAGCTAAGCAGAGATTGTGTTATGGGTACTACATGACAAATGTACTAAATACAATACATTACATATGTACATTAGAAAACACCCAGAGCCCCGGCCTAGATATTTGTAAAAAGTACAAACATTTGTCCTAAGGCGGAGATCGAACCCGCAACCTCCTGTGTCTCAGTTGGACCTTCGCCCGCCGTGCCACATCGGTCGTCAAATATATCCAAAGAAAATTAAAAATTAAATCCGTAAAAGCTATATTTCGTCACTGGATCGATGTCGTATAGAAGTAACGAGAATGACCGTGGTAGCGTAAGAATCGACCTCCTTCAACTCAAAGCGCGTTTGGGATTCAACTACGAGAACCAGGGCAGCAGTTCCACCTAGGTAGGTACTTTAACACCTTCACTGTGATCGCTAATCCATCGTGGTAATAATACCAAAAGCCCTAAGTTGATTGGGTGAGGCTTTTTCAACTATGGGCATGAGTATATTGAGTACTAACTTTTAAAACTGTCATGGTTTCTAACACAAAAGTCATTGAACATGGGATATGTACCATGATTTGTTTTCTTTCGAGTTTTTCGATATTTCGGCACCGTTTCAAGCGCCATGATTACGAAAGAACTGAGGTATCGTACCCTCGTTTTTCGTCTTTTGCTACGAACTTCGTACTTCGTTCTTTCGTGATCTAGCTAGGTTAAATAACTTAAGCTATGTGTACATATATTTTCCATGAACTCGCATTAGCAGCGGTGGTTAAACATTATGGAAAACTGAGGTATCGATCTACCCTCGTTTTGAGTCTTTTGCTTTGAATTTCGTAGCAAAAGACGAAAAACGAGGGTAGAGCGAACGTTCGTAGTACGAATGTTACCACTACCAATAATATTGAGTGGTGCGGAGGTACTAACCGTTATTTCAACTAAGCCGTAGAAGCTGTAATTGGTCGCAGGGTCGATGTCGTACAACAGCCGGATGTCGTAGTGGCTGGGAGTGACGTCACCGGGCAGGAGGTACGCCGCGGACAGAGCCAGGTGCGCGGCGCATAGTGTCACGAGCAGCCCTGCCATTGTCACTGAGGAAGATAAACACACGTTATAGTTAGCATTGTATTTTTGGATAATTTATTATCTTTTTATTTGTGGAAACTGCTAAGCATATTTTTCTAATGTTAAGTATTTTATCTTGTACCTTTTTGTTTCCCTAAGATAAATAAATAAAATTATGCTATGAGAACAGATTTTTGGGATAAAGGTAGCTTATGTTTTAATCCATATCTAGAACTATTTATCTATCCAAATTTCAGTCAAATCCTTTCCTTAGTTTGTTTATAGACGTGAAGAAGTTATTTCCTATGGTTCCAAGCGCGAGAAACGATAAGTAAAACCTAGTTCCCACTGCACAGCCAACGTCAAATATCGCTGAACAGGGTCAAACTTTTATACACCGCAAATGTTTTTTGATTTTTTCTTGGTTTTGAAATGTTCAACAAATTTAAGCGTTAACCTAGAATTTACTTAACTACTTCTACTATGTAACTGCTACAATTTGTATCGCCAACCATTGTAGCATTCGTAGCAGTAGCACAAACGGATCGTAGCATGCAAACCTGAAAAAACCGGAGCTAAGCATACTTACCCTGGTATACGATTGCTACTACGGCTACTTTTGTGCTGCGTGCGCTGTACCACAGAATACAAGGATACAAGGAATAATCTTACTATCTTACTAATATAATAAATGGGAAAGTCGGTTTGAATGTTTGTTATAATAAGTAATCTTTGCCACTACATACTTATGTTATTTAATTTGGAATGTACATAGTTTAGGACCTAGAATAGGACATAAGCTATTAAAATTTGGAAATTTTAACCTCTGATGGGGTTAAATATAAATAGGGTGGTAAAGTTTGTATGGAAAATATTTTTTCCTCGGTTCGATTCACTCAAAACTTGGTATAAATAAAATATGGGGTGAATAATTAAACACGTTTTTTTATTTGTACACAGTAACCCCTAGGGGGTATGCTTTAAATTTCTGAAATTTGTACGTTAAAAAACTCTGGTTTGTGGGCGAAGCCGCGGGGCGCATCTAGTTCAGTTTCAACAGGGAAGTTCTACAATAATCTAGTCTACGAGTGCTACAACGTAGAAGCACGGGTGCTACGCCAAGCGACCTATGTCTACGAATGCTACACTCGGCTACGTGTACTACGCAGTACTATAATAATCTGCGACGTGTGATTATTTAGCCATGTACATTATTGTACATAAGCTATATTAGAATCTAGGTTGAAATAGGTTCTGTACATGATCACTGGCACAGATGTTTGACGGGCCAAGCATTCCCAGTATTGTAGTTTAGGGAAGATTAGAGAAAAAAATTGAAAATGATAACTTTATCTTCATAAATTTTTGCGAACTTTGTAAATGCGATATACCTTATTTTTGCCTTTTCTGCCCTAGACAATCATCGCTGTAATTGGCCTCTGGAATGTCTACAGTCCACAGAATTTTGAACAGACGTAGTTCTAAGCCTGGAATAACACATGGGCTTCTTTTTATCCCATAAATCAATTCCCATGGGATAGAAATACCCTAGAAACGTTTCCCTAGAAACAATGCGTGCGAAGCCACAGGTATAAGTATAGAATAATACCCGTATCATATAAGTCTTGCTCTTAATATTCTTGACCGTGGCCGAGATGTGAACATAAGGAAAATAATGTATGTTTACATTCGTAACTACCCACATATTATGCAAAGTTATGATACACATTTACATTCACATTTTTGCAAATTTATATACGGGGCAATAATTTATACAGTCAATCCGTTTCGTATGATATTTTTTAAACACGTGGTAAATTCCGTTACCTTTGACGGTTTTAAAATATGGTAAGGTAGATAGGTAAGTAAATTTAAAACATGCATTGGTTTTCAACTTTAGCTGTGCTTTTAGGTAAGGTATGGTTATGATGCGTTTGAATATGGAAGAACAAAAGAACCAAAGTATAAACTGTCGATGGATGCAGTGCATAAAATTCTTCGTTATTTACTTAGGTATCTACGAAATAATTAAGAATATGTTTATTTCTACCTACGAAGAAAGTATTTACAAATACAATAGTTTTTAAGTACAAACCAACATATTAAATAATCTTACTATCTTACTTCTTATTATACTATACTATATAAGAAAGTCTTTATGAATGTTTTTTATAAGTAATCTCCGCAATTACTTAAGTTATTTAGATGAAATTTGGTACGTAGACAGTTAAGGACCTAGAATAAGACATAGGCTATTAAATTTCAAAATTTTAACCTCTGAGGGGGTTAAATAGGGTGGTAAAGTTTATGTAAAAATTATTTTTCCTTGGTTCGATTTACTCAAAACTCGGTATGAATAAAGTATGGAATAAATAATTAAACATGTTTTTTTTATTTTAACAAAATAACCCACAGGGGTTGTGTAATAAATTTCTGAAATGTGTTTGAAAAAAAACTTTGGTTCGCGGGCGAAGCCACGGGGCCCATCTAGTATGATAATAAAGAGGTAAAATCTTTTAAGAATGTCTTGTTTGAGATAAAACATGACTGCAGCTGTGTTTGTATATAGTAGGTATACAATAATATTTTAAACTTTAAATGGTTGTGACGAAATTAATAAATAAATGCTGGATAATCCACACAGCACCAAAGTAAGCTATTCAAAGCTTGGGTTATGGGTACTAGATAACTGATATATTTAATACATTATATACAAAGATATAATGTATTTATATAGAAATAAGTAGGTCCCTTGACTTAGGTACTTACTGTTATGGAGAGAGATACTTGATCTCCTCATATATTTAGATTTAATTGCAAATGTGGATGTGTGATGTGTCCCTTTCTATCGCTGAAATCTCACGGAAATCTGTTTCGCATTTATAAACATCATTGATGTATTCTTTGTTTGTAAATCTCTGAGTGCAATAAGTAAATAAATAGTTATTTTGATGTTAGATTTTGTAAATATTTCAAAAAACGTCAAAATGTCAAAGTGACAAGAACACCATATGAAAAAAAATCCGCAAAAGAGGTTCTACGAACTTTTTGTCGAGCTTTGCGGTGCCAAATTATGTCAACAAAATGCAAACACTAAAAGTCGATAAGTGGTATTTAGCCATTACACCAAGATTTGAATTGAATTGAAGTAGGTATTTGTTTAAACATTATTCTACATTAGAGGTATAATGCACATGGAACCCCATGTAGGTATGTACAATCCTACGCTAGTTGTCAGGTAGAAATCGCTCTTGAACATAAAGACAGCCAATTGTCACACACTCTATCGTTTCCATCGTGAGTTTGTCTACTTAATCTCATACAAAGATGAGAGACAACTATCGAGATACTATCGTTAAACCGAACTCAGGTGTGACTGTCTGTAGTAGTCCTTCCTTCGAGTTCACGACCACCGGGCGGCCTTATCACTTCATTACGAATTCTGCGCACAGGTGACATTGTCAGCACATGAGGTGGGTAGAAAGGGAACTTCGTAAATCTCGGTTCTAGGATCCAACATTTTTAATGTCAACAAAGACAGTTATGATCGAAACTGAACATGACCTCCATTAGATTTCATTATATATATACCAACGCATAATTGCACGCACAGGGGTGTAGCAAATAAGTTCAAAAACGAATTAAACGAATAAAAGCTATAAAATAAAAAGTTATTCCGAAATTCTGAGGATTTGGTCTGACGATACATTTTCCACCAATGTTTCTAAAAAAATATCTACAATTCTAGTACCACATCAAGTGTAGACAAGTGTAGAGCTAGGTAGGTAGGTACTTATAGATAGGTCGTTTACTCACGCGATATTTTATTAGCAAGTTACTATTCACGTAACGGGTTCGCATTTATTTTACGTTTTATTGCCCCTTCTACCATTTTTACGGTAATGGAACCAATAGTAGGTAATGAAACGTAAAAGTGAACGATCATCTATTATACTTAATTTTATAAAATTTATAACAATATCACAGGCGTTTTTTACTTTGCAAGCTTACTTGTCGATGTATATAGTAATACTTAGGTTAATACGTAGGTAGTAATTGACGACCGATGTGGCGCGGTGGGCGAAGGTCCGCCTGCGACGCAGGAGGTTGCGGGTTCGGTTCCCGCCTCGGAAAAAAATTGTGTACGATCTGCAGAAATTTGTTTCGTTGGTCTGGGTGTTTAATATGTATAATAAAAATATCTATCTATGTGTATATAATGTATTAAATATATCAGTTATCTAGTACCATAACACAAGCTTTGATTAGCTTACTTTGGGGCTAGATGGTGCTGTGTGGATTGTCCAGCATTATTTATTTATTTTATTTTATTAAAGTTGGCCCATAATATTATGAACTTGATGACTTAAAACTCACATGAGCAATTAATTTAGTACTGAATTCCAATTTTAAAGTTTGTGCTTTCATCGGTTTATGACTTGGCTCAGCAGTTTGTCTCAATCCTTTTTTTAACGATTTTGTGATCTATCAATAGAATAAGGCAGACACCATATGGTCATTGAACTCCTTGGTCGTAACAAAGAGCTAGTTTTACAAGAAATGCAAATTTGTATACTTACACAAGTCAACGAACCTTGTATAGAACCAGATTTTGGAAAGCAGAGGATCATTTGCATTTTGTTATTTGGACTTTGCTAATGTTTTATATCTTTTTCTGAGCTTTATTCAGGATAAATCACTAACAAGATTTATACGTTTTCCTGCTTTGTATAAGATTGGATTTCTTCGTCCTTTCCTGATTAAGTTACATTGATACAGTATCGGTAGTGGGGAAACTGGCAAAATTTGAGATGTTGACAAAAATCCTAATGTCTAAAAAACACAGTCAAGTAGGTAATTAATCTTTCTCTTTATTATATATATGGAAGCAAAAACATAGGCTAGTTTAAGAACTTAAAATTATATGCTTCGAGAATGCAATCAAAGGAACAAAAGGGGTTTGGAATAAAGGAACAAGCGACTTTTTGGAGATAACGACCAGCCCAACAGGATGAAGCTAGTAAGCTGAATTTTCAGGATACCTTCTAATACGCAGGCATCCGGTAAGAAGGGATTTATTTAATTCTTCCGTAATTAACTTTACTTAACTTAAGGTGGTGAAAAGGAACGTTGAAGTTTTTTGGTGGTTTTGTAGCTCTTTAACCAGTAGCCCGATTTGATTGAAACTTACAGAGAATAGTAAAAAGATAAAGTTTACTGAACACTAGTTTCAGGTTATTAAAAAAATCTGAAAATTTAGTAAAACGGGTAATAAAGGTATATATTCGTAGGCTACGTCTTGAAATATCAGTATTTTTTACCTGAAATTTCAGTAAGTCATGAATGTCATGATACAATAATACGTTGAAAGAACTGTATCGGGAATTTTCAGAAAACCATAAAAAGGGATAAATTGGGTGTAAGTTAAGCTAAGCTAAGTTAAGCTACGTTATTGAGGTTTTCAGTAGCTTCAACCATTCGTCTAATTTGCTCGGAACTTACACAGATTTGTAGTTCGATTCGATTGAAAAGATAAACCGTATAATCTACGCGAGAGAAGCCGCTAGCGGAAAGCTAGTTGGTTCATAATTTTGCTTGTTTTCTAGGATTAACTATACCATGATATTAATACAAAATAAACGAAATTTTTCAATGGTTTATCAAATGGTTTATTAAACAATAATTTTAATTTTGTTTGTCTTTTCTTTAGTTTTTTACGTACCTACCTATGTTATCGCTAGAGCCCATATTATAAAACCCTAAAATGAATTAGAAGCAATATTAAAACTTGATTTCTATTATCAGAAGTAGGTTTTTTAACAGTAGGGCAATATTTTTCCTAGGGCATTAATACCCTATACGTAGCTGCCCATTTCGTCATCCCCAAGACTGGACCATTTATCATTCCAAATCTATCCAACGTGCTCCATTTACCCACTTATTTCTTGGAAACGTTTATTATATTTTCTTTTATTTAGTAAATGTTACCCCCTACCAAACATATATGTATAGGCACCTATATGTTCCACCTAATGCGAGTGATGTCATGTGTTGTTGGGCCACTAATGTATTGATGTTGAACATTTTCCCTAATGGCCTTTCACGGCCGGGGGTGGTAGGTAAACTAAGTGAAATTATAAAGCTAGGCTCATAAAATGAGGTCGAACAGGTCAATGTAATGGTTTCATAGAAAACCACTTTTTATAATGTAACTAATGGTAATCTTTCTAAAACGCGTTGTACAGGTCTATACTCAGCCTTTTATAAGAATTATAAAATCATTTATTTCGTTACTTTATGTGTAAGTATTATATTATAAGTCAAATAATAAAATATCTAAAACAAATTTTTAGGTTCCGTAAAGGGTATAACGGGATCCTATTACTAAGACTTCGCTGTCTGTGCGTTTGTCTGTCTGTCTGTCTGTCACCGGTCTGAAATTATCACATTATTAAGTATTTAAAAAAATATCTGTGGATATATAAGGTGAGAGGAAGACCGAAGAAAAGATGGATGGATTGTGTGAAATAAGCTTAAGAAAGGTGTGAATACGGAGATGAGGGATAACAGAGCTGAATAGAAGAAAATTAACACTTAGCGTCCGAGAGAAGAAGAAGAGATTAAATACTAAAAAACATAGATAATAAAATAAATATTGAAGGGTGCTCCCATACAACAGATATGATTATTTTGCCATTTTATAGAAAATGGTACGGAACCCTTCGTACGTGAGTTGGACTCATACTTGGCCGGTTTTTTCTCCGCTCGCGTAAAGGACAGATCTAAATGCATTATCGTATAAATGCATGTAATGTAAAATTAGGAAAAATAACGATTCATCTGGATAAAATGTTAAATTCTTAGTTTGAGAAGCGAATTTTTCCCTTTTTGGTTTAGCAAATTTGCTTTATATGCCGATTCCTAAATAAATAGTAAGGAAAAAAACTTATTGACCACCAACAAATAGATACCTACCAAACTACCTCGATTATGTTTCAAAGGATATCAAACAAACTTTCACCAGGAAATAACAACATTACTAATTATTACTTGATTGGGATATTTTTATCCGGGCACTGTGCCTGAACACTCCATTGGACTAGGTAGTAACTAGACTGAATTAACTAAACAATAGTACAAACCTGTGCTCAATCTTACACGGAAATGTTTTGCGAATGAGCAATCAAAACATAGGCCAATCTACACCTACCTGCAATCTACCTCTTATTTTAAACTAGCTACAGCCAGTGATTTCAATCCTCACATATTATGAACAACAATTTGATATATTACGTTATCTGACCATTAAATAAAGTTCTAGGTTACCGAAGTAACTAAACGAACAAGTTAAACAAAAAGTACACATAACTTTTTTTAATTTGGGGTAGTTTAAATAGAAACTAAGGGACACAACAAGGTGGAATATTTGATTATCTTCCATTCATGAATCCAAAGTCATTTGATTAATGCTGGACACAAGCTAGGTCTTAAACCTACTGTTTAAAAAATATCTAATTTACAATCATGTAAGTTTTAATAGGTAGATAAAAGAAAATTATTATACCAAATGATTATAATAAAACTAAATTATTATAATAAAAACCCGGCAAAATAAAGAGAAGTGTATACTCCGTTTGTGGTAACTCCTTGGTAAATGAGAGGATATTATAAGATCGATAGGTGAACAGAAATAACTTTGTACTCACTTGTGGCGCCGAGCTCGGTTCTACAACAACTGTGGCGGCGCGCGGCGAGAGCCGGCGGCCAGCGCTGGCTTTTAGATGTCACGACACGATTCACTGCTCGTTTGGTCGAAACAATATCAATAAGATCAATAATTCGTCGGTCGTCGGTCGTTTCGGTAAGATCAAGAGTCGCATCTTGGTCAAAAACGGAGATCAGAGGTACATACCTACTGTAGGTACTTTTTGTGTTAACAGTTAAGTTATTCTAGGAAGTTAAATAGGTTACTTCATCGTGGGTTTTAGTAAGAACTAGCGACCCGCATCGGCTTCGCACGGTTTTACTATACTTACGTATAAACCTTCCTCTGGGATCACTCTATCTATTAAAAAAACCACATCAAAATCCGTTGCGTAGTTTTAAAGATTTAAGCATACAAAGGGTTATAGGGACAGAGAAAGCTACTTTGTTTTGGACTATGTAGTGATTTAGATTATTATTTTTAAATCGTCAACAAACTCAACTCAATATCTATTAACTTGCTCTGAAAAATCACAACTAAAAGTAGGTACCTACCGAGTAAATCAAACTTAGTTTAAACATGGCCTATGCCATATGGGAAAAATATAATGATGTCAGAAATATCTAACTACCCTCTACTGACCCTAAGGAAAGTAAAATTTGCATTTCCTAGGCCTAGATTAGGGCAAAACGTTTAGTTTAGTCAACTTTTTTATAACCAACACCATATATTTGTGACCCATATTCGCAGATAAACGTATTTAATAGGTTAACTCCTTCATAATTTTATTGTAAGTACTTTTATTGATTGATACTAGGAAGTGCATTTCGAAATTTCGAAATTTCGTAATTTCGAAATTAGTAGGATTTTTTGGCCATTTTTCAATTTCGAAATTGGAGTAGAGGAATTTTTGGTTTCCATGATTTAACCAGGGATTAAATAATAATATGGGTACCTTGTATACCAACATCTCATTATAATACCCCCCCCGACCAGTGCTGAAGCTCTCTAGCAACTCTAGCAAGTAACAAGTAACCGCCTGAGGAGGTCTCTCAGTCCAAAATGCTGGATGCTCTAACTGTTTTAAGAGCTTATTATCAACCACATCAAAATGTATTACGCCGTGCCACAGACGCAAAGTTCCTATATATTAATGAGAAACATTAATTAGAAATAAAATAATATATAATAAAATACGCATAAATAATTAAAAAAAAGTCGTTTTTACATAATTACATAATTTGATTGTGCAAAGGATTTTTTTTAATATCGTCCATATACATCAACGTAAAATCACAATAAAAAGTTAACCGGATAGTAACCGGATACTAAATAAATACTACAGATACAGCTATAAGAGGATCAAAAAGATGAATCAGGAACCCGTGAAGTCAGAATCTACGCAGCTGGCTTCAAAACCGTAACAGGGACGGGAGCCACTCAATAGACCTCTTATGCATATCAATAATATTAGGCAAACACAGCTCCATATTCCATTGTGAATATGTAGCAGTAGCCCAGAGAGCTGTACACAACAGAGGAATCAGCGACTAAGGCGTACGTATTCTCTTTGACAGCGCTGCCATACTCAGATCCCTGGAAGGTAACGGCTGCAAGTCCATTCTTGTGTTCGAATGTCACCAAACATTAGAAAAGATAAGAAAGACCAAGAACAGGAGCATCCTTCAGTGGATCAAGGGATATAGCGGAGTACTAGGAACGATGACGCCGCTCATGAATTGACACGCAGGGGATTGAAAACTATTACAGAAGGGCCATTGCCCTTCCTACCTCTGCCATTCTCTTTGCTCCAGATATGAACTAGGCTCAGAACTATAGATATGTATAAAGAGCGACGACACACCTGTTCGAGTGCAGACAAGCCAGAGTGGTGCTTCCATTTATATAGATATCACCGGCGCTAACAAATCGTTTCCTTTACCTCAATAGATTGGACATGCATATTTTGGTGGGAACACTAACGGGACGGGACACTGCCCACTAAATAAATAGTTATTCAAAATTGGAACGACGGACAATCCTCTTTGCAGAGGATGTCTTAGCGATGATGAAACAGCTGCCCAGGTAATCCTTGAATGCAAGCGAATAACAACACAATGAACATAAATCCACAACTTGACGAACCTGTGAAGATTGAAGATCTCAGAAAGATTCTGCGCTTCGGGATGGAGTAAGGCTGGCCAAGCTAGCAAAATAAACGCGTAATGGATCAAACTGAGTCCGAACACGGAACCGCTTAGTTCGAGTGGATGGAATATCCACAAGGTAAGAGTGGTAATGCGCCGTACGCCTACTCGTCCTGGACCTGGAGTGGAAGGGAGATGGTGGAATCAAGTAGTGAAGTTCCTGTGAGCATCTCCGAAATGTAACCTATGAAAGATCGATAGGCAAGTGACAAGCTGTCCCGGTGTAAAGTATCGCTGAACCTTGTTTAGGATTCCTAGCTTCATGGCTGCTATTTTAGCCTTCGACTCAATAAAGACACCAAAGTTAAGAGTTTGTGTGGTGTGAGCGTGACACCGGTGTCACTTGATGTAGTAAAATTGAAGTTTTTTAATTATTTTTATATTTTGGATAAAGGAAATCACTTTTCCGACTCTAATTTTATCTGTAAAGAAAGGGAGTCACAGATCTCATTATCACCAGAGAATAAAAGCTATATTTTCTGTCTGAATTTCGAAATTTCGAAATTGAGCGTCCGAATTTCGAAAGTCAGTTTCGAAATTGAAAAATATCGAAATTGGACCCCCTAATTGATACAGGTAGAATAGTTATTGAGGTGCTTGCTAGCCACACAATTGACTTGTCCAATATCGCATGAATATAAAGACAAGTGTTTTTTTATTTGCCAATAACATGTGCGAAATATGACAGACTTCCCATCGTCATCAGTTATGTATCTTTAGCCACGTGTCGTCTAATTTAAAAGCCTCAAAAGTTTCTCTGACACGTAGTTAGGCGCCTTCCAAATAGACGATGTACTTGCCTACTCGATTGTCCATAACGACAAGTTATTCTGTAAGGTCAGTTTACATGCATGAGCTGAGCGATGTAAGGCATATTGTAGTAGGTACTTAATTAAATACTTATAGCATAACGAGAAACAGAAAGTAACTTTCTTTGCAAAGGTTCAGTAGAGAAGGGAAGGTACCTAAATTGAAAGTTTTGTAAATGACATACATTTACCATCGTAGCAAGCATTTAATAATAATAATAATAAATCATTTATTTTGACACACAGTTATACACTTACATATTGAATCCGTAGGGTCCTAAACTAGCCTAGGCTGTGTTTTAGGATCCAGGGCTTCTCCTTTTATATTTATACATATTTGTGTCTTACTTGAGTTACTTAAAAACAAAAAACAAATTAAAAAAAGAAAACTAATCAACATGAAAAAAGAAAAAACATTAAATTGTAAAAGCAGTCAACATGAAAAAATATTTTAAAAATGAAGCAAGAAAGGATGTTTAGGTAGGGGAGAGCAAGCTATATTGTACCAGTCTCGATATGGCACCGAAGCCTAATTAAAAAAACTTATCTTATATTACTAATAAAATAAATGGGAAAGTCTGTGAATGTTTGTTATATGTAATCGCCATAGTTATTTAGATGAAATTGATATTGAAATTGATAGATAGTTTAGGACCTAGAATAAGACATAAGCTAATAAAGTTTTCAAAAATTAACTTCTGAGGGGGTTAAATAGGGTGGCACAGATAAAATACAAAACAAATAAAAATATATTCTATTCTATTCAAAGTTCGTAAGGAAAATTATTTTTCCTTGGTTCGATTTACCCAAAACTCGGAATAAATAAACTATGAAATAAATAATTAAACACCTATTTCTTATTTTTACAAAATAACTCCTAGGAGTTGTTTTGTAAATTTCTAAAATTTGCACAAAAAAACTCTGGTTCGCAGGCGAAGCCGCGGGGCGTATCTAGTTTATAATAATTAAGTCATATTTCAAATGGTACTTATACTAATTACTGGTAATTATCAGGTGAAAAAAGGTGGCTAAGCTTAAGTACCTTAGAAATAATAGAATATTCTTGATACTGGGTATTCTCTGGATGATCTTGGATGAAAAATAAGGTGTACGATATCGCCAACCTTCCCTTACTATGTGTAACTGATAGAACCTCGAAAACTCGGCCAGCGGTGGCGTGGAGGTCGACGCTATTTTTGCAATTGGTTATTTTTACACCGGCGGCCGTAAGAACGTTTGATCCTTTCTATTTGGGGTCAAGGAGTTCATGAGGTACTGCGGCTTTTTAAGTTTTTAAAAATTATCTGAGCGTCTGGTCGATGCGACGCGTGTTCCGAGAGCTGGTGAGTATCTGGCGCAGCGCATCAGCATTTTCATATAGTACAGAGCGCTACGCACGGAGCAAAACAGCCAGATTTTTATAAACTAGGATTTGCACGCGTATTTTCCATGGAAATGTTTAAAGATTATGTAATATCATGGGAACCGATGTTCAGTAGTTTTAGCGTTTAAGAAGTAACAAACAAGTGCAAACTCTTGCATTTTTAATACTAGTGTGAATATTCTGTCTCTCTAGTACCTAAGTATGATTAATTATACAGGTATTATCCATCCTATTTTCCAACCTTGTACCTAGTTGCTAATCTGCAGGACTACTATTATCAGGCAAACAGGACGAAGTGTATGGTAGTGTAACTTAGATTCATTTACAACTTTTTTTTAAGTCAGTATTGTATCATATTCGTTTTTTTATATAGTATAATTAGTACGCTCCATTCATCAACTATATTTGTATAAATACTCTATAATTAGTTAGTTTTAGTTCAGTTATTTTTTTTACTATGAGTGGAAACTGTCTTAGCTTTATTAGCTCTAGCGCACGGACCTATTCTTACTTAAATATAAGCTTTTTGTTTCCCAAATAAGTAAAAAAAAAAAAACTTTTCACGTTCAACGGCTGAACGAAAATGAAAGATGGCAGACGAAGATGATATTCCAGGGAAGGAGCTAGGTACCTACCAACTTTGCAGTAAAATAACTTGCAAAGCTGGCAGAAGATATTTAGGTAGGTACCTACCTAAATACTAGTCTCACTTCAAATAACAAAGCGACTCGCTCCGCTCATGAATGTGAAACTGAACATTGATCGTAAACTTTTGTAACGTAACGTCCCTGACTCGGACATTTGAAAGTGGATACTTTTTACACAAACTTTGATAGTCGGTAGGTACAGGTATCTGGTTTAAGGTTTCGTCAGTAAGGCCAACGATGAGGTAAAACCTAAACCTAGGTATTGTTTTTGCGATTGCTATAAAGTTGCATGGAAGAGATCGCTTTTAGCGATAAGGCCACCCTTTTGTACTTAGTTTATCGTATCCAGTTTTGTATGTATTATACTTTCTTTGTCAAAGTATAAATGTTAGAGTTTTCTATTCTATTTTACTTTTTACGATACCGCATTCATCAAAAACGCTTCAGCCATTTGGAAAATTCCAGGTAACTAATAAAGATTATCAGATAAATGCAGTGCCGGATTTATATTTTGTAGGAGTGTAGGCCACGTAGAAAATAGAAATTAATAAATTTTGGGGGCCAGGCAATAACGTCACCAACTCAAATCTTTCCTTACTTATAATATAAACACGAAAGTTTGTATGGATGGATGTTTGTATTGTAGGTAACTCTTTCACGCAAAAACTACTGAACGGATAGGGCTGGAATTGAATGGACGTAGTTCTGGCCCTGGAATAAAACATAGGCAACATCCTATGCTTATAGGTAAGTTTCCATGGTATATAAATAAACAGCCGTTTGGGCTGGAAACCCTTGGTCTTTGAGATCCTGGAAACACACACAAAATGTATAAAGATCAAACCAAACTTCTCATAGAGTCCACATGTACTCGTACTTACCTACCTAATCGGAATGCTAGCTTCTATTACAATCAACGAATTAGTTGTGGCATTCTGGGCACTCTGACTTCTGGTGTTGGCTTAGATTTTAAGGAGTCTGTTAGAATTGTAAAAACTTCTTGTAAAACCTATCTACCTAAAAAGCCTTAAACGTTTCCATAAAACAATGCGTGCAAAGACACGGCCAGAAACTGTCTGGTAGGTAAATAATAAAATCTTGTATTAAGTACTGTTTTATGGAAATAAATGTTGGATTCAGAGTCAACTTGAGCGAGTATTCGAAACAAGTCTACCAGCTTCTCCCACTCGGACTAGGGTTGCCAACTTTTTTTGAAGAAATAGATTATTTCTGATTTCAAAGGAGGTAAAAAAGAGTACCTACGCCCTTATAAAATAGAGTCTCATATGATATTTTTTTTAACAGGTATTTTAGTTACTTATTGCAGCACAACTATTTTTCATTGTTTTCAAATAATTATGATTGTACTACTCTAAACATTCTAACACTCTTCCATTTATACCACTATTAAGGGATACCTACCAGCGTATTACAAGTAATACCTAAATAGATGAGTAACATTGAGTCAAAAAGAGTATTTTGACGTACTCTATGAGAGTTAATACTAACTCTATACAGATTATAGAGTACGCCTACGTGATATAGAGTACAATACTCTATTTTAGAGTACGTTTGGCAACCCTAACTCGAACTGTTATAATATAACCGACTCGTAGTCGATACAGAACTAGTTTATGACCTAACTAATGGATCGGATCGGCGCTAGGAGATATAACTTGTATGTAGGTACTTAATTATGTAACGTACATACCAAAGAACAGACAGACATATTGATTGGGTTAGTCATATTGTAATGGAATTTTATATTATTTTAAGACGTTATACTTGATTGAGTGACGCACTTTGGTGAGAATATTTCGACAAACGGTCTAAAACAATAGGAATAAGGTACAAAATAATACAAAGTCAGCCTCCCAGTTCACCGTGGTTCAGGGGCGACGTTAGCAGAAGGGACGTAGTAACGGCTCTCAGGCTTCGTTCCGGACACATGCCACTAAGGAAATTTGCGTATTTAAAGTTTGAAACACACAGAAGCCGGAGGCGGAGCGAAGGCGAAGGCGTGCGAGTTGTATTCTATGGAATCCTATGAAAGCCTACACACATACCGCAGGCCGTGGCGACGCGGTGCCATAGCAGGAAAAACCGCCACGCCTTCTGTGTGTTGTCAACTTTGTAGTGGGCTGCAGCATACAATACATTTAAATATTAGACAGGGCCCTATGCCGCTCATTAGGGGAGGCTTATGTCCAACTTTTTTTGACGTATCTACACCACAAAAACACTAATCTACGGACTTAACACGCCTTGTTCCTATGGGATTGGTAATTCTTAAGTTACTTTTGCTATTTTGTTATGAATATAATGCAAGTACATTTTTATTGTGATTCTAGCATCTGCCCACGGCTTCGCACGCAAATTGCGTCCTTGTCGGCAACTATTCTCTCTTCTATTACTGTGTTGAAAACGTAGACTTGGGCTTATTCTACATTCTGTTTTGGACCACCATTACCACCAATACCGAAAGAAGAAAAATAAGAAAACAATAAAATAATATAAATACCTAATAAGATATATATTTTAAAGCAGGATTTTAGTTTTTTACTAAATAAATTATGATTCTGCTATTTTTAATAAAGTTTTCCCAAAATGACAAGCCAGGTTTAATAAGCAAGGAGATTATACCTCTAGAATTAAAACGTTCAGTATTTATTTAAATGTTTTATTTTTGATACATTATTTTACAACAAAATCACTTTTAAAATAAAACTTAAAAGTAAAATGCATCAATTCCTTATAAAGATGGCACCGTTCGGTAACTTTTATTATTTGTATAACATATTTAAAATAAATTTTCACAATCAATACAAATCAATACAGTTTTTAAACAAATATAATATTTTTCTACAGAGTTTTAACTCCAACATACAACAGCACCGATAAATATTACAAATTGATATGATTTTTATTTGTTGTACATTTTATAAAAATTCTTAACATATTAATTTTCCTAATACTCTAAGCAGGAGCAAATTTATTGTTCAGATCGTTGTCAAAGTAATCATCGTAGGCCACACAAGTCCACTGCTGGACATAGGGCTCTCCACGCCACAAATAGGCCTCCATTCCCTGTGATTACTACAATTTTATTAAATTTCTAAATCTATGGTAAATATTAGTTTTAATTTGTTTCTATTTCTTGATTGTAATTTAAATCTTATAAAGAAATATCCTTTTATAATTAAGTCCTACTTAAAATTTTAGTAAAATATATTTAAAATATTGAGTTTTCCTCAGTTATCTAAAATATACCATTCAGTTACAAATAGAATAAAGTCTTAGATAATCAATCTTATTTATTGGCAATATATTTTTCACCCTTCAACCATTGATAATGTAAAAAAACACAAAAAATATTAATAATGACACATGCATTATTATTTTTTATTCTTGGAAGCACAATTTAATATTCAAAAATTTTAAAAGAGATGAATCTTTTTGCCAGGAACTTTCTAATCTAAATGCAATATCAAATGAGTATCAACATGCTTTAAATCACTATAATAAAATGAAAACATTTACTTTTGGTCCACAGAAACCTATTTACTTACAAAATATATATTTTTAGATCTCAATAAGAGCTTATGTAAATTATTGTCATCATTTCAACAAGCCAACGAACTTAGTTAATTTCAACCTTACGCTTTTATTGTGCGCTGAAAGAGAGACTTTCTTGGTTTATTTGGTGTTTTTTGATATTATTTGACGCGTGCGCGAAGTCTATATAGTCCACGGGTGCACGCGTGGGCACTCAGCCAGTATTCAAGGGTGCGCGGTGTCAGAAGTCGGTGTAGTCCACGGGTGCACGCGTGGGCACTCTGCCAGTAGTCAAGGGTGCGTGGTGTCAGAAGTCGGTGTAGTCCACGGGTGCACGCGTGGGCACTCTGCCAGTAGTCAAGGGTGCGCTGTGTCAGAAGTCGGTGTAGTCCACGGGTGCACGCGTGGGCGCGGGGCGGCGCTTGCGCAGCGTGCCGAGGATGGCCAGCATCTCCTTGACGGCGGCGGGCTGCTCCTCGCTCCTCCTCTGCACGGCGCCGGCCTCGCGGGACTTGAGGTGGAACTTACCGCCTTTGATCTGGTCGACTATCGCGTCGATGGCGCCGCCAGCTGAAATTCACATAATTAAGTTGTTATACTGTATCAAAAAATGCTTTATTTCCTTAAGACCTTGCAGGACTCTTGGACTCGTCCCACAATACAGATTAAAACAAAATAATTGAAATTGTAAAATAAAGTGCTCACTTTGCTATTTGTTCACTTCAGTCTTTTTAAGATAAAGTAAAGAAGCGAATAAGAAACCTTTATGTTGTTAGGTTGTTGGTTTTAGAGTTGGAGCTAAACTCGTTCCAAACATATTTATCCTCTAGATCAGTGGTCGTCATTTGCGGCCCGCGGGCCGCGTGCGGCCCGTGGGCCATTTTTGTGCGGCCCGCCGTGATTGACTCAAGAACAGCGCAAATAAAATAAATATTATGTACTTTTCAAGCACTGTGAAAATATTTTCTGTGCGTGGCAGTTCAATTATTAGAAAACAAATGAATCGAATTACCGCTATTTTTTTTAATATAATAATCCATCTAGGACAGGCGAAAGCCATAAAGCCATACTGCCTTGTCTTTCGTATTTTTTGAATTCAGTGAATTGCCGCACACAATTTTTTTAGCTTCAGCATTTATTTTTGTCATTCTGTCATTATCATGGTTCAATAGTAACGTGATAGCTGTCAGTTGAAAACGATTCTCCCTAGGGCTGAAAAGTATCACTTTCAACCCGCTCTTCAGGCAACTACAGACCTATTTTCCGAGTATGAGTAATGAAATTGTACATTGTTACCCAAGGGTTGAAAGTATAACTTATTTAATCCCGAGACGGGGTTTGGCGCCCGAGTGTAGCGAGGGCGCCAATAGTTCGAAGGACTAAATAAGTTACTTTCACCCGAGGTAAACACTGTGCTTTTCATTACGAATACAAGGAAATATAAATAAAAACATGAGAAAACAAATTAATCAAATTGCCGCTAATTTTTTTGATATATTCAGCATTTATTCTACCATTATCATGGTTCAATAGTAACGTTATAGCTGTCAGTTGAAAACGATTCTCCCTAGGCTGAAAAGTATCACTTTCAACCCGCTCTTCAGACAACTTCAGTCAGACCTACTTTCCGAGTACGAGTAATGAAAAATATTTAATATAATAATTTGCATTCTGTAATTGTAGTACCCAACATTTCACTACACCTGTTGCTAGTTTACAATATATATGTATTATATATAGTGCGGCCCGGAGTAGTACGTCACATTGTCCTATGTGGCACTTAACCAGAAAATTATGACGACCACTGCTCTAGATAATCTGATATTTTATAGTATATGGGTGTCATACTAAAGAACTAACAGGATGCCGTCAATTGTTTAGTATGGTCCGTAGTGAGGCCCTGGGCCCGAATTACACTAAATAAATCGCTTCACCATTTAAATAGTATCGTGTCAAAATGTCAGTGTTAAACTCTTTTTGGTATTCTATTAACACATACTTTTAGAGATTCATTCATAGCTGTGACGATTTCGATCATGACTACCAATTTGACATTATAATTATGAAAGTCTCTTCAAGCGAAAAAATAGTAGAATACCAAATGCACTTAAACGTCATTTTAATCATCTTGAGACTATTGAGACCTTTGTTTTGAATTTAATGGAATTCGGCCCCCGGTGACATATAACTCAGGCTCTCCGAACCTACAACCAGGCACCAGTCTTCACAGTACGGGGAAAACTTGGATACCTAACCTAACCTAAAAAAAATCTTTATAACATTTCACTGACAAGATTGTGATTAAATTTTGAATAGATGTAGTTCTAGCCGTGGAATAACACATAGGCTACTTTTCATCTCATAAATCAGCTACGATAGAAATAGCCTTTGAAACGTTTCCATAGAAATAACGCATGTGAAACTGCGGGCAGATCTAGTCACTACATAGTATAAAACAAAGTCGCTTTTTCTGTCCCTATGTCCCGATGTCTTTATGTCCCTTTGATTGGTTAAATCTTTAAAACTACGCAAAGGATTTTGATGCGATTTTTTTTAATAGATAATGTGATTCAAGAGGAAGGTTTATATACTTATAATAAAACCGTGAGAAGCCAGGGCGGATCCCTAGTATATTATAAACGCGAAATGTATGGATGTTGGTTCCTCTTTCACGCGTAAACTACTTACAGGATCGTGCTGAAAGTTTGAATAAGTAGTTTTTAGCCGTGGTAGTTTTTAGCGTGGAATAACACATTTAATCCCGTAAATCGGTTCTCATGGGATAGAAATAGCTTTGAAACGTTTCCATAGAAACAACTGCAAAGCCACGGGCAGATACTAATTAAATTGAGTTTAGTTTAGTGCTTATTTAGCAAACAACCTAACAAAATAAAGGTTTCTTGTTCGCTTCCTTAAAAAGATGAAGTGAACAAAAATCTAAGTGAGCACTTTATTTCTAAGTTTCAATTATTTGTAACTGAACTGTGAATTTCGTGACGTTTCCAAGAGTGCTGTAGGGTCTAAAGGCAATAAAACACTAACTTTGACTTACCACCATTCTTAGTAGATTCTAATTAAACTGAGTTAAGTTTAATGCTTACCACCATTCTCAGCAGCCTGTTTATTCCTCCGCAGCGTGCCTTGTTTACTGGCTAACATGGACGCCATGTCCTGCGCGCCTGGTAAGGTGGTCGGCGGAGGAGGGGGCGGGGGAGGAGGAGGAGGGGGAGGGGGCAGGCAGGGGGGCGGAGGGGGCGGCGGTGCCTGTGCTTGAGGGGCTGAGGTGTCCACTTGAGGGGCTGGGGTGTCCACTTGAGGGGCTGGGTTTTCCACTTGGGGGCCTGAGTTGTATTTTGTGGGGGTTGAGTCTTCAAGGGTGGACTGTGTGGGAGATGGGATACGGGGTGTTTGTGAAGCTGAAACGAAAAGAAAGTTGTTAAAATAGTCCCCCTAGACAAAGCGTGCATAAGGGAGGCACGCTTTGTCTACAATTTTATATAACTTTAAAGGTCTCCACACACTGAAGCCGGAGGCAGAGCGGAGGCGAAGGCGTGCGAGTTGTATCCTATTGAATCATATGAAAGCCTACACACACACCGCAGGCGGTGGCGGCGTGGTGCCATAGGAAAAACCGCCACGCCTTCGCCTCCGGCTTCTGTGTGTGGAGACTTTAAAAAGAAGCTTACCGGCAACATCTTCTTCTTTCTCCTCCACAATCTTCTTTTCTTCCTTCTCGTCCACGGAGACGTTTTCGAAGTAACTGATCCGAGTCATCAGGTTACTCCTCTTAGGTTTGACAGGCAACTTGAAAGTCTCTGACAATTTGACGGGTTCCGGTTTGACAGGGTCTATCGATTTGACAACATCTGTCAGTTTGCTCGTGTTTGTGAATTTGAACTCTGGTGTTGTTTTGAGTTTGGAGCCGATTTCGGTTAGCTTTCGTTCTGGAAATAAAGAAAAATATAAAATGTTCAGCTTGAATTCAGTCAGTAAAATACTTAATAGTTAGGTTTATTTTAAGTAGTACCTATGGAGAAAGTTTATAGATCCAAACAGATTTTTGGATATTTGTTAATTCTTCTAGCTAAAGCAAAATATGAGCCCAGACAAAATGTTTAAGATTTATTTTTTGAGTTGTCTAAATTTGGATGAATTAAATTATATTCTAGAATGATTTATAACGTCAATATCAAGTTATTTTTTAAGATTTTACTACTTATCCGATTTTACTTACTGATTTACCACAAAACTAGTATTTAAAAGTGAAACAATAGAGTTATCTTCACCAACCTGGCGTCTGTTTGTAACTCACCGGAGTCAGTCAGCCTCCGCTCCGCTTCCGCTAGTCTCCGCTCGGCGAGCTCGGCGCGCCCCGCGGCTTGCCTCGCCTCTTCTTCAGCCAGCTTTATTTTCTCTTCCCACAGCAAAATATCGGTGTCTTCGTGTTTCTCTGCTAGCTTCAGCTGAAATAGATTAGTTTTAATGAGCATTGATTTATTTCAATCTTCAGGTTCGGTTTATGTATGTATCGATCTTTTTATTTTTGGGCAAAAATCATTTTCTGTTTTTTAAACTCGCTAAGGTTTAAAAAAAAACAGCAAATGATTTTTCTCTCACTGACCACCAGCCAATTCAGCAAAGGGTTTTTGTAGATTCATCATCATCATGATCAGCCTATATTAGTCCACTACTGGACACAGGCCTCCCCAAATGAGTGCCATAGCGCCCTGTCTTCAGCTTGCCGCATCCAACAACTGTCAGCCATCTTCCGCAGATCGTCATTCCACCTGGCCGGAGTGCGTCCTACACTGAGTTTGCCAAGTCGCGGTCTCAACTCAAGCACACGTATATGTATGTACCTCCAGCAGTTGGAGCTGGTCCCTGTGCCGCTGCTCGCGGTCCTCGAGCGCGGCGCGCAGCCCCTCCACCTCGCCCAGCAGCGCCTGCAGCCGCGAGTCCAGCTCCATCTATGTATGTACCTCCAGCAGTTGGAGCTGGTCCCTGTGCCGCTGCTCGCGGTCCTCGAGCGCGGCGCGCAGCCCCTCCACCTCGCCCAGCAGCGCCTGCAGCCGCGAGTCCAGCTCCATCTATGTATGTACCTCCAGCAGTTGGAGCTGGTCCCTGTGCCGCTGCTCGCGGTCCTCGAGCGCGGCGCGCAGCCCCTCCACCTCGCCCAGCAGCGCCTGCAGCCGCGAGTCCAGCTCCATCTATGTATGTACCTCCAGCAGTTGGAGCTGGTCCCTGTGCCGCTGCTCGCGGTCCTCGAGCGCGGCGCGCAGCCCCTCCACCTCGCCCAGCAGCGCCTGCAGCCGCGAGTCCAGCTCCATCTATGTATGTACCTCCAGCAGTTGGAGCTGGTCCCTGTGCCGCTGCTCGCGGTCCTCGAGCGCGGCGCGCAGCCCCTCCACCTCGCCCAGCAGCGCCTGCAGCCGCGAGTCCAGCTCCATCTATGTATGTACCTCCAGCAGTTGGAGCTGGTCCCTGTGCCGCTGCTCGCGGTCCTCGAGCGCGGCGCGCAGCCCCTCCACCTCGCCCAGCAGCGCCTGCAGCCGCGAGTCCAGCTCCATCTATGTATGTACCTCCAGCAGTTGGAGCTGGTCCCTGTGCCGCTGCTCGCGGTCCTCGAGCGCGGCGCGCAGCCCCTCCACCTCGCCCAGCAGCGCCTGCAGCCGCGAGTCCAGCTCCATCTATGTATGTACCTCCAGCAGTTGGAGCTGGTCCCTGTGCCGCTGCTCGCGGTCCTCGAGCGCGGCGCGCAGCCCCTCCACCTCGCCCAGCAGCGCCTGCAGCCGCGAGTCCAGCTCCATCTATGTATGTACCTCCAGCAGTTGGAGCTGGTCCCTGTGCCGCTGCTCGCGGTCCTCGAGCGCGGCGCGCAGCCCCTCCACCTCGCCCAGCAGCGCCTGCAGCCGCGAGTCCAGCTCCATCTATGTATGTACCTCCAGCAGTTGGAGCTGGTCCCTGTGCCGCTGCTCGCGGTCCTCGAGCGCGGCGCGCAGCCCCTCCACCTCGCCCAGCAGCGCCTGCAGCCGCGAGTCCAGCTCCATCTATGTATGTACCTCCAGCAGTTGGAGCTGGTCCCTGTGCCGCTGCTCGCGGTCCTCGAGCGCGGCGCGCAGCCCCTCCACCTCGCCCAGCAGCGCCTGCAGCCGCGAGTCCAGCTCCATCTATGTATGTACCTCCAGCAGTTGGAGCTGGTCCCTGTGCCGCTGCTCGCGGTCCTCGAGCGCGGCGCGCAGCCCCTCCACCTCGCCCAGCAGCGCCTGCAGCCGCGAGTCCAGCTCCATCTATGTATGTACCTCCAGCAGTTGGAGCTGGTCCCTGTGCCGCTGCTCGCGGTCCTCGAGCGCGGCGCGCAGCCCCTCCACCTCGCCCAGCAGCGCCTGCAGCCGCGAGTCCAGCTCCATCTATGTATGTACCTCCAGCAGTTGGAGCTGGTCCCTGTGCCGCTGCTCGCGGTCCTCGAGCGCGGCGCGCAGCCCCTCCACCTCGCCCAGCAGCGCCTGCAGCCGCGAGTCCAGCTCCATCTATGTATGTACCTCCAGCAGTTGGAGCTGGTCCCTGTGCCGCTGCTCGCGGTCCTCGAGCGCGGCGCGCAGCCCCTCCACCTCGCCCAGCAGCGCCTGCAGCCGCGAGTCCAGCTCCATCTATGTATGTACCTCCAGCAGTTGGAGCTGGTCCCTGTGCCGCTGCTCGCGGTCCTCGAGCGCGGCGCGCAGCCCCTCCACCTCGCCCAGCAGCGCCTGCAGCCGCGAGTCCAGCTCCATCTATGTATGTACCTCCAGCAGTTGGAGCTGGTCCCTGTGCCGCTGCTCGCGGTCCTCGAGCGCGGCGCGCAGCCCCTCCACCTCGCCCAGCAGCGCCTGCAGCCGCGAGTCCAGCTCCATCTATGTATGTACCTCCAGCAGTTGGAGCTGGTCCCTGTGCCGCTGCTCGCGGTCCTCGAGCGCGGCGCGCAGCCCCTCCACCTCGCCCAGCAGCGCCTGCAGCCGCGAGTCCAGCTCCATCTATGTATGTACCTCCAGCAGTTGGAGCTGGTCCCTGTGCCGCTGCTCGCGGTCCTCGAGCGCGGCGCGCAGCCCCTCCACCTCGCCCAGCAGCGCCTGCAGCCGCGAGTCCAGCTCCATCTATGTATGTACCTCCAGCAGTTGGAGCTGGTCCCTGTGCCGCTGCTCGCGGTCCTCGAGCGCGGCGCGCAGCCCCTCCACCTCGCCCAGCAGCGCCTGCAGCCGCGAGTCCAGCTCCATCTATGTATGTACCTCCAGCAGTTGGAGCTGGTCCCTGTGCCGCTGCTCGCGGTCCTCGAGCGCGGCGCGCAGCCCCTCCACCTCGCCCAGCAGCGCCTGCAGCCGCGAGTCCAGCTCCATCTATGTATGTACCTCCAGCAGTTGGAGCTGGTCCCTGTGCCGCTGCTCGCGGTCCTCGAGCGCGGCGCGCAGCCCCTCCACCTCGCCCAGCAGCGCCTGCAGCCGCGAGTCCAGCTCCATCTATGTATGTACCTCCAGCAGTTGGAGCTGGTCCCTGTGCCGCTGCTCGCGGTCCTCGAGCGCGGCGCGCAGCCCCTCCACCTCGCCCAGCAGCGCCTGCAGCCGCGAGTCTAGCTCCATCTCGCCGGCCAGCAGAGCCGACTGGTGCGTCAGCACGGTCACTCGCTTCTTGGCGGCGCGCGCCTCCGATTTGTAACTAAACATATACAATATCTAATTTAATAACCAGTTGATCAGTTATTACAGTCGTTGTAAGTTTTGGAGAATGGATAGTAATCCATATTTCCAATTTATTATGAACTATGGAATAAAAGTTTGGGGAGATGTCTCCCAAGCTGATCTTAAAGAGTTTGTTTTTTGAGTAATTCACAACGAACGTCGCCGATTTTGGCTCAGACTAGCACAAGACCTGAAAACTAATAAAATAACTAACAAACTTGCTTGCTTCTTTACTTATACCTTTAAAAAGATTGAAGTGAACAAAAATCAAAGTGATCACTTTATTTCCCAGTTTCAATTATACTATTTCTTAACTTAAATTTTCTGTTGTGTTCAAAAGCCAAGGTCTTGCTTTTTTTCAGTAAAATAAAATAAAGCAATTTGAGTTCGACCGTAAAAGTTACAAAAGATTTTGGCTTTGTTCAGAAGAAATCCTTTGACTTTTAATAATGAGGTTTACCGCACCTTTACTCAACCTAATGAGATGTAAGTACATTAAAGAATCCACTAGCTTACTTGTTTTCAAAAAAAGACTGAAGAAATATATAAACGAAAAAATTAGTGTAGAGTAACTCAAAATTTTATTTAATTTAACTTTTAACCTGTAAAATGTCACCCATAAAAATAACACATTCTGTACATTAGGTACTAAGCAAAAATAATGTTTCTCTAAAAGTGAATGTTTATATGGTCTTCACTACATAGTATAAAACAAAGTCGCTTTTTCTGTCCCTATGTCCCTTTGAATGCTTAAATCTTTAAAACTACGCAACGGATTTTGAGGCGGTTTTTTTTAATAGATAGAGTGATTCAAGAGGAAAGTTTATACGTATAATAAAACCGTGCGAAGCCGGGGCGGGTCGCTAGAAATAAATGTCTTTAACCACAAGTATAAGTCGATGCACTCACTTCTCGCACATCTCCCGTTCTCTATCCGCGTTCTCCTTGATAGCAGACACCTCGTCAACCAGCAGCCTGGCGACGCGCTCGTGCCGCGCCGCCTGATCGCGAAGCGCCGCTAGCTCGCTCCCTTGAGACTTGCAGAGGGACTGGCACGCTTCCAACTCCTGGAACAGTAACATTACACTGAGGAGAGAACATTTTATAACACTGAAGAGCGAATATGTTATAACACTGAAGAGAGAACATTTTATAACACTGAAGAGCGAATATGTTATAACACTGAAGAGAGAACATTTTATAACACTGATGAGAGAACATTTTATAACACCGAAGAGAGAACATTTTATAACACTGAAGAGAGAACATTTTTATAACACTGAGGAGAGAACATTCTATAATACTGAGGAGAGAACATTTTATAACACCGAAGAGAGAACATTTTATAACACTGAAGAGAGAACATTTTTATAACACTGAGGAGAGAACATTCTATAATACTGAGGAGAGAACATTTTATAACACTGAGGAGAGAACATTTTATAACACCTTTTTTAAAATAACTGAATATTTAAACAGCTGAAATAGCAAATCACTAGCATAATATGTCCGAGACTTTAAATAGATTAACAGTTTTCGAAAAATAACTAAATCTAAATTTTAGCAGATAAAATATCACTGACCCTTTAAAAAGCTAGCATAATATCCGAGACTTTAAATAAAACTTCATTTAAGTCTTACCTGCACAAACCCTACATTGGTTTAAGTCTTACCTGCGCTAGCCCCACGTTAGTTTAAGTCTTACCTGCGCTAGCCCCAGTTGGTTTAAGTCTTACCTGCGCTAGCCCACGTTAGTTTAAGTCTTACCCGCGCTAGCACCACGTTACTTTAAGTTTTACCTGCGCCAGCCCCAGTTGGTTTAAGTGCTTGTTCACGTAGGTAAGCGCGGGCGCGGGGGCGGGTGCGGGCGCGGGAAACGTTGCGAGCTCGTGTTCACATTAACCGCCAGGCGTTTGCGCGAGTTCATTTCTAACGTCAAGTTCAAACTGGTTGAACTTACCTGGCGTCGCGAGTGAATCGCGCGCTCCGTCGCTAGTTCGACGTGAACACACACAAACGTCTCACGCGTTTGATATAGTGTGTTTGAGCGCTACTTCGCCCGCACGTGCGTTTTGTACGTGAACACTTGGAATCACTACATATGTTTGATATTTCGTCACCGCGCCCGCCACCGCGCCCGCGAGGCTACGTGAACAAGCACTAAGTATTACCTGCGCTAGCCCCACGTTGGTTTAAGTCTTACCTGCGCTAGCCCCACGTTGGTTTAAGTCTTACCTGCGCTAGCCCCAGTTGGTTTAAGTCTTACCTGCGCTAGCCCCAGTTGGTTTAAGTCTTACCTGCGCTAGCCCCAGTTGGTTTAAGTCTTACCTGCGCTAGCCCCAGTTGGTTTAAGTCTTACCTGCGCTAGCCCCAGTTGGATTAAGTCTTACCTGCGCTAGCCCCACGTTGGTTTAAGTCTTACCTGCGCTAGCCCCAGTTGGTTTAAGTCTTACCTGCGCTAGCCCCAGTTGGTTTAAGTCTTACCTGCGCTAGCCCCAGTTGGTTTAAGTCTTACCTGCGCTAGCCCCAGTTGGTTTAAGTCTTACCTGCGCTAGCCCCACGTTGGTTTAAGTCTTAACTGCGCTAGCCCCGAGTTGGTTTAAGTCTTACCTGCGCAAACCTCACATTGATTTAAGTCTTACCTGTGCCAACCTCAGTTGGTTCAAATCTTACCTGCGCTAGCCCCACGTTCGTTTAAGTCTTACCTGCGCTAGCCCCACGCTGGTCTCCTGCGCCTCGAACTCCTGCAGCCTGGCCTGGCTCAGCTGGCTCTGCAGCGAGGCCAGGTCTCGACTCAGCTCTGAGACTGTCTGCTTCAGGAACTCTACTTCTTCGTTACTGCTGGTGTCTGAGGCTGGAAAGATAACACATACAGGGTAATTGACATTCAGGGTAATTGGTTTTGACTTGTCTAAGTGCTTATTTTGTAAGCCTAAAGAAATAAAGATATTGATTTATTATTATAATACAATGCATATTGATTGACTTCTGCGGGTTTTCTTCTCTGATAAGATAAAATTTTAAGTTACAGTAGCCGTAGTTAAGGTTTAATTTTTCAAAGGTCTAAATGAAAAATTATCTCAAATTACCATTTCATTCTTTGATAAAAGGTATCCAACAATTGAAAAGTAGGCCCTAAATCTAACTAAAGAACAAACAAGGCAAAAGATTTCGCTAGTGCAAACATTTAGTTATAACTAGATGCGACCCCTATTTTTTTTTCGTCCAAATTTTAGAAATTTATTGCACACCCCTAGGGGATATTTTGTAAAAATTAAAAAATATGTGTTTAGTTATTCACTCCATAGTTTATTTATACCGAGTTTTGAGTGAATCGATCGAATCAAGGAAAAAATATTTTCCATACAAACCTATTTAACACACCCTACTTAACCCTATTTAGCACCTTATTTAACCCGAGTTTAAAATTTCCAAAATTTATTAGCCTATGTCCTATTCTAGGTCCTAAGCTATCTACACATCAAAAATCATTTAAATAACTTAAGTAGTTACAAAGATTACTTATAACAAACATTCACAGACTTTCCCATCACTACATAGTATAAAACAAAGTCGCTTTCTCTGTCCCTATGTCCCTGTGAATGCTTAAATCTTTAAAACGACGCAGCGGATGTTGAAGCTTTTTTGATAGATTTATTCAAGAGGAAGGTTTATACGTATAATAAAACCGTGCGAAGCCGGGGCGGGTCTCTAGTTTATTATAATAGTAAGATAGTAAGATTATTACCTGTATCATTGGAATCAGTGAAGTCAATGTCGACTCCCTTGGCCGGCAAGGCTTGCATCAGCGCGGTGCTGCGTCGCTTCAGTTGCTTGTTCTGTTTGTACCACTCTCCCGCCTGCGCCATCACCCTGTACGTAACGAAACAAACACCATGTTTAACTATCACTACCAAAACAATTCTTGTATCTTTCACTTTAATCAAATGTTGCCTGGGGAGAAAACACTCAGCGATAAGGCCGCCTTTTGAACGAAAATTATTTTGTACTAGCTGGTACCCGCAAACTTCGTTTGCGCAGGATTAGTATTTCGAGTATACTAACTCGCGGTTTCACCCGCGTAATTCCAATTCCCGTTCCCATGGGATTTCCGGGATAAAATATAGCCGATGTGTTATTCCAGACTATAATCTATCTTTGTGCCAAATTTCATCCAAATCCGTTAAGTAGTTTTTGCGTGAAAGATTAACAAACATCCATCCATCTATCCATCCATCCATCAATACTTACACACTTTCGCGTTTATATAACATCACATAGGAATATAGGATTAAGATAATTATATTCTTAATTGTATATTACTTTCTAGGACAATAAAACATCCATTCATTTATTCATGTATAGTAAAACAATGCATTTTACCGTCTAGCCCTAAATCAGCAGCAGTGCTTATGATCGAAAAGTTCTTCGTAAAAGAAAAAACAAGACAAAGAAGTTTTTGTCAAAGTCATCAAACAATAGAAAGTTATACCCATTATGAGCCGAAATCGAACCAAACATCCCCAAACTTCGTGCATATCCAACCTGATTAATAATTACCATGATAATTAAATAGCAACCTCAGTATTTGAGTTTTGGGGTCAGCATCGTCGAACACTCATTAAGAAGTGTTAATGTCTGATAACAAGGGCATGGCAAGCGTGCCTAAAGAGACGATGACCTTAACTCTCCACTTTAAGGTGAAAATTGCTGAGTCAAACTTTTAACATTAAAATTTCTTATACCTAGGTTCCAGTTGACATTTAAACATTGCATTATCTGTCCTTTATCTTTTTTGTTTTTTGGGTAAATAAATGAATTTATTTATTTATTTATTTATCTCACTGAACATCTGGTGGAAAGTAAAATTTTTTTATACATGAGTCCTTGTTTGTTCTACGTCCTGCTGTTCCTAAGCGCCTGGTACTTATGGAACAGCCACTCTGAAGGCGCTCATAGGTCGGCCAAGGAGCAGTCCCTTAGTTCTTAGTCCCAGACTCTAGAGTCTAGCTGACATTGAAATATTGCCTAACCTGCCTTCTATTTAGAGAAACATTCAACGTACTTGTACATGACCCCTTGATCCACGTTCTGAGCGCCTGGTACTCGTAACAGTCGCTCCGAGTGCGTTCATAGCTCGGCCAAGAAGAGATTCCTTTATTCTTAATCCTAGAGACCAGCTGACATTGAAACATTGCCTAACCTGCCTTCTTTTAGAGAAAAATAAAACCTACTTATGCATAACCCCTTGGTCCACGTCCTGCTGGTTCCTGAGCGCCTGGTTCTTGAGGAACGGCCGCTCCGAGTGCGTTCACAGTTTGGCTAATGAGCAATTCCTCAGTTCTTGAGTCCCCTCTATCTATCTAACTAACTATCTAACTTTGACTTGTCGAAGTGCTTATTTTGTAAGCCTATAGAAATTAAGATATTGATTTATTGATTTAACAAAACATTGGACGTTCTTGTGCATAACCCCTTGCTCCACATCCTGCTGGTTCCTGAGCGCCTGGTACTCGAGGAACAGCCGCTCCGAGGCAGTCCGCAGCTCAGCCAAGGAGCAGTCCCTTAGTTTTTAATCCTAGAGTCCAGTTGACATTGAAACATTGTACCTAGAGTGCTTTTCACGAAAGAAGTTCCCTAGACGCGGCGCTGTAGTAGTGCGACCGAATGAAGCCAGCAAGCATATGGCAATCTGTCAAATTTACTTCCACCAGTTGCCGAGGGACTTTTTTCGTGAAAAGCACTCTACTTGCCCTCTATCTACCTCTAGAGGTAGAGAAACATTCAACGTACTTGTGCATAACCCCTTGGTCCACGTCCTGCTGGTTCCTGAGCGCCTGGTACTCCAGGAACAGCCGCTCCGAGGCAGTCCGCAGCTCGGCCAGGGAGCGCTCCCTCTCCGCCAAGGAGCGCGACAGCAGGGCGTGCTCCTCTTGCAGGATGCTGTGCCGACGGTACAGGTCATCATATTCACGCTTGCCTGGAAAAAAAAACATATCGCGTGAGCACACATTATACCTCCGGCCAGGTGGGATGACGATCTGTGAAAGACTGCTGGCAGATGCTGGATGTGGCAAGCTGAAGACAGGGCGCTATGGCGCTCATTGGGGGTAGCCTATGTCTAGTAGTGGACTAATATAGGTTGATGATGACACATTATATCCTCTCCTGAAAATGACTTGAATCTTACAAGTGGGGTATTGGTGTATTCATATTTCATTATGAATTTAAGATGGTTAACTATAATAATAATATTCAATAATGCTGGATAATCCATACAGCATCATCTAGCCCCAAGCTAAACAGAAACTAACTGTAATAAAATAATGTATGTATTTGCAAACAAGCGTCACAAAGGTGGTGGTTACAAAATAGTTATCACCAAACATGTTTTGCCTTAGTCTAGGGCTTTCCGTAGGCTTCAAAATTTAATAACAAATAAAAGGTTGAAAATAACAGAGATTATAAATAATTAAAAAATAGTAAATGAATTGGCGGAGCTATGAACACCCATGTAGTGGCTGTTTCACAGCCATCTGTAGGTAAGAAAAAATTGCACAAATAAACTTCCCAACAGATAGTAATTAAGCATCACAATTATTTATAATGATTCAGTTATTTTTAAAACATTACCCACTTCTTCTCCATATTATTTTCTGTTTGTTGAAGGTTTTGGAAAAGAGTGAAACAAGTAGATTGAGTAAATACAATTCTCAATGGCATAAAGTATGACCCATGTACCTGTCTGAATAGTCTACAAGTAAAATATAAACATCCAAGTCCAAACAATGTAAGACACAGAGTACAGAAAATCATCAGACCAAACTCCTTGGAAGTAACTTTCACACACAAAGGTTCACATACACTACCCATTGTTATTCTTCTTCGCTACTACTTTAAAAGTATGAGGACAACTCATGGTCTAATTAAAACACTCATAAGCAAAATACTGATGAGTAATAATATCTCACTTGAAGTCAAGATCATGATAAAGTTTAGCAAGTTTCAGTTTTGTTGTAGTTTATTTGAACAGGAAAATAAAATACCCACCAAAGTTAGTAATAACCTTTCTAAGAAAAGGTGAACAATAGTTTTAAACTCATGTAGGTTCCAATGCAATGAGTGTGTGTTTGTCATAGTTACTAAGTAGGTGTAAGTATCCATTGGAAGCCTATTGTTTTCGCTGTGGTTTCTTAGTTTACAACCTATATTTATAATTATCTTCATAACTACTCCAGCCATTCTCAACATAGGTAGGTACAATGTTAGCAAACAACTTACAACATAAAAATTCTACATTCTTAGTTTGTAACTGGGATTTTCTGGGATTATCATCAACCAAGGGCCCGGCACCTTAGAATAATTAGGCTCCGGCACTATTTATTCTGCAGTACAGTTTCCTACGTCAACTTTCCTTCGCTGTCGTGAATTCACGACAGCGAAGGAAAGTTTGTTTTATTCATAAAACTTACAGAAAATCAGCTGACTTTGTTCTGTTTGTCTTTGTTCTGTTGCGTAGGTAGGTACTGACCGTGGTTTATAAAAACATTAAAATATGTTGAGAACAAACTTACCATAATTTCCTTAGGACACAAAATTAACCAAAAGTGTAACAGGGGAGAGTGTTGCATTGCAGACGAAAAACAAAATCCAAATCTTGAGATCGAATCTAATTTCGTTTCAATAACTTTTGCACGCGCACTTCGGTTTGTTTGTTTGGATTTTCTTTTGTTTATAAAACAAAATATGACAGTTCAGTTCCTTTTTTTTTTGACATTCTGACAATAGAATAAAAAAATAGTGTTGGCCAAACATCGATCAACTTAACTTTTCGAAAATTAACTTTTCGTTAACTTTCTAAGATAATGTTAGTTAGGTAGGTAAGTTTTCAGCTGATGGCTACCGATTTATTTTTTTATTATTCCTTAATTATTATGAGTCACTTTTATAAGTTAGGTAAGTAAATTTATTATTGCGCTACAAAGTAGAAGATGACGTCAATAACAACAGGTAAACCGTTGTTTTAGGCCTTTGTCAGCTTAAACTTTGCAGGGCAAAAACTATGTATGCTGGCATTGGAGGATTTCTCGAATAATAATGTGGTAAGCAACAGGTTATCATTTATAATCCGCAAATACGAGAAAGCCTTTCAAAACTTGGTCTTTTCATTTGCATATGACCCGGGAAATGACGGACATGCGCACTTGCAATAACAAACATTGAGAAATGACTTACGCAGGTAACTTAAGTTAGGTATTGTAAAACAGTACTGACCTTTCTCCGATTTGAGGAGGGAGGCTTTGTGCTTCCTCTCAGCTTCTTCATATCGATTTTTCCATTTTTCAACGTAAGTAGAGAGCGCGATGTTAGCCTCCTTGGTGTTGTGGTGCGCGTCGGGCGGCGTCATCCTGACAGCCGTCGTCGTTGCGGCTGCGGGGGACACAGTGGCGCGCGGGATCCTCGTGCCTCCAGCGGGGCAGAGCGAGACGGCGGCGGTCGGCCGCGCGCCTTGACACTGATTGCTCGACGCGATCGCAAATACATTACCACCATTCCTTTTAATCATTTTTGCATTGAATTTTTACAAAACGCGCGCGTCGAACGCTTACATCCTCGTGTGATCACGTATGCAACGCGGCACGTTTTAGATCAACAGGCTGGTGCGTCTAATAAAATTTCACCGATAAAATTTTCTTTGTTCTCGCCGTTGAGGAAAATGCGATGCGGGTGAATTTGATACGCGATAACTATGTCACCCGCGCTCACTCAATAACGAAGCCTTGGATCCCGGGAGGCTGAAACGGAGAGAAGTCAATTGAAAATACGGAAAGACGCAACGTAAAATGTTGTATTTTCTGTTTGGCTGTCGAATCAGAACTAAGGTCGGCCAGTAGCCTGACTGAGATATGATAATGAGCTGTTTGTGAGTCACTCGGCTGGGTGTTTACGCTTTGTTTACAAATCGTAGTCATAGTTAGAAGTATCTATATCGGTATTCCGTAGAAATTAGTTACCTAGATAAAGTATTCGTAATCATTACATTACAACGTTACCTATGCATGATGTTCAGATAAGCTATCGATGTGCTTGCTCGTAAACCGCAGTCTTTGTTGTTATTTGATATCGGACTCTTCTTGGAATGTTTACTTGTCATTTATTTATTTAATCATTTCCAGCATTTTTTTTTAATTCTTGGAAAATTGTGTTTCCAAAAACAACATAGGTAAGGCAGGTAGTACCTCCTACCTATCTTATGATGATTATTCGTTTTAGAAGTTAATTATTTCAATTTAGTTAATTTTAATTATTTTGTTTTAGTTAATCGTTAATATAAATATACTACTACTACTACTGGTACGGGTACTTTTCTACTATTACAACAATCTTCTTAAAGAAAGAAATTCTTAATATATAATAATAATATGTACCTATCATCGTCGATTAAACAGGAGCAGTTCAATTAAGATCTGTCACAAAAGCAATCTGTAAGCTCTTAGAACTCGTCAATCATGATAACATCTCCCTTATCAAGCAAGATCACATTAAACATTACCGAAAAGGATTCCCTCCGCAGATCAAATTGGACACAAAAAACTCACATAACAGCTTCAAATAAATTACTTGCACAGAAACTTCGTAAAATGAATTAAAAAACACAATTCCCAGCCAGCGCATGTCAAAGTCCAACGAGAAAACGCACCGAACTCATTTTGTCCAAGTAGGGTCGGACGGAAATTCTAAATTTATCTTATTTCCAGCGAAACGAACAACGTCTTGTCTATAATACACGATCAGAGTGGGCTGTGGACTTCAAGTGTGCGACTTGTAAAGTGATTTAATTGTCGAGGACGTGTCGGAGTGCCATTAATCTTTGTGCTGACTTACATACAAAGTACCTAGCTTCCTACGTAGGCCTGTCTGTGCAGCGAACACTTGACTTATTAAGAAAGTCGTATTATAACGACCAATTAAACTCCTACTGACAATTGACATGCCTTTGTTTAACGCCAACACAAGAAGCTTATACGACGACATATCTAGATTTACCATATTTAATAAGACTTTGATAATTTAAATTTCAAAATTAAGAAATACGTGAGTCTACATACGAGTGGATCTTATTAATGAGAAGAAGAAAATAATGGAAAAAACAAAGCTTATCTTAAGCTCCAAAAGTAACAATTAAATCTGGCAAAGTATACGTTGGCTGAAGACCGGATGGCCTTAAAAATGATTTCCATATTTAGAGAACCGGGTCACATTGTGAACCTTATTATATCCGAACAAGGTTCGCTGATTGTGATCGCCAACTCTTTCAATGTACCCATTAGTGCTTAGGTAGGTACTTACTGGGACGATGAGCCTAGAAAAAATGTTGGTCATTGATATTTCCACTCTCAATGGGTAGAAGTTGATGACAGATGTAACAGTAAGGAAGTTGTTAATTGGCACTTCACTTATATGGAACACTTTCACTTTGGGCACAGCTTTAGTTCTCTCGAAGCGAATAAGGAAAAGTTCTAAGTAACTTTAAACACAACAGCTTTTTTATAACTTTAGATTTAACCGAGTCCGTATAATAAAACTCGGGATAAAAACGTGTGAATGAAAAATGTGTGAGTGTGTGTGTGATTTAACGCATCTGACTCACGAATTAAAAACGCCAAATAATATTTTACGAGCGAATATTCTGAGCCGAGCGTTCACCTCTACTGCCTATTTCTGTGTCACTTTGTTATCCTCTCAGACATCGTAAAACCCTCTAGCGACTTTACGGCCTCCGGATTATGTGATGGACCACGTAAATTCCCTTCGTATCTGTCCAGATTACATGATATTATTTCATTTTATGTTGCTTTTTCTCGTCCTCGGCAAAGCCTGATGCATGGCATTTTTCTCAAAGCTTTGATATAACTTCTTGTGCCGTGTGAAATGGTAGCTCGAATGGCTGTCATGTCAACAAACTCGATTTTATTGCATGTGTAGTTTGTTTTTCAACATGGTCCTTTGATGTGAACCGTAGCGGCGGGTGTGTGGATTGAATAACTGTTTGTTTTGAGAGTATGTTCGTAGGTACTTACTCGCTTTGGTATCGTTCGGAACGTTTTTGTCGCAACCAAATACTTTTGTGGGTCTTATCCAGTTATACGTGGAACATCCTAACATACAATATCCTGAACCAAGTGAAATTAAGCAACTGGGCCTCTTTAAAACTAGGCTCCCTTCTATGAACTTTAATAGAGTAGTTATCTTCTTAAAACATATTGGAAACCAACGATATACATACATTGTTACCTACTCACATTGTTCAAACATGATGTTTTACTTTGACTTTGAAATTGGTTACGAAATTCTCCCCTTGACCTTTTCCAACCGCCAAAACAATTTCACCAAAACACAAAGTCAATTAATGTCAACTAACAATTAAACAATTCAAACAGCTAAATTCGCCAATTAGCCGTCATTTGAGAGTATTGAGAGTAATCTAGCTAGTGTCTCCCACTTAACAGTGTCGTATGTAGGTACCTACAAAATACCAATGGTGACATGTTGGTGAAAAGTTTGACATCTCAAGATTTTGAATATTAGTTAATCTTTTTTTTTCAAAAATGGTTTACGCGGTTCTTTTTATATAGGTTTCTACGGCCAGAGATTTGGAGAAAGTACCCGAAATAGGTCGTTTCGTTTAGATAATATAAGTCTTTTGTCACTAAAGATTCTTTCTTATTCTGCTAATGTCCCTTCATCTGTTTTTTTTTTCAGATTTTACGACCTTTTAACAAAATGTTTATGTCGGTTGACTAAGTAATTGCTATGCTTATAATTACTGTTAAAAATGTATAAATTAGCATCGATATGTATGTTGGAGTCTAAATATATTTACTTTGACACTAATAGAAACCGCTTTCACATAGTTAACGGTTCCTTGCGTTATTACCGCTAAACAAATTATTTTAAATCAATTTTAGTATGTTTTATTTTATAGATATAGAAAGAACAATTAAATTATAATTAACTAGCGACCCACCCCGGCTTCTCACGGTTTTATTATACGTATAAACCTTTCTCTTGAATTACTCTATCCTTTAAAAAAAATGCATCAAAATCCTTTGCGTAGTTTTAAAGATTTAAGCAGTCAAAGGGACATAGGGAAATAGGGACAGAAAAAGCGACTTTGTTTTATACTAATGAAGTGATCTACCGGTACCGCTTTGACATCAACTGCAGCGTGACGACTACGTAACGTGATCGTTATTTTCTTGGTCAGTTTTATTGTTACGCTACAGAGATAGAATTAGTTTTGATAATGTCTGATTTTAGAAATTCTTATAACTTAAAATGTTTTCCATCAAGGGAAATGATCAGATGTTATCAGTATTATACAGAAATATCTATATTGCGATGAAGGCAGATATGAGCTGTTTCTATTACGACATCAACGTTAAGTAATCAAATATAATCTTCCCTCAAAGGTCTGGTTTCATAACAGCAACTAATAGGTAGGTATCTAGCTAGTTTCTTAACTTAGATATAAAATTTACTTAAGTAGGTACCTATATTTATATTGCAAAACATGGTTAGGTATACATATCTTTGCGCATTGCTTGGTTAAATATTATTGCTAAACCTAAGTAATGAAAGTACTAGGTAACACTAAGGTATAACTTATATGCAGATAATTATACCTAGGGTCTCCTTCATACTAGCTATTTCATACAAGACGTGACCATATTCCTTGGGTAGGTACATGACTGGTTAGGTTTACCTAGCTTTGATGCATTGGTTATTGAGCCCTCGATAAATGAGTGAGGGAAGGGTTATTTATAAATAACTGACTATTCTTTCTTATCCAATGAAACGTGTTAGTATGCAAGTGGGAGAAACTTTAAAAGACGCTTATATTATTTATTAAAAATAGTCGGTATAGGTACCTAGGCTAAATAGTATATAGCATATAGGAGATGACCCGTATCTTCCAATAGGCAAAACATCAAGATGTGTTAGGCTATCATTATAAGTAAGTAAATATGACACGAACGTGATAGGAAAATGAAATTCAGAGCACCAAGTAGGTAGTATGTTCTAAATCTGCGTCAAAAACAATGTTGTCAGAATTGAAAATGTTCTAAATATAGTAATGAGCGAACATTTCCTCTGAGAACGGCTCGCTGAGTGATCCAATACCCAATAATGGGAGAGTTGTTTGCGGCTGATGGATCGGCCACAAACGCAAACTGCATGTTATCATAATCACTCTAAAATAGATCTTTATCCCTACTTTATCCATAGCTAAGATAACTGTAAGGCTGGCTTACCATGTGTTTATGTCACTCTCTTGCTTTACATGACTTTATTATTTATAGAATCCAACTTATTAGATTGTTTATTCGGAAAGAGTAAAATGGTAAAATGTATCCGTCACAGAGATCCATAAATTAGAATAGGTCATGTCATGACCGATCACAGAGACTTAAGTCCTTTTTTTAAATAACTAAACAGTAGTTAAGTAGGTAGGTACCTACTTACACAAAAAATATACATAATTTTGTCTGGGTTAATCAGACTTGCTTGACATCCTTTGCTATGCATACCTAGATATTGTACCTACGCTACTGCACTGTCAGCACATTGTCAGCCAGAACAGTACCCTTCAGTGCGGCGAAAAAATATTTAGGTAGGTAAGGTACTAACTCCTTAGAGGTTTACAATGACAACTTACGAATTAAATAATATTTATAAAGTTCTTCCTCCAACAATGTAGGTATAGGTTGTTGGTAGGTAGGTACACGTCACTGAGGCATGAATCACTCGCTTCTAGTAAATCAAGTCGATATTACGTGACCCTCCATTATAGGTATAGCGATAACAATGGATGTTCTATTCTTCTTTCGTAAATTCAAAATCAATGAAATTAACACATACCTACCTACTTAATAAAGTTACCCATCTATTGCAAATCATTAAATTATGGCAGTTAGAAAACTAAATCTATTCCACTGGGTATCAAAATAATTAGTTTTCGTCCTTGTAAACCTAATATCAAAGATTAGTATAATGACAAATAATAATGAGGTAATAATGACAATTTTAATATGCAAATTTTTATGAAGGGGACATGCACCTAATACTAGATTAGATTATTGATAATTAAAAGTTTGAAATAAATGCTTAAATATCTTTAATTCATCTTCCTTTCTGCTTGTTTTTATATTAATTTAACGCTTCAACGATTATCGAAGTTAACTTTTTAATTACTTAACAGTTTAACAATTAACGAAGTTAACTTTTGGATTAACTGTGCCCATACCTAGTGTTTTTATTTATGGTTCCTTCTGAGGCTTCCGGAAAGATGGCTGATCAGTAAAAACGTGTAATTTTACACAAACATTTAAGAATATAAAATAAACATCAGACAAGGCATATGGCTGTAATATGGCTTTAGCCTGTTCATAAAAATGGACACATTAAACTAAAGAAAAAAAAAGTGGTTCCTTCTGATAAAGCGCCATCTAGTAATATTGTTAGAAACAAATTGAATCAAATCAAGCGGAACCAAACGTCGTGTTTGTGGTAGAGTCAAAGAGTCGAGTGATTGCGATTCTCATTTATTTTTGTATTTGATCGCCAGGTGGCGCTACATGTTTCAAACAGAGTGAAGTTTCAAATAGCTGAGCTTTCATGTTAGTAATTAGGTAGTTAGTAGAGAAAATAGACTTATTTAGATTTTTTAGATTTATTAGATTTTTTCACTAAGTAGAGAAAATGAGTAAAAATGAGTGCAGATTGAAAAGTTACTTACCTATATGCGAAGACATTTTAATGGATACGCCGTTTCTTGCTTAAATTAGTTCTATAGTCTGAGCCTTAAATAAACAAAATAAAACTACAGCATCAAAAAAAGCTTAGTGTATATTATCTACTCACGTTAACGTTGGACGTTTGATTTTTGTAAAATGGTGGCGCTAGTATACCTACTTCCTAAAGTGGCGCCCCCACTTATTTTATCATTTATTTAATTCCGAATTTCCAAGATTCACACGTACAGTTTGTTAAATCTATCATAAGCTTTTTTTAATGCATGTAGTGGTTTTATTTTGTCTAGTTTAGGAAAAGATACGAAGTTGCCTTTGGTGGCCATCAAACTCTGTTTTCGTATCTCTTCCTAAAATACACAAAATGATTACTTAACGGAATTATATGATAAAATAATTAGTGGCGCCACTTTAGGCGCTGTTTGGGCCTTAACTAATAATTCCACTTTCATTATCATTTAATTCGAAGTAAGTAAGTACTTATGTTTCACTTGAAAATAAACTAATTATCAAGATAAGTACTTAGATGTAAAATATTATACTTAATTGAATAAAAACATTGTGAAATAAAAACTCCTTCGCTAAGCCACCCTACCCTAGCGAAGTAGGTACCTACATAAGGTACCTATTCGAAATTTAAAAGCGTCTCAATCGGAGTCCCCAGGGGTCGACGACCTCAAGTGTGGGGCTCTCGATAATCGAAGTTTTCTCAACACGCGCACATGAGGTTACTAGTGACGCGGCATGCTGCGCGTAGTTGGAGGCAATGTCGCGCCGCGCCAGATCGTATAATCAGCCCGTTTGTAAACTGGTTAGGCTGATTACAGACTACTATCCTGGGATTTCTTAATTAATTCATTTCATTTGATGAGATCACTGAAGACCATTTGGCATCAACATCAATTTGAAATCAACGATCAACAAGCCAGATTGTTGATCGTTGATTTCTCAATAATCGTCACAGGCTATTAATTGAACTAGCCACGATTTCACAAGAGTAAGACTGGTCCCAGCAAGCACGCGCATACATTTTAACATGAAAACCGAAACATAGGCTCTTAGTTGGTGCTCTCTGGGAATAGGTTGATTTCCATCAAAAACGAATACTAAGGTAGGTTATTTATTTATCCGCCTATACGTTTTATGTGTAGGAGGTACTTGCCATCCTTATTAACATCGAAAATTACAATCAAGGAATAGAATCAAATTGCCTATTTGTTTTTCAATATAAATTAAGTTAGTAAAAGTTGTATTACATAAACTTGAGAGATATCTTAGGCGTAGCACCTTGGTAGCACCGCTACGTAAGCTCGGCGCACCGCCGTCTTGTATAAGGGCCTGTGCGCTCCGCGGGGCCATTGGGACTATAATCCAGAGATTCCGTGCATTACCTACTTATGTTATTTGCGGAAATCAATTCTTTCCCTCGGGGCCCATTCAAATGTCTCCGCACTTGTTCTCGAGTGCCAACACCTTGTCCGTCCTTCCACTTTAAGAGTTCCACGTGCCTTTATGTTATTTACATTTTATTTAACCATGAATATATTCATATAGTTACCTAGGATTTACTTTTTAATTAAAATCAAATTGACGATCACCATCATTTGGAAGAACTGTACTAAGATAATTAAAAAAATGTTAAATTAAAACATGCTTAAGTAGGTAGGTAGGTACCTACTTAATTAATGAGAATCACATTTAGTAAAGACGAAATAAAGTTTAATAGAAAATTCTCAGTTCTCAGTTTTAAATTGCGTTTATCATTTAGTCTTAAAGTATTAGATGGAAGTCCTAGATGAAGGCTGCAAATTAAATTGGTCTAGTCTAGGTGTACCTAGCTGGCTAGTTAGGTCCACCTAGACAACCTAAGGTGCCTTTATGTTATTTAGATTTTATTTAGGTAACTAGCTAGTTACCTACAATTTTATAAAGGTAAAACGCTTTTTTTGAGTTTAACAATTGACCGACTGCAGAGGTTGAAAACAGTCTAGAGGTAGCTCAACTGATCCATATCAATACCAGTCTGTGCGTCCCCAAGACACTGGCTGCATTACCACGCTGTATGGCAATGCTGATGCGCTGAGCCAGATACTCACCAAAAGCAATTTTTAAGTGTACCTATAGGTACAGTTAGGATGCGCATTATACTTAGGTATTTACACAAGTCTTGAGAAGTTACTGTGGGTTGGTTGAATAAAAGATGGTAGTGCGATATACTGAGTATATTCATTACACAGAAACACGGATATAAGAAATTACATAAAACGATAATCGTTTTATGTTTTCTTAATTGGGGTATGTGTTTTCTGAGGGAGGTTACTGCAGTGACTGAGGTGTGACACTCAGAGCTCGGCTTAGCCGATGAAATTGCTGACTAAGGCTGTGTCCCCAGTAGGGGACATGCGGGATATGCGGCTCAATCAGTCGGCCGCTCACAGTTTGCCTACTGGGGACACAGCCTTAGCGAAACGCATTTGAGCAGCTAAACTGTGTCACCACAAATATAACGTTGTTACTCTATGTGTGAAGTCTGTCAAAAAAGCGATCCAACCAGTTACTTATTCCTACCTCAGCGCAACCCACAGCAGTTTCCAGTACAGTGAACCGGAACAAAGCGCCAAAAACAACGCTGCTGTTACGTTTTTGCATAACATTACATTATTCATACATTATTTTACTTACGATTCATGCAAACTGAACTCTTTACCAGACGCTGAAGAGAGGGCGTTATGGCTGGGTTAGGGGAGGCCTATGTCCAGCAGTGGACTAATATAGGCTGATGATGATGAACTGTTAACCTTCAAACAGTTCTACTATTTTTTAGAAAATAAAGGATTTCTTCAGTTTCAGTAAAATTTTCCATTAGGTAGTTAGTTACCTATCAATATTTAGGAACGTGCTTTTCCTCCAACCACACCGTCTTTATTCACCCTGTTTACTCAATAAAATATTAAAAATAATGCAAAACTACTGGTTTGACTCGAAAAAAGTTCTGAGTTACACGTAATACTAAAATACAGTTGAATTGAGAACCTCCTCCTTTTTTTAAAGTCGGTTGTAAAAAAACCTTTATATTTTATAGAAACAACGTGATCCAAGCCGCGGGCGGCCATTAGTTCTTACCTATCCTTACTCTTCTTGTTAATATTATGAACGCGAAAGTTTGTATGTTATGTTTGTTACTCTTTCAAGTAAAAACTACTGAATGAATCGGGCTGAAATTTTGAAGAGACGTACCTAGATCTAGATTTAATTTTTATTTAGATTATTTATTATTGACGATACTCGTCCAAATTGTTCTAAAATGTAATTATAATCAATGTAATTCTTTATGACCTGTAACAACTGTTATTAATAAAATATCTGAATCTGAATCTGAATCTAGCCCTGGAAAAAAAGGCTACTTTTGATCACATCAATCAATAATTATAGGTTAGAAATCGCCTTGAAACGTTTTCATATAAACAATACAGAATAGCAGAAACTAATAAGTAAAACTAAGTAATGAGTAATAAATATTCTGTATTTGCTTTATCATCCTAATACCTAATCTAATCAGCCTGAATATTTGATTATACCCTTATTATGCCATAATTAGGTATCGTCACAAAGGGCACCTAAAACCGTCAATTCTCGTTCAAATCTTCTTGTCGCTAGGCATTCCAATATGCCGGAGCTATGACAGGAATTCCTACGGTATCAGTGCTGTCAGGAATTTCTGCTCTGATACCACCCTCATCACAGGAATGAAAGATTAATAATCCTATTTTCATTAAATTGGTTCGAATTGATTCATTTTGCAAGTAATAATTTTCAATAATTCTTAAATATTTGTTTTAGCAAAAATATGAATTTATTTATTAGGTTTAGGTTACATCTCGTCCGAATGAAAACTCGACCTTTTTATTATCTATCTTGAGGTACTACTTACCATAAGACTGACATTGTCTTCAGGTACTTTGATCTCAAGTAGGTTGGTATATTTTGTTAAATGACGCCTATTTTCTTAGGTTATTTATTAGGTATGCATTATTATTAGGTAGGTTAAGTAAGATACATATTTAAAGGAATATAAATTTCATGGAAAAAAACTCATTGACTACTGTCTCTTGACTACTGTCATACTGTCGTAGGTTTTTCAAACTTTTGTGGATTAATAATATGTTTTGTAAAATGAAGATAATATAAAGTGTTGTGCTTATAACATTCGATTCAATTCACTTCAATCTCATAACGACATACCCAAATTATAACGGTTTAAAACTCGCTAGCCCCGTTGAAAGCGACGCATTACAAATCACGATGATTTCCCGTGAAGAAGCCTGCGAAAACTAAGGGGTGGCTCCCCTTGGGCCTCCCCGGGCCGTAATTGTCATGGGGACGCGAGGGCGCTCGACGATTATTATAACGGGTATTAGATTGACGGGGGAGCCGATTATGATGGCTCGGATTGTATCATGTTACCTGTTTGTTTATTACAATTAGATGGAAGTTGAGATCGGTCGTAGAAAGGGCCAAGTATTTATTGTAAACTATGTTTTATAGCTCATTGGGGGAGGTCTATGTCCAGTAGTGGGCAAATATAGGTTGATGATGATGCTGGCTGATGTTATAAATCACTACATGGTATACAACAAAGTCACTTTCTATGTCCATAATTTCCCTGTCCGGATGTCCCTTTGAACGCATAAATCTTTAAAACTACGCAACGGATTTTGATGCGGTTTTTTTAATAGATAGAGTGATTCAAGAGGATGGTTTATACGTATAATAAAACCGTGCGAAGCCGGGGCGGTTCGCTAGTCTTAAATAAATCTTAAATTTAAGAAAATCAAATATGGACTCAGCTAGTCCAAACAATTTTAAATGTGTGCATAGCTAAGGTATTTACAAAAGCAAAAAAAATATGTAAACAATTCTAAAGGGTAAGAAACGATAAGTTTTTATGTTGGTGAATGTCTTACTTTTCGGCTATGTAAGCATTATTTCTAGCCTATGAATTATGGAAAGCCTGTGTAAACTAAACTGCTTTTATACCAATAAAGCTCATATAAAGTCATCAAGAGGAAATATTTTTAAAAACATTCCTGAGACTGTTTTACATAATTCCATATAATTGACGTGTGCACTGAGAGCTTAGTCATTTAGTTAAACTAGCTTTAATTAGGGTTTTTAAAATTCACGAACCTTTCGCTTCAAACAAAATTTTTTTTACGTATCTTTTTTCCCGTCGTCTCGTCATAGAAGGCTCTTCAAAACGAATGCCCATTATACATGATGACTTCAGTTAAGTATGTAATTCAATAGTTAATAAGATTTTTTGTAAAAAATATTAAGTTATAAAGAAAAACTAAATAAATGCCTTAACAAAAATAAAAAATCTGAATATAACGCTTTGATTCATAAAAATCTTGAAAAAGTTGGCGGTAATGGTTTTTAACCAGAAAAACATCTAGGTGTACAAGACAAAAATCTTTCAAAACATTTGTGTTACTCCCCTTACTCTGCGACCTTTAAATGCAACCTCTTTAATTTGAAACGCTTTTGCAGTTCATGCTATTGGCACGAAAGCATATTGAGAAAAAAATAAAGAAGTAAAGTTCTGTCACATGTTTTTGAATTTCGAACAAAATTTTGAATCCTCTTCCAGCCAAATAGTAGCCAGTATTTTTTTTGAGTTTTCACAATGTTTGAGGGGATTTCGTTTAAGATTATGAAGTACCTCTATGAATATCAATAGATCTTCTTTTTACACCGTGGGTGCCTGGAATTTAGACGATATAATGCCGCCTATTTGATTGATAGGCCTAATTTTATAGCAAATATTTTATGTTTATGTAGTACTTACAGCATTATCTATTTATCTAAAGAATAGCTAAATACATTGTACGTACTACGTTGTAGTCTCATTTCGGTGTGGGTACAGAAAGCACGCTATAGGCGCGTAGCGTAGCACGTAGCGCGGCAGGCGGGGTCTGGCGCTACGCAGGGCGGGCGGCGCGTAGCGTCGGAGCAGTGTTGCTAGCGTTGGCTTTATTTTTTACCGGAAAACACACTTTAAAATGCCTTTGACAAAAAAATAGAAGACTCTTCTTAAAGGCGGAAATCTCTCGCTTAGAAGACTGGATGTGTATGTCACTTTAATTCGAATTTTTTTAACTTAAATCATTTTGTGTCTATCATGCTTATTGTACTTCCAACACAGCAGCCATTTTCAGTCTCGTTGCGATATTGAAAAAAAAGTCCGACGAGACTCTCGTTGAACTTTTTTTTAACTGATATAATGTACTTAATACTACATATAAGTAACGCAAATAAACATTTTTAAATATAAATTTAGAAAACACCAGAACCACGTAACAAATATTTGCAGCACGTAACAAAATCTTGTCTCAAGGTGAGAATCGAACCCGCAACCTACTGCGTCGTAGGCGGACCTTCACTCGCAGTGCCCCTGCGGTCGTTATTATGTTAATCAGTAAATCAATAACTACTAGGAGTGGGTCGTTAACTGATATTCCATTCACTTAACGAAACTATCTAATGGTCAACGATAACCGTTAAAATAACTATCTATCGTTAAGAATCGTTAAAAACTAGGACGTTGAGAATTTCACGAGAGATGTGGCTGAACGCGTGAATGTTGACGTTAAGGCAACGTTAAAAAACTTTAGATTATAATATAATAATAGAGATTTTGACGATAAGCTTTACTTTACGCTTCCACTCCATGTCCATCCAAAGGTTGCCTGGAAGAAATCGCTCATAGCGATAAGGCCACCCATTGTACAACTTATTATTTGTTTTTACCTGTCCTTTTTTTAAATTTTTAGGCAGTTATTTATTTTTCACTCAACAATCAAATTTAAAGTCGCTCAACGAACAGTGGTTTGCAAACTAAAATAAATTCACGTGTTCGGTTCACTCACTCATTCGCTCACAAACCAAAATTTAACGAAAGCTTATATTCACTCACTCGCTATTTCACTGGTTTTGATTTCACGATCCGTTTAGCGTCTTCGCGAACGTTGCGGTGCACGCACGTCGCCGTTTCGTTGAAATTCGTTATCGTCGTCGTGCGTGAAGATCGTTAAGGAGTTTATGGATAGTTATTGAATCGTGGCATAACGTTATCGTTGTGGAATCCTGTTAACGGTTTATTTAACCATCTAGTGAAATAACGACACACTCCTAATAAGTACCTGTCTTTATTTATTTAGGCTTACAAAATAAGCTCCTATTACTAGCAAGTTAAGGTTATTATGAAATAAGTATGTAGGTAGGTTGGTCTTAATTTGATTACTTAAGTACTTATTCTAGAAAAATCTTCAATGCAAAATAAATTATTAAAAATCATCTCGAAGATTTTTATAAAAAAGCACTTATTTCAAATCGGTAATCCTGGGAATTATCCCTGGAACAAATAAAAAAACCTGGATTTCTTAATGTTTCCTAGAAAAGATTAATAAATTTTCCCATTTATTTCGTTTAGTAAAAGTGGTGGGCTGATTTCATACCTTCTGCTTTTGATTGTAAAGCTTCTGAGGTAATTTATTGATGTTTTCGTTTATAAGTAATTCAACAAAATTATCAGATTTAAAAACAGTCATTATATTTAATATTCTGACTTAACAATTAAAAGGACATTATATTCCGAGTCGGGAATGTGGCCGTTCATAATTCTGGTGTTTTACCGCCCTTTCCCCGATTAAAAATAGCGCCATGAATCAAACCTGATTTTCCTCGTGAATCATTGTTTTAAAATCATCAAAATCACTCGACGCAACTCACGAAGAATACAGCAGCTGTGCTTTACTTAATATCAATGGAAATATGAAAGAATGAAAGAAGAAAGAAAAAGTTTTTATTGTCTTATAATTTAATTACTTAATTAAAAACAAACAAAAGAAACTTACCATACTAACTTAAATAAAAATAAAAACTAAGACAAGGAGTAAATTCAGCTATAATATTATAATATTTGCAACTATTTTTCCTCAAAATGGGGGAAATTCCTGGCGCCTCCTTTCAAGCCCGCTCAGTTCATCCCTCGCCGCCGCGCCGGCAGCGCGTTCCGCGCTCGAGCACAATCTACCACCAAAAATGTAATTTCCCAATCATTTCCACGTAATTTTAACTGCGTAACGATTATAGAATAACTTACTAACAGTCTGGTGTGTCTATTAAGATCGTAGAGCACCGGCAGTGCTGGTTAAATGAGTTTGTATTCGATGGATTGACGATGAGAAAAAATTGATTTTTCCTTTTCGTGGTATTGTGGCTTTTGGGATCAGTGTGCTTTTGGGCCGTTTTAGGCAGTTTGGATTTTAGAACGGAGCTTCGCCTTTGTTTTGGAGCTTTGCCTTTGTTGTATAAATAAATTAAATATATAATAATTTGGGTTGGATAAATAAATAAATATTGCTGGATAATCCACACAGCATCATCCAGCCCCAAGCTAAGCAAAGCTTGTGCTATGAGATGACTGATATTATCACTACATAGTATTAAACAAAGTCGCTTTCTCCGTCCCTATGTATGCTTAAATCTTTAAAACTACGCAACGGATTTTGAGGCGATTTTTTTTAATAGATAGTGATTCAAGGGGAAGGTTTATACGTATAATAAAACCGTGCGAAGCCGGGGCGGGTCTCTAGTGCTTAATAAAATATTTACCGTACTTACATTACAATTCGATGATTATGTTTTGAGTTTATAAAAAGGTGGTTTCCTCTAGAGGTATAGAGGTATTACCTAAAAATGTATCGCATATCTGTTCTGGGTAAAGTTAGATAGGTAGGTAGTACCCAACTTACGGGAATTTTCTCATCGGTATATCACTACATAGTATAAAACAAAGTCGCTTTTTCTGTCCCTATGTCCCTATATCCCTATGTCCCTTTGAATGCTTAAATCTTTAAAACTACGCAACGGATTTAGATGCGGTTTTTTTAATGGATAGAGTTATTCAAGAGGAAGGTTTATACCGTGCGAAGTCGGGGTGGGTCGCTAGTTTCTAATACAAAAATAAAGCAAATATCTCTCGCGGTGTGTGTCTATAATGCCTAGATAAAGCCATTTAATACCAACTCGTTGACCGTCTGTTGACCAATAGTTAACGTCTATCAAACACAGTTGGTTCTCATCGCCTTGAAGATGTGTCCATGTGCGGTGAAGGGAGGCAAGGTCTTAGTTGTTGCCAAAGCATCTACCGTCCATTGTTTAGAATTAATTGGCTCTTCTGTTTTGTGGAATGTAATTAATCTTTGTGCCAGTATTTTAAAGAATTTAACTTAATTTTAACTAGCGACCCGCTTAACACGCTTTTATTATACGTATAAACCTTCCTCTTGAATCACTATCTATTATAAAAAACCGCATCATAATCCGTTGCATAGTTTTAAAGATTTAAGCATACCTAGGGACATAGGGACAGAGAAAGCGACTTTGTTTTATACTATGTAGTGATTAAGCATACCTACCAACATAGGGACAGAGAATGCGACTTTATTTTAAACTTTGTGGTGAAGATGAGAAAGAACAGACAAATGACTGATAAAACTAATTCCAATTCTAAAAGCTCGTTATTAAGTAATAAAAAGTGCTTACATATTTCTAACGTGAATAGTGCTAGATTCATATTATTACAACTTTAACATGTGCAACGTTTTTTAAGCCATTGAAACTTTTAAATAACTAATGTCCACCCAATATAAGTCAAAAGTCCTACGTATTTCTTTTAGCTTACAAATTAAGCACTGAGTAAAATTTTGAAAAAAATAATTTCATGTAAGACATCTCAACTAAGTTTGTTCAGTTTAATTATTGTAGGTATTCGATGTTCTTGGTGGCGTAGCGGGCGAAAGTCCGTCTGCGACATAGGAGCTTGCAGGTTCGATTCTCGCCTCAAAACAAATTTTTGTACTATCAGTAGATATTTGCTCCAGGATTTTTCAAATGTTTTATAAAAAATATCTCAGTGGTAATATTGTAATGTTTTAACTAGGTACCCTACCTAAATCAGTTATCTTATCTGTTACCCGCACACTTTGCTTAGTTTTGGTTTATTTATTTAGTACTAGCGACCTTTAACAAGAATTTATATTGAAATAACAATTCTTAGTAAACTTTCCTTTATCAAGAAATGTTGCAAAGGAAACTTTACAAAAAAACTTCGCAATGGAAACCCTTAGTAAATAATAAAGACTGTTGTGGAGTTAAAATGGCAAGTTTATTCCATGGTGGTAATTAACCTTTTTAAAATGTAGGTAGGTACCGATAACCGTTGGGGAAACGTGTTCTTGAGTGGAGACCGCGACTCGGTAAACGTAAAGTAGGACGCCCTCCAGCCAGGTGGGATGACGATCTAAGAGAAAGAACGACTGCTACGAAAGACTGCTGGCAGATGCTGGGTGCGTCAAGCTGAAGACAGGGCGCTATGGCGCTCATAAGGCGAGGCCTATGTCCAGCTGTGGACTAATATAGGTTGATGATGCTCATCATCATCAACCTATATTAGTCCACAGCTAACACAGCAACTATAGGTTAGTATAATGAGATACAAACTTATAACACCGTGGGAAGGCAAATTCATTAGTTCTGTGCTTTTTGCGGGAAATTGTGGTAAGCGGGGGTGGAGTAAATGTCGAGGCACCTACGCACATGTCCTTTGAGGTGACTCATTAAATAGTGAAATGGATTATGGGATGCGTTGATAGCGAAAGCAAGAGTGGGAGCGGATTTATTATATTGCTCTCATTGAGTTCGGGATAGGTATTTCCTCAGAAAGCTGTCAAATTGAGCTAACAAACAAGGAAAAGAAAAATTTAAACTAGTAGATCCAATTGAAACAATTGAGCTAACTGCAGACGGTTGCGAACAGTTTAACGGTAGCTCAACTGATCCATGTCAATACCATTCGTCGCGTCCCCAGACACTGGCTGCATTACCACGCTGTATGCTAACAAATAATAATCTACCTGCCCTTAGCAACGAAGTTTGCCCAAGGCATCCTCAAAGCAGGTGACAGCTGGAGAAAACAAGATTGTTGGAGGCGAACTTCACACACGAACTGAACATCACGAAAACGACCAGTTTGAGCTTTTCACTCCAGTGCCTAAACCCTGGCTGAAACTATTTTGTTTATCTATTTGCTTAGTTGGCCCTCCTGTAACTGCAGCCATGAAAAACCCATTGTGATCGCCACTTTATGTGTTTACCCCTGATGCTACAGCATTCCACTACATTCCTCCACCCTTGCATCTGATAGGAACTGTAGCTTTTCAACGCGGTGATGTCTCTTATTTCCTTTGCCAGTCGATGCTTGTCCAGTAGATTATATAAAGCCATCCGTGCATGGATCTGTTGCATTGTTTTATAATTAACGCCATTTTTAGTAGGAAACTAGGAAGTGCATGGTTGTGTTAACAAACTTATGTGGATGTTAGCATTGTAGTGTTCGTTACATTATTAAACATTATTTTTGGATTTTTTGAATAGCCAGCTCGGTGACTCTTGGTTCTATACAACAACTAAATCGGGTTTTACAAAAAAGTACTCATTAATTTAAATTAATTAAATCGTTGTCATAATTATGATTTTGACGCACCAGACTGTTGAAGGATTGGTTCCGAGATTTTCAATTAACTTAACTGAGGAAATCGGAATTTGAGGAAAGGAAATTTTGCGTGTTCTTTTTACATTAATGTTTATTTTTATTTTCAGAAACTCAAATGTGAAGCACAATAATAAATATCACCTAAATGTAAGAAAAATAATTAAGACTGGTCAGTAATGGCGACAATAACTAATAATAAGCTAGATAAATTATTTATAAACTTTATTTACTGAATAAACGGAGTTTTGTGAAAGTGTACAAAGACAAATGTGACGCAACACACTAGTGAAAGTTTAGTGTGTGGTGCGCGTTAACCGAACGCGAACGCGCGAGGACCGGCCAAAGTTGTATTGATAAAAACCAAAATAGTGCTGCAAAAATTTAATAATTTTCGGAAAGTGCCGTAAAAACCGAGAAAGTAACGTGTGGTGTGAGGATTTCGGAAGGCTGCGGGTGAACCGCCCCCCGGGCTCGTCCAATGACGTCGGGAGCTCCGCCCCCCGGCCCCCTGCGGCTGGCCTGTCTCCTGCTACTCGTCGGTAAGTCTCGTCCTGTGCTCGGAGCCCGCTTCTGCTAAACTGTCACGTAGACTGACTAAATTCGGGACAATGTTACAGCCAATTTGAATAACAAGGTTGTTCGCGGGATGATCCTAAATGCTCGAGACTTTGTTCCTGTCTTCTCTCTAAATGTCTAGGGCTTGCCAACGCATACAGAAGAAGATAAATCAACTGAGTATTTATCGAACAGTCTGATAAAGATCCCGCCTTAAAACGATATATTCTAAGCTAAGCTTCGGCTTAAGCTTCTTAACATTTATCATTGAGCTTATAATCTATTTAGCTTTATTAAAATAATACTGATAAAACCTTTCCGGAAAGCTTTATTTGGTAAAATAGAATGGTATCTTTGTATAATGTATGAGGAAAATAAATCACTTCAGTGAGTCGTACGGATTCGTTTATCCAGGAAAGGATTTCCTAATGGGAATGAAAAGTCTTATAGGATTGCGCTGAGTTATTTATTCTATACGACCCACCTTTAAAGGTATACCGCGAATTCACTACGGCAAATTCCGGTTTTCTCTAAAAATATCAATGGTTTATCAAACTCGCTTTTGACTTTATTCCATATTCAAAATTTTTGACTTTGCTCGGGAGCTGAAATTATTATTTAATTTACTACTTCCTGGGCAAAGTTACACACAAACAAATATTGTAAAACAGAACATGTTACAAAGTTGGAAAATGGTTGTAAGTAGATAGATAGGTAGGTACCTAAGAGATAAATGAAGGGAAGTGGGTTCACTTTTGCGATGGTAATATGATGCAAAATTGCAACAGATGTAGATCTGTGTTGCATCACAAGTTGGCGAGCAAGGCTAGGGTTTTGTACTGATGATAGTAACGGCGTAGTTCCAAAAAAGGAACCACATGATTGTTTTCAAAAACTGTAATTATTATTCGAATCGAGATTCTTTGCTTTCTACTCAACTCTTGCGTTTTGTTGAGCTTAAAAACCTGCTCAAGCTGCGAATCTCTTGAGTCCATGGCCCGTAAGATTAGCTTAGTATATTATTTTTTCTTTGACGACTCATGTGGCGCGGTGGTCGAAGCCCTGCCTGCGACGCAGGAGGTTGCGGGTTCGATTCCCGCCTTCGGACAAATGTTCCACGGTTTTGGGTGTGTTTTCTGTAAATAATAAAGAATATCTATATAATTATGTACTTACCTAATGTATTTTGTGAAGTATATCAGTCATCTGGTACCCATCACAAGCACCAGCTACTTAGTTTGGGACTAGATGATGCTGTGTGGATTGTCCATAAAAACAGAAAACTGCATGTAATAAATTATATAATTCTATAAAACCGAAAGTACCTACCTAAGTAATTCGTTCTGTTTGTCTGTTACCTTTTCAAAGCTGAAAAAAGTAACGATATTCCGGGAAAGGGAAATAAGGTAAGCTTCTTTTTATCTTGGAAAAGAGCGAGCGAAGCTGCGAGCAAAAACTAGTACCTCCCTACATAAAAGTTACGAGTACCTACTACCTATTTACAATAGAAACAGTCACTAACTGCAGACTGTCACAAACTAAACTACTTATAGGTAGCCTATACCTATGGTGGACAGAAGCCTTTTATAGATAAACACGTGTTTTTTTAGTTTACCAAAATAACCCCTAGGGTTTGTGTAATAAATTTCTGAAATAATAATTGTTGTATGAAAAAAACTCTGGTTTGCGGGCGAAGCCGCGGGGCTAGTATAAGTTAAATGTTTGTACCGACCGTACATAGGAGGTCGAAATAGAAACACGCCCTAGTCCTTTGATCTAGTTGTCAAGGCAGTGCATCTAGGTCACCTATCATGTAGGTCACGTTTGAAACGAACAGGATTCTAATAACGGACTTGATAAAGGCCACGGCAATATTACACGCAGAATTGCTAATATTAATTTTATACTGACCTTTAAGGCGCAAAGTGGCGCCCCCCTTATTTTCTCATATAATTCCGATAAACAAAGGAATATCCAAAATTTACTCGTACAGTTTGATAAACATATCATAAGCTTTTTTTTAATGCATCTGCAGTATTTTCATTTAGAAAACAGAGTTTAGTGGCCACCAAAGGCAACTTCATTCTATCTGTCTAATAACTTATAAGGCCCTTCCTTTGACATCTGGGTAAAAAAATACAGGGTGTAACAAAAATTAAGGACTAAACTTTCACGCGGGGTGTAAATTCGAACACTGAAAAAAGTATAAACGTATTATCTGCTTAGGAGGTGTACACAAGGTACGTAGACCTTTTAATCTTATTTTTAATGCCAAATAAACACGTGCCTCCTCGTTTGGCTAATGTAGTGAAAATTCCGTTATAATTTAATTTTTCAGAAACTAAAAGGCGGATTTTTACACAATTTTTCCTGAATTCAGTGTTCGATTTCGCACACCTCCTATAAGTTTGGTCCTTCATTTTTGTACACCCTGTATAATGAAGAACTGAAATTTCAGAGACATAGTAGCGACCAAGTATCATCAAAAAAAGTTTAGCACTTGCTAATGCTAAGTCTGCGCAGCCGTACGTACAGTCTTTGAAAAACAAAATTTTACTGATCATGGAGACAATCTGTAGACGTCGCTATGCTCGTTAGGGAAGCCCTATGTCCAGAAGTGGACTAATATGGGCAGTTAATGATAGAGATATTATATATTTTAGTGCAAGTGTTTCGCCAGTATTTCCTTTGACTATGAAACCTTTAAATTGTTATTTGTTGGCACAATGGTAGAGTTCATGGCCATTTGAGAACATCAAGTAAATGTTGATCAACTGGTTTTATTATACACTTTCTTCTTCGCGTGACTTCTCTCGTTCACATAAAGTAATGACTAATGAACGGAATCGGACCAGTGAATGTGATATGAGACGTGGGTGTTCTTTCAACACCAACAAGGGTCGTAGTTTACCCGCTGAACCGTCAAAGTTAGACATTTTTTTAATGGTGATGATAATGAATTTCACCAAAAAGCTAGGTGCGTAGGAGAAACCTTGTGCACAAGTGTGTGTGTGTGTGTGCAGAGGAGCTCTATGGGATATAGAGCTCCTTTGCACACACACTAGAGAAAATTTTATCATGGCAATTCTCAGTCAATTTTGTAAATTTGGCACATAAAGCTGTATTGGTCCTGCGCCTGACCTCTCCACGGACGTGTCAGGGTCTGCCTGAGGTGCCTGTCGTCCTGTAGCATTTTGAGAGATGGAACATAGTGTGCACCAATGTATACAGGGTGTAACATTTAGATCGGTCTGTATGGGAAGTCTGAAACTATAAAACATACGAAGATTTCTTATTAGGCACCATCGATTTAAGTAAGAAGATTAACTGCATTCATACATTTTCAGAAATAAACTCAGCTCTGGAATCGAACCCGGACGTTCTGAAAAATAAAACCAACTCTATTTTTTTATATATTAATTGTGTAGGTCTGAAAGATTAAATGTTATTAAGAAACATGAAGTCTCTAAATGTTGCACCCTGTATCTTACTTCTTACTATCTTATCTTACTATTATAATAAAAGGGAAAGTCTGTGTGAATGTTTGTTATAATAAGTAATCTCCGTAATTATAAATATTAATATTTGTAATAATTATTTATAAAAAATAATTATAATACACACTGCCGTGGTCTCGGGATGACTGTCATCCCGTGACCACGGCAGTGTGTAAACCTGTCGAAACGTCGGGAAAAATAGGTAAATAAACGCGATAAATACCCGTACATAAATATTTATAAAAATGTGTTCTGATCGCGTAAGTTTAAAAAACTTAATCTCCGTAATCACTTAAGATATTTAGATGAAATTTGGTAAGTAGATAGTTTAAGACCCAAAATAAGACATAAGAAAATATTTAAAAAAAGACCTCTGAGTGGGTTAAATAGGGTGGCAAAGTTTGTATGGAAAATTATTTTTCCTCGGTTCGATTTACTCAAAACTCGGTAGAAATAAAGTATAAAATAAATAATCAAACACTTTTTTTTTTTACAAAATAACCCCTAGGGGTTGTGTTACAAATTTCTGAAATTTGTTTGAAAAAAGACTGGTTCGCGGGCGAAGCCGTGGTACGCATCTATAGTAGTTAATAAGTTACTGACATCATGAGTGAATCTGTCGTTATACTAAACCGGATCAAGGTTTTTATAGTTAGTTCTTTGTATTCTTTATGTTTAACTAAAAAACAGCACAAATTTAACCTTGTTGTGACTTACAAAATGTCAGGTTTTGTCAATTAAAGTTTAGAAGAACAGAATCTAACGCTTAATTTTTTGTTGAAATACTTCAGTACACTAAATACGTAGGTAAATATTAAAACTTAGAGACTAAATCTTAGACTAGAATATGATTTGTAAATCTAAATGTAAATAATGTAACAAAAATGCTAGGGAGTCAACTATAGGTAGGTATATTGGTCATTTCATTTTTATTGGTAGGTACTAATATAGTACGCAAGTACCGATAGTACGCAAGCTATAAACCAAATAAAACAAAAACAACAGAACTACAAATTACAACTAGGCAGAGTGCCCTGGGGCCGAATTCCACTAATCTCAAAACAAAGGTCTCAATAGTGCCATTCACTCAAGATGATTAAAATGACGTTTGTGCATTTGGTATTTTTTCGCTTGAAGAGACTTTCATAATTAGAATGTCAAATTGGTAGTTATAAAGGTAATCGTCACAGCTATGAATGAACCTCAAACAGTTTGTGCTAGAAAAAGAGTTTAACGCTGACATTTTGACACGATACTATTTAAATGGTGAAGTGATTTATTTAGTGGAATTCGGGCCCAGAATGTCAGCATGGCAATTCAATCTTCATTGGTTTTTGTTCTTAAAATCGATGTCGTGGCCAACGAAGGACGAATTCAGTGTAGTGGGTACTAAATCATATTATTGTACTAGCAACGCCTCTCGGTTCCACCCGCCGTAGTTCCCGTTCCCGTGGAAATTCCGGGATAAAATATGTGTTATTCCAGACTATTATCTATCTCTGTGCCAAATTTCATCCATATCCGTTCAGTAGTTTTTGCGTGAAAGAGTAACAAACATCCAACCATCCAAACATACAAACTTCCGGGTTTATATATTTATCGAATTAGAAGGAAAAGAGGATCATCTTCATGATCATCTCCATAAAACCGGATTCAACTCAGAATAATAATTTGGAAAATCTTCACTGTCATATTGTCACCAAAGTAATTCCTTTCTTCTTTATCACATTTTTCCATCAACAGTTACTTGTCGGTGAATCACAGATTCTATGGACAGGCCGCGCATAGAGCAAAGAGACCGAATACATAGGTAACCAAGAAGTTATCATTACTCTTGACTATGAAATGCATGGTATAACAAGGAAGGCTAGCAAGTACAAAATAGAATAGAGGTCTAGAAATGCAGCGATCTGCGACACGACCATCCTGACCTCTCACACTCCTGTGTGAGGCAATATCTGAACGTAGAAAGGATCTACCTACAGTCTACCGCTTCTACCGCTCGGCTATTCTGACGCCAAAAAAAAAATGAAACAGATGATAAAGGTCACCACAATAAAATTTAGATGCTCGAGAGCAAAGTATAACCGTTGCACTTAACCAGTGCATAGTAACGAATTAAATCATAGGATTGAAATTAACAACGCAGTCAACTTTATTTAGTAGCTTCCCGACTTATTACCTACTCAGCTGATCAAAACATTTGCATCATCAGAGTGCAAAATAATAATAAAAAATCACAATAATAATGTTACCGAATTGAATGTTTCGATACAGAGGGTACATTCCTGACTGATCACTCTTTATCGTTTGAATAATACCATCACTTAACCAGTGAACTTTTACGCTTGACCAGCAAAGTAGAAACAATAACGCTGAACTGGTAATCACTGCTTAACGTGTCATATCAACGAGAACGCTTAACTAGCGCATAATGCTTAACCCAGCATAAAATCCATAGCTCAAAACTAGAGCTCAATGCTTACCCCAGCAAACAATCCATACCACTTGACTAGTGCTCCATGCTTACACAGCATTCAAATGCGCAGCACTTAACCAGTACCCCATGCTTTACCAGCACTAACGCATAGCACTTCACCATTGCTCTATGCTTATACAGCATTCAACGCGCAGCACTTAACCAGTGCTCCATACTTAACCAGTACTAACGCGTAGCACTTAACCAGTGCTCCATGCTTAACCAGCATCAACGCGTAGCACTTTACCAGTGCTCCATGCTTAACCAGCATTAACGCGTAGCACTTAACCAGTGCTCCATGCTTAAACATCATTAACGCGTAGCACTTACCCAGTGCTCCATTCAAAACCAGCATTAACTCGTTAAACATTACCAGTTGCGCTACGAAAGAGTGATAAGTCGGTACAAGACAAAAATAAAGTAACAAAATTAAGGACTCACCCATTGCAATTCTTCTCTTTAGAATTCCATAATAATAATTAGTGCCAATACTCACAAATGACTGCAGCAACAAAAATCATCAAAATAATATTACGCATCACCATTGGTAGAAATGCCGTTTTCGTAAAATAAGTGGGCAAAAGGTAACATCCCAATTCTGATATCGAATTAGAAGGAAAAGAGGATCATCTTCATGATCATCTCCATAAAACCGGATTCAACTCAGAATAATAATTTGGAAAATCTTCACTGTCATATTGTCACCAAAGTAATTCCTTTCTTCTTTATCACATTTTTCCATCAACAGTTACTTGTCGGTGAATCACAGATTCTATGGACAGGCCGCGCATAGAGCAAAGAGACCGAATACATAGGTAACCAAGAAGTTATCATTACTCTTGACTATGAAATGCATGGTATAACAAGGAAGGCTAGCAAGTACAAAATAGAATAGAGGTCTAGAAATGCAGCGATCTGCGACATATTTTTATAATATTAGTAGGACATTTTTATTTTGATAAATAGGTATATTTTTATAGGTTTGTTGTAAAGTTTGTAAAGCTAGTTTTTCCTGCGGCTTCGCATGCGTTATTCATATGGAAATTTATGAAAATCGGTTTCTCTTTATGAAAATCAATACTGACTGATAAATACTAAAAACTGCTTCTGATTTGCTTAATTTCATTTTAATAGGCGTATTTTATAAATATCATCAATTCACTATAGAAAATTAAACGGTTTTAACCAGAATATTATAATTATCTATGTATACTTACTAATATTACGGTTAGTATTGTAAAATGTGCTATTATGCTGACAGACTCGATTTTAACGGCGAGACGTCGTGTTGACAAAATAGACGTGTGCGCTTCTCGTGAAAAATGTCCCGCTTTAAGAATTACCTAATGAGGCAATTAAAAATAATGAGGCTTATATAACGAATCTTACGATGCTTGAAATAAAACCATCATGTAATGTATTTCAAGTGCTTTCCTGGCGATATTCTCTGACAAAGATTCTCCGCTTTTATACAGATGTTTTCTCTTCCAAAAAAATATTTACCTACACAGGACTTGAACCTCCACTTTCCACTTAGTACGAGAACGAAAGCGAATCCAACTACGGAATATAAATTCATAGAATTTTCTCTAAGTACGGTAATATTTTCTTCGTACCCCAAAAGTTATTAAAATTCATCAAAATCAGTGACGCATTCCTGGCACATCCCAGTGCATTTAGTAATAGAAAACCTTATCCCACTCCATCAAATCAACACCCACAGCGCCCTAGGGCGCCCGGGCCGCATGGGGCTCCCTAAATATGCACCCCAGCCATCGATCTTGTTCCAACGAGAACGTCTTTAGGGATGGGACGTTGGAGGAGAATGTTTCGACTTGTATTTTTTATTGTTCCGACTCCGAAAGTGTAACTAATTCGTCACACAGATTGAATCTGTGTGACGTCCAATCCCGCTAAAACTAGTAATTTAGTACTTGTACATACAAGTATACTGTATTCTCATTTTCGACTGAAATCAGATTTTCGAGTCGTAGGTCCAAAGTTTGATTTGGATTCGCGTCTAATCCAAATATTTTTGCGGTTTTTACTGCGGTCTGCGGGGATAAAAGGAAAATAAGTTTCCCTCAAATCTTTGTTTCCTTAGTTTCCTTCAACTTTGAATTACAACTTAGGTACGAGTATTTGCCTTGTTGATTTTAACTGACAGGTACGTCTCATAGTATAAAAATGTTGAAAAGTCCGATCGAACTTAAATAACCCTGTTGCACCACAGGTCGGCCAGACTTTAAAATATTATCTAAGACAATTTCAGCTATGACTAATATCACTTCATTTTTACGGAGCCTTAAAAACGACTTAACTTACTCCGAACACAAAAACCACACTCCGATTCAAAATCGCGTCACATCTCTAGCTGCACCATTATCATAATCCATTCGATTGCGAAAATGTGGCATTATTCTATACGAGAAAGTAGAAGTGGGTGCTTTATCGAATGCGGGTGCGCCGGAACTAGACGATAGAGTCGAATGTGAGAATAAAATGGTAGGGGAAAGGAATTTTAATAGGCGATTTCGCAAGCGAATGTTAGCTGTTTTTATTCCTGGGTTTGGTCATCGATATACATGAATATAAATGTATACCGCTGTGTTTATGTGCGTAACTGCCTACCGTAATTTGATTACACTTCACTTTATTGCCATTTTTAGAGAACCTTGTGTACTTAGAACCTAATTTAAGATTTAAAACACAATTAACCAAAAATATGCAATTTCTCTGTCTACAAAATAATATCTATCTATTTACCGTCCGCAGTTAGCTCAATGGTTTCAATTGTAAATACTAGTTGTAATTTTTCTATTCCTTTGCTTGTAATTTTCGTTGTTAATAAAGATTATTTTTACCTACCATGCATCTTATATACCTATATCAATGGTTTAGTTGCTGAAATTTTCTTCTAATTATATAAAATTAATGAAATTCATCTTGAAAGTGACAGCGAATCTGCCTGTACGTAGACCATCATTTCTACCTACCTATTAGTTTAGTTACCCAAAACATATGAAATACAAATTTCCGGGAAACTTGAATCAGAATTCCTTTAGAACATCTACCTACTATAAGCATATCAATAGAGTACCAAGAGTAAAAGACCGCTCTGTCATATTCTATGGTACTGAACTAGAGTTAGTACTAAAGTATGGTACTAAACTAACTCTATGGCACTAAATTAATAACAGAACCTGTTTAATAATATAAATGCCTCTTACGCTCATAATGTCTTATTTATTACTAGCGACCCGCCCCGGCTTTGGTCGGTTTTATTATACGTTCCTCTGGAATCACTCTATCTATTAAAAAAACCGCATCAAAATCCAATGCGTAGTTTTATAGATTTAAGCATTCAAAGGGACATAGAGATTAGGGACATAGAGACAGAGAAAGCGACTTTGTTTTATACTATGTAGTGAAGCTCATGGGACTTTGTATTTCTAGTTATTGATTTAGTAGGAGTGATGTAGAGCTAGGTGCGGTGAAAATAAATCAAGATCCGACCAATAACCTGTCGTATTCAAACAGAGAACACTTCCAACCAGTACAAGTACAGCCGATACACATGTCCACACAACATGCAATAAACGAGGATCGAAATGCTGAGACAAAACTGTATTAGGGAGGGCGGAGAGCGCAGCCCGGGGGTGATTAGGGCTGGCGATACCACTTTTATAAACTTGCTACTTGCCTGGGATTAGATGGTAGTTTTTTTGTTTTTTGATTCCTTTCAGTATCAAAACTTTGTAAACCTAAAGAACAACAGACACAGACTCTACATAGCTAAAGATATATCAATATGAGAATACGAGCATTCGTTCAAAAATCCAAGGGCTTTATTTTCTTTAAACCTTACTTAGACTCACCAAATTTTCACATAACTTGCGTAAAACTGGGAAATGAAGCGATCACTTTGATTTTATATCCAGTTCAATCTTTTTTCAAAATAATGAGGCGAACTAGAAATCTTTACCTTGTTAGGTTGTTAGTTTTCGACTTGGAGCAAAACCTGTCCCAAACTTATTAGATATATTTTTTAATAAGCATGCAGGATTAGATATGACATAATCTGATGTTATGTAGAGAGCATTTTACAAATATTTTTAAAATTTTGTTGGAATTTAAACACTCCTAATTTTTGCAACTTACTTGGAGTTTTTTTTTTAATAATTGTCTGATTCTGAAAATTGTTTAATAAAGTTAAATAATTCCTAGCTACGTTATACAGACAAATTCTGTTTCTCTTATGATTTATGGATTTATGTATGATCTGAGAATAAATGAGTTATTCAATAATTAAAATACTGCAGTCCCTACATTTTCTTTGTAACTTTTCCTAACCTTTGAAGGTCGCAAGCACAAGGCAGCCCTAGCCTCCCCTCGCTCGACGTCAATCAAAACATCCCCAATAGCAACCTAGCAACGTTCGCTAGGTATTAGATAAATACGCGGGTGATCACTAGACCTGATGACTTCCATGTCCCTGCTCCTGAGGGACTACAAAACGAGCTGCTACAAAACATCTTAGTTGGTGGCCTTTGCAATTTAATCCCCTTTAGCTACTCTTTTTACCAGTGCTGAACGTGCGCAAGTTCCCAAGTTTTTTTTATGTTTTTTAAGGGGGTTAGGATCTTGATCAATTCCGATATACCATTCCTATTATACTATTATCTGTCCGCGGCTTCGCATGGTTTCCATGGAAGTGTTGCAAGGCTATTTCTATGCCATGGGAATAGATCAATGGGATGAAAAGTGGCCTATGTCAGTGTTTATCCAGCACAACGCTGGGTGGAGGCCATTATTTGCCTTTGACTCTGTTGCGCATACAACAAAAAATCTATCGTAGTAGTTAAGTTCATAAAAAAAAATCTTTTCTTTTTTACTCCAGGGATCCCTTTCAAGAGTAACCAACCCGATAAAGAGTAATACATCCGTATGGATAATATAAGTATTAAGTAAGGACTACACTTTAGAGTCGGTACCTATTAGAAAATGTTGCATTAAGTAAGTATATATGGTTACAAATGTCTCTTTTTCAGCCGGGCTGACCGAGTCCCGCCGCCAGGAGCCATACTACGGTCGTCTAATCGGTCGCCTGACGCACTACGGGCACGCCATCCGCGGGACGGTGTACGCCGTCGACGAGAGCACCGTGCTAGTGCGTGGCTTCTCTTACGACGGGACGGGGCCCGGCGCCTACTTCTGGGTGGGGGACACGCCGCAGCCCACGCCGGAGGGCACGCTCGTGCCCTACCCCGAGGATTACATCACTAGGTGAGACACTCACAGACCAAGGAGGAAATGGATAGTGCAATGACGTCAGCTTCTACGCTGTCTGCTTAGTTGCAATAGATCTGAGCGGGACAGCAGTATCAAAGGTTCTATCAAGTGTTCCAAAGTTAAAATGAGATAATGGCATTAGCAAAGACGTCTTCTCCAACGCTGTTCTGCTTTGTTCAAATTCGATCTGAGCAGTGAGTTAATAGAAATCTCTCTTGACAGATAGGTCCAATACCTTGACCTTCTGATGAGCTGATCAAAGTAGAAATGATCTGCTATACCAAAATCAAGAATAAGTCAAGAATCATAAACAGAAGCTAAGAGCAGCTTCTGTTTATAATTCTTGACTTATGATTTTTGTATCTTTATTGACAGAAAAAACTGCAAAAACTTAGGCAATCAATCGGTCCTGTGCTCGAATTTGACGCATTTTTTAAGAATTGAAGTTTCCTAACATAACACAAACTCTACGGTCAGGTAAATTGTGAAATTGCCATGTAAAATATTTATTTATCTCTATTTATGTTTTAATAGGATCATGCATGACATAACTTTTTAAATAGATGTCCGATTCCAGTGAACAGTTAGGTACCTATGCTACAAAATAATTAGGCTACGGTACGAAATGATTGGTTGTCATGCGATTATTGATTTTGGTGGGCATTGCTTTGAAGCCGGCATTTATGTTGAAACCTAATCTAAAATTAATCTACATTGACAAAGGAACACTATAAATTTGATAACAGGTAACAGGTTTTTCCCTCGTATCTTCAACTGATTTAGGGCTGGTGTCTGGCGCAGGGTAAGTGGCGGATTATGAACGCCGCATCTTCAAGGGTGAACACATAAAGAGGCAATCACAATAGGCCTATCATGGCCGCAGTGACACGAAAGACACCTAGTCAAATAAAATAAATCTGGCGCAGCGCATCAGCATTGCCACCCAGGAGCAGGACAATGCAGCCAGCGTCTTGGGGTCGCTTCCGTTTGGTAGGTATAAGTTGAGCTACATGTAGATTGTTTACAACGATCTTTTTTTTTTATGCCACCAAGGTGGCAAACAAGCATGCGGCCCGCCTGATGGAAAACGGTTACCGCAGCCTATGGACGCCTGTAACATCAAAGACATTACACGCGCGTTGATGACCCTTTAAATGATCTGCAGTTAGCTGTCAACTGTTTAATGTGCTCATTTGTTTTTAGTCTTTATTCTAAACTTTTTTAAAAGTGAAGGACGGAAGACTGCAGGTAGATGCTGACCGATCGGTTACGCTGAACTCTGGTTTCTCTGCTCAAATGGTCTAAAGGTCTTCGTATGTTTGTCTTATGGTCTTGGAATGAGCACATAAGTAGTTGCATACAAACATGTACACCACGCTCTCTTTTTTTGGCGATTATTAAATTTTTATTGGTCTCCAGACATCAATAAATGAGTCTACACAATAAATTTTATCTTTTTCTTAATAAAGAATAGAGATAAAATTGAGTGAAAACGATAATACGCGCAATAATTTATATTGCAATATAAATACAAACCGACAATTATTTCCATTAAAATCTGTCAGGGTATAATTTTTTACACTTCCCCTAAAATGCGGGCTTCGAACGCATCAGTCGCCCCGTCATTTGTTTGAAAGGATCTTGCGATGCATACTAATCCGGAGGCAGGGGGGAGGGATAGGAACTAGGCCTGTTGCCTTTCGGAGGGAAGGGAGGGAAAACACGAATCTACTAATACCTTCCGCTTTTTATTATTATAACGCAACGATAACTTTTGCCATTTATTTTTGAAAGGCTGTTGTGTCAGGTTTATCTGTAAAGAAATAAAAAGAGGAAAAGAAAAATATAAATTTTCACTACTCATACTCGGATAGTAGGTCTGAAGTTGCCTGAAGAGCGGGTTGAAAGTGATACTTTTCAGTTTTCAACTGACAGCTATCACGTTTCTATTGAACCATGATAGGCAGAATGTGAAAAATAATGGCTGGCAATTCGATCTTTATTTGTTTTTTCGTGTTGTTGAGTTTAACACATATTCACAGTTATTTTCTGTATCTAGCTTGCGTTTTTATTTATATTTCCTTGTATTCGTAATGAAAAGCACAGTAGTAACTTATATACCTAGTTCCTCGAACTATTGGCGCCCTCGCTACCCCAAACCCCGTCTCGGGACAAAATAAATTACTTTCCTGGGGTAACAATATACTATTATCACATGGTTACTAAATGTTTCATTAGATAATAGGTAACTAACCAAGGTTACCTATTTGAACCGTTTAGTTAGGGTGGAAACCTTCAGTTCTGGGGTCCTGGAGCACACTCCATTTTTTAGGGTCAATCCAAACTTCTCTAGAGTCTCTCTTACAGTTTGGATACTAGAAGTTCGGTTTGATTGGTATCTCCTGTGGGAGATCGGAATACTGGCTTCTATTTCGGTCTAAGGCTGTGTCCCCAGTTGGCAAACAGTGAGCAGCCGACTGAGTTTGCGGCGTATCAGTTCAGTACGCCCTTCCATATATTTTAAATTTAGAGTCCACAGTTTGCTAGTTTGCGCTCACTGTACGCAGTTTGCAGCGATACGTGTGCCGACTGTCTCAGTTAGCGGCCGACTCGCGGGTTCCAGTGCTTGCGATACGCACGCAAACTGATCTGAGTTTGTAGCTGTTCGTCACAAATATGCGGTTCACTCAGTCGGCCGCTCACAGTCTGCCTACTACACAGCCTTAATTTATAATTAGCATTGCTATTCAACAACGTGGCAAATTCTGCCAGCATTCTGTTGAAGACTTACCTAGATTTTTAGGAGTTTTATAAGTGTTAATTCTAGCTAAAATTTGTTATTTGTTTTTTTTTTGCTTTCATTATATTCTACTACATCGTTTAAAAGGCAAAAAAGGTAATCATTAAGGGACTCCCTACATTTAAATTTATAATTTCTCCTTTTTTCACGTCATTTTTTAAAACCACCCCTAAAATCTAAAGTGTCTCCCCTCAACGCCATTACAGTTCCTCCTTGATTATGTTTATTTAATTAGCGAGACATTTATTTGCCATTCGTTTGTTCTATCAGCCTCTGAAATATTATTATGGGGGTGTCTATTATGTATGATGGGCTTTTAATGGTCCAATTATGTTGTCTTAGCATTGTTATTAGTAATAAAAATAGGTCTTTTACATGATAAAACCTGATTCATCGCATTATTTTTTAGTTATATTATTATATACACTAACCTGCTAATGCACTTATCACTCTACTCGTCTCACAGCCAAACTCTACTCGTCACTTAGCAATTTAGGAAACTAGTATCTGCCCTTGGCTTCGCACGCGCTGTTTCTATAGAAATGTTTCATGGATTTGTATATCCCACGGGAACTGATTTATGGGATGAAAAGCCTATTTTATGTCAGATTAGAACTACGTTAATTAAAAATTTCAGCCCGATCGGATCAGTAGTTTTTATGCTAAAGATGAACAAACATTCATCCATACATCTATACATCCACACAAACATTCGCATTTATAGTATAAGTTAGGACTGTATTTCCTATCATAATATTTTCCTTAAAGGATATTTCTACCTCCACAAAATAGGGTGATACTTATTCAGCAACCCTCATAAAAATGTTAATGCTGTAAGTTTCGATCGAACCCACAACTATCCGCTCTATTGTCCTTCGGGTCCTGCATAAAAACTCAAAGGCGCAGTGCCCACCAACGGTCAAAAGATCAAAACGATGAGATAATCATTAAACCCCTTATTTCTTATATTAATTTTATAATTAGTTTAAAATTTTAAGTGCTTATTTTGCAAGCCAAATGAATTAAGTTATTGATTATTTACTGGTCGGCATCGGTGCGGCTCGGTTAAGCTCTGGCGCCTTACAGCGCCTTACAGCTGCTTACGGCGGCTTTGGCCGGCTAAGAGCTGCTTCGGCAGTCGTATACCAAGTAAGCCGCTGTAAAGCGCTACGAGCTGCTGTTATGCGCCGTAAGGTACCCGAGTACTACCAAGCCGCAACGATGGCGACCGATAGTGGACGCCCCACAATTAGCGATGGGCAACTCGGTTAAAAACGCAACTCGGTTAATTCGGTTTGAAAAAATAGACAAATCGGTTTGCAAACCGATTCAAACCGATTTGCATCCAAATCGAATAACAGCTTAGGTACAATACAAATAGCAGATGGCACCGAAATCATATTGATCGATGTAGGTAATTTAGTTACAATCAACAATGGTTTGGTAGTTTTTTTATTCGTATTAAAAATTAAAAAAAACACAGTTTTTCATGAATATGTCACAATTCAACATGAATGACAATAGGTACTAAAATTGACATGCAATAAAAATATCAACTACTTATCTAATTTTCTCTTTCTCATGCTGTTTAGCACAATACCTGGCTGATAATAATATGACACGTGAATATGTGGAGATTCTAACGAGGTGTCTCCTGTTCCAGAGATCCCCCGGTCCTGCAACAGCACACAAACTCCGACATCCTGCTCCGTCTGCCGGGGGGCAAGCGGTTGAGAGACATCAAGTACCTTAGCGTCTGGTGCCGAAGATTTACTGTAAGACATGCTTCTTCCTAACTGCCCTTATGCTAGTTGTGTAGGTAAATTGTTGTTTTCCGATCGGTCGCTTAGGTTTTTGGACAAATCACGGGATTTATAGAATACTTAGACCTAGACCTACGGAGCTGAGACGTGGACACTCACGGTAGGGCTGGTCCACCAGTTCAAAGTCGCTCAGCGCGCTATGGAAAGAGCTATATGAGGAGTTTCTCTGAAGGATAGGGTTCGTAATGAATACATCCAACATGAACCAAAGTTATCGACATAGCTCAAAGAATTAGCAAGCTGAGGTGGCAGTGGGCCGGCCATATCTCGCGAAGAAACGACAACCGTTGGGGTAAACGTGTTGTTGAGTGGAGACCGCGACTTGGCAAATGTAGTGTAGGACGCCCTCCGGCTAGGTGGGATGACGATCTGCGAAAGACTGTTGGCAGATGCTGGATGCGTCAAGCTGAAGACAGGGCGCTATGGCGCTCATTAGGGGAGGCCTATGTCTAGTAGTGCACTAATATAGGCTGATGATGATGAGTTTACGTAAAAAATACAGCACCTAGTTCTATGCCTGAGGACATGGATCTCTCTGTAATTATTCGCAAATTAAACGATACGATAAAGTGAAACCCACGCGCTCTCGTTCATTAGGGGAATACCTAAAAGTTAGGTAGAGTCATTCGGGGTAATATGACGCACTTTTGTCTTCTGTTGTCGATAACACTTAAACTGTCGCGATATAAGGAAAACATTTATGCGTTGCGTAAAGCAAATTTATTAAACTTCCAAGGTGCATAAAGTTTTTGGCGATAACTAAAATAGTTTTTGTGTATTTGAAGAAAACTGTGACCAGGTCGGAGTGCGTATTTTTACCCCGTCATGGGGGTAAAAATACGCAGCAATTGGGGAAAAAGTTCGCATGTAGGGTAAAAGTACGCAATAGGGTTTAGTATAGGAAAATTAACGAAATATGGTACAATTAACCAATCTTTATTAAAATCAAACATATAAACAACCAAGTACCTACTAGATGTAATTCAATTACACCATAAACTTTAAGAAATCGCAAGGTAGTATTAAACCGAGTGAGTGATAATTAATAACCTTAAATCATTGATCGTAATGCCGAAAAATCTGTTATCCATATTTTCACCGCAAATTGTGTTTTTTGTTTTTTTTATAAAAGTCTGTTTCACCGGCCCAAAGCTGTTGGTCCAACATGAACCTCTTTCTGAGGGTAGTTAAATGCCATTAATGCCCACAGAGCACGCTGTAAATATCTTATTTTTTGTTTTTTTTTGTAATGACTCGGCGTTTTTATGTATTCTGAAACAGTAGGGAACACATGAAATCTTTAAAAAAAGAATCGAATTTTTAAAATAGTATTTATATTCAATAAGGGTAAAAGTACGCGTGCGAACTATTACCCCCGTCATTTTACCCCGTTCAGCCAGTATTTGAAATAATCCACATTTAGTTTAGAAATAATATAGATTAAGTTAAAAAAATATGGCTTACTGAATGTTTAAAATATACATTAAATCTATTAAATCCACTTACCTCACAAAAAACAGAGTCAGACGAACAATACACTTTTCTTTTACTTCACAACACACCAAATGAAACATGAATTTGATTGTTTTATTTGTAACGCGTACAGCACGCCATTGGCTGCTCAACTGACATTGACCCATAAAGACGGTTCGAAGTCACTCAGTTTCGCAGAACAAACTCCCCCAGTCACTCCCCCCCAATCCGAGAAAAAGGCAGTGCGTACTTTTACCCAATGCGTCCTTATACCCCGAATGACTCTAACAATGAAAAGGTCAGTAAATATCAAAGGCCATTTTATCTAGCTGGTAATTAAAAACATTACTATTGGCACTGGGTTACGTGCGTTCGTTCGATAGGTAGGTAAGTGATAAAATTACATAAGCTCCAAAAACCTTGTTGAGTATCTAAAATCGATTTTACTAATACAGCACAAATCACACAAATCGCACAAATATTGAATACTAAAGCACACTCTATACGTTTATTCTTTAGGCATAAGAATAAATAATAACTAGAAGCGACTCTTCTTTGATCTAGTCCCAAACGCCGACATTTATATACCTACTTCCCCCTTCACCTTGTTACGCCCCTCTGTCGTCCAGGCGTTTTGCCAGGGTTGCTACTGCACTGTACCGCCGCGCCCCGCCGCCGTCGCGTCGCAAGGCGAAGCGAGTGAGAAAAGGTCATCGACCGATGTTCACGTTCCTTTGATGAGGTACCTACCTAATTAGTTAGATAGGAACCTACAAAAACAATTAGATTTAGAAAATATTACTTATATGGTATGTATTATCATTATCTTTTAGCAATCTAAAAAAACTTAAATTTGTCTTCGTTTTTGAGTTATTGTCACACCACAATAACTTGATCGTGACGCCATATTATAGAGGTACCTAACTTACATAAATATTAAAATCCGCGTGCGGCTTCGCCGGCTGTGACAGCCCTACTGAATGGGCCCGCCCACTGCACGTTTAACGTGCAGAATCGCGTAGGCTAATATCGTGACCTTGAGCGCGTTCGGAGCGAAGTTTCCATTCTACTCTGTTATTGTCTATTCCTATGCTTTAGGCTTAGGTACAATAAGCTCACAGACTTACAATTTAAGTTTGCAATTTGCAACCTTCAATAGTTTCAAATTTATGTACCTACTAGGTACTTATCTAGTTTCAAAAATTTATTTTCTTTGATTGTAATTTTCGTAGTAAGTAAAAATTTTTTTATACTATTTCAAAAAAAGTACCTAACAAGTAAGTACCTACAAATAAAATGAGAAAATCGGCAAGAAATTCAATTACCTAAGTTTAAAAAGCACCCCAACCCATTAGCTAAGCCAAACGGTAACATAGTAACGGTAATGACCGGGGTAGTAACAAGGATATTTAATACAGTGACAACGAAGCTAGCCCGAAACAATATCGATTGCCGCCGCGCGCATGCCCGCGCTTTCGCGCCAAAACCTCACGTGTGCCGCCAAGTCGCCATCTTGGCGCGTCCATTCAATTCACTCATAATTCACTGAACCGACTACGACGATGAATGAGAGAGTCAGCGAATTATTCAAAAATTCAAATAAATTATGATAACTTAGGTATTATAATTAAGAGGCGCAAATATGCAGGTCTCGACAGAACCTACGCATTTGCTCCCCTTGGATTCGAGACCCTAGGTCCGTGGGGTACTGAGGCTCTCCGGGTTTTAAAAAAATATCTGAGCGTCTGGTCGATGCGACGCGTGACCCGAGAGCTGGCTCAGCGCATCAGCATTGCCATACAGCGTGGTAATGCAGCCAGTGTCGGGACGCTTCCGACTGGTATTGACATGGATCAATTGAGCTACCTTTAGACTGTTTGCAACCGTCTGCAGTTAGCTCAATGGTTTCAATTGTAAATACTAGTTGTACCTAATTTTTCTATTCCTTTGCTTGTAATTTTCGTTGTTAATAAAGATGTTTTGTTACAAAAAAAAAAATTAAGTAAGTACCTACTTATATAATTACTTAATAATCATTTATTCGCTTGCATCGTCACATGCAATTTCAGAGCAATCTGTCCAGCATTACTAACTACCTATAGTTTTTGCGTGAAGAAAGTTTGTAGATAAGTATGGATGTTTGTTCTTCTTTCATGCAAAAACAACCTATTGAACGGATCTAGGGCCTTATTGTCTAACTTGAAGTCGATTATCAGTTAAATTCAAATGTCAACCAGTGGTACAATAATTCAAGTCAAGGCTAGGTTTCAAACGTCAAAAATGAATTGATCTCGACTATCAGTAGAGTTAGACAATAAGGCACCTGGCTCAAATTTGAATAGACGGACCTAGTTCTAGCCCTGAAATAATACATAGCCCATAGGATACATTTCATCCCTTAGATCAGTTCCCATGCCATGGGATAGAACAAGTCTTGAAAAGTTTACGAAGAGGAACCGCGGCCATAGACTAGTTTAAAAATATACCTAAGTAGATACCTACCTATACCTAAATAAGTATAAACTTAGTACCTACCTACCAAAGACTACCTACTTATATATGTCACCGTTAAATTGCAAATAACGTTAGATTATAATCTATCTCGCGAGATTATAAACTGTCGATAGATTGTGAACCGTAACATTTCATTACAATTTAACGCATTATTTTTCGGTAGATTATAATCTATCGAAGTGAAACCGTCAAATCACAATCTTACAATGTTCAAACTGTGTTCTATACGAAGACCTGATCCCTGATTAGTCAGCCTTACAGTAGACTGCTCTGTGTCCATAGAGTTAGGAATGAAACATATGTAGGTGTCAGTCAAATAAAATAAAAACACTTCAAGAATAATTGAGTTCTTGTTTTTATTTTTGACTTCCGATGTGGCGCGGTGGGCAAAGGTCCGCCTACGACACAGGAGGTTGCGGGTTCGATTCCCGCCTCGGAACAAATTTGTGAACGATCTCCAGAAATTAATTATATCAGTCATCTAGTACCCATAACACAAGCTCTGCCTAGCTTGAAGCTAGATGATGCTGTGTGGACTGTCCGGAATTATTTATTTATTTATTATTAAGTAGGTACTTAATCAATAATTCTGATATCACATGGTCTCAAAATAAGAAAATCAGAAACGTAAAAATATTTTCTCCTCAAACACAACGTAAAATTGAAAAAATAATGAAAATTTCTTATAACTAGAAAAAACTATCACAAAATTAAATCAAAATATAAAAAAAACAAGTCGAAAATATATTCATGTATTTGAAAACATAATTTTATTGTGTTGTAGTTACCAACTCGTCTAACAACTTTAAAACACTTTGTATTCTTTGATTTCTCCATTGTATTTTTTTACTATTTTCATTATGCCCGCTGGTTTGTAACTCTGTGGTAAATTCATCCTGATTAAATCAGCGCGCTAGGTGCGTTCTGTTTTACAATTTGACGGTTTCACTTCGATAGATTATAATCTACCGAAAAATAAAGCGTTAAATTATGAGCAAATGTTACGGTTTACAATCTATCGACAGATTACAATCTCGCTAGATAGATTGTAATCTAACGTTATTTACAATTTAACGGTGACATATACATACCTACGAGCTGAGCCTACGAGTGGCCTTACCATAAACTCTGCGTATGAAGGGGTTAAATTATGATGTACTAGCGACCCGCCCCGGCTTCGCACGGTTTTATTATACGTATAAACCTTCCTCTTGAATCACTCTATCTATTAAAAAAACCGCATCAAAATCCGTTATGTAGTTTTAAAGATTTAAGCATTCAAAGGGACCTATGGATATAGGGACAGAGAAAGCGACTTTATTTTATATGTAGTGATTATGCAGTACCCAAGTATTATTATTCAGCACTATGAATGTATGAATGAATGAATAATTTCAGGTGAACTTCGGCGACGTGTCGATCCCCGCGAACCTGGACCCGCCGCGTGCACGCGTGCTGCCCGAGTTCAAGCGGCTCGCGCACGGCCTCCGCTCCGGGAACATCAGCGTGCTGGACGCCAAGACATTCTACATCCCCAACCTGCACTACGACGGCGCCGGGCCCGACGCCTACTTCTGGGTGGGGAACGGCTCTGAGCCTAACAAACATGGCACTAAGGTGAGGCATTTCTTCTGTGTGGGGAACGGGTCTGAGCCTAACAAGCATGGCACTAAGGTGAGGCATCTCAACAACTATAGTGTGAGCTATGGAAATGGAAATTCTGTCCTTCAGAGAAAGCTCAAGCAATGTATCCAGCAGAAAACTAATAGGTACCTACCTAGAACAGAATGAGGAAGCTGAATTTGGCAGCGGGCCAGCTGTAGTCTCCCGAAAAACCATCGTTGTAGAAGACATCTTTAGTAGAGACTGTCTAGCAAAACATCCTGTATCTCCTTTAATTAATTTCATTGTACTTTTATGACATGTCCTTGACCAAAGCTTTCAAAATAGTCACCCACTCGTGGCTCGCGGTGCAATTTGCCTTGCCAGATTGACTGGACCTAACAATCTATTCCTCTTATCATGCCAAAATTATCTTGTTTTTCCAGGTCCCGAACGAGCAAGGCTCCCTGCACCCTCTGCGCGGCTACCAGGGCGAAGACATCGAGATCCAGCTGCCGGGTCGGATGACCGTGTACGACATCGACTGGCTGGCTGTCTGGTGCGTCGAGTACCGACACAACTTCGGACACGTCTTCATCCCCAAGGACCTGGACGTTCCACCGGCGCTGGGACAGACTAAGATCACCGTAAGATATAATATCGATCGAAGGGGTTTTCTGTATTGTATTGTAATAGGGTACCTAATCTAAGAAATTATTCCTTGTGTTAACCATTGAATTTTAGCAGGTAAGTAAATCATTGTACTCTTTGACTTATGAGTGTTCCATAATATGGAATTCGTAACACATAAATTCGCAATACATAGTTGCGAAATAAACTAATATCTCAAATAGAATAATTTTGGGCCTATAATTGAGACACTATTAGGATTTAATTATTGGATCAATAACAAAACGACTAATTACACCTAATATATACAATTATAACAAACTCTTAAAATCTAAGCCGTCACCAGAAGGCCGAGTGCCCAAAATGCTGGCAGCATTGCCACGTTGAATGGCAATGCTAATTCGCTGACCGAAATAGAAGCCAGCATTCCGATGACCTGTGGAGGAGGATTGTACCTATCATGTACTTCTGAACAATCTTTTACTTTAACTATTCGTTTATCCCACCATTAACAGCTGACCAGGACCGTTATTTCATAACTTTTTTCACCTTTAAAACCTTTTCAGGGCTTAGCAAGGACTAACATTGTGATTTATCCCCTTTGCAGGGCAAAAGGAAAAAGCCACAGCGTGTTAAACCAGAACTCTTAACAACTCCTCCAACTATCCAAACCTCTTGGTTTTCGACTTGGTTTTGAATTTACGAATTAAGACATTATTTCATCATACAAGCAACAATTTTTTCTTTGGTCTTTTGGATGTCTTAATTCGTAAAATAATAAAACTCAGATTGTTATTTAAATATTTCTGTTATTAAAGTGTTGACTAACCGTTCCCAATTTTTTGTTTGCTCTCCTTTGGATTTGCATTAATTTTTACAGCCTGCTTGGTGGTATAACCCTGTGAGTATTGCTTTATTAACACAATAGTTAACTACATACTATTTTCGTTGCCAATTAAATCAACTCTTTTGACTCAACATTCAGTCTTTGTCTTCCTTTACCGTCAATTCCAACTTATTACTCAGAAACATATCAAATTTTGCTTTATTATTAGGTGTTCTATTGTCTACTCTACCTTGGAAATAGTAAATTTTTAATGTTGTTGCTATTATATATTTTATATTTCGACTCTATCACATACTACTTAGATATTTCTTTGTATTAACTTTTATGACGCTTAAATCATTTATTGGTTTTGTTATTTATCTGTTGATAGTGTTAGTAACCTAAAGTACTGTTTCAGACAAGTTCCACTACCTCCCAGACCCCCTATAGCGCTTCCAATAACTGCAAGGAGATCCTGGACAAAAGGTTGCAGATACGGTGGGAGTTGCAGGTGATTATTGTTATATTTTGGATCTAATAAAGTTATGTTAGTATCTACCTCACTATCCGTACCTACATTTATCAGAAAAATCAGCAATTTACTCATTGAAGATATACATTGCCATGAGCGACAGGTCCCCTGTGAAGGCTTTTCAACAAAGATTATGATGGATCTATTTTAAAGCCAGCATAATTCACGCACTACATATTAAAGTTGCGAACAGTACATCAACCAACTACAACTCATGGCTGTTTATATGCCAGTGAATAGTGATGATTGGTATCAGTTCGTCAAGAAAAACTTAACATATCCAAAAACTCTTTAAGATTTTAAAGCGACATTTAGGTTCCATGTGCATGCGTCCCTAAACGACACAAATACTTTTATAAAAAAAAATGTTTAACTTAATAATTAACTTATAAGAAAATAATGAAGCTTGTGATTTTTATTTTTCATTCAAGCGAATTGAGAGAATCTCATAAAGGTAAAAAGTCGTTCCTATACACACCTCATACCTTTTAACCTTAGCAGGACTGGTTGGGTAAGTATCCTTATAACGTGAATCCTGAAGGTTCAGATAAAAAGGGTTAACGAATTTGAAAAAATGCATAGCAGTCTAAGATGTCTGCTATCATTTCTTCTAAAATGATATCTGTCTGTTCCTGACTGCTTTTATAAGGATCAATTTCTTTGGGATCCCATTGGAGGTTCTAGTCTGATTTGTATGCAGTTCACAACACACCTTGTAATGGATTCCTGAAGTATCTGTTCCTGGACAATAGCCAAGTCAATTCCCAATCCTTGAACCATTGCTCTGTTCCCAGGGAGACCACATCCAGATAACCCTGGCTGCCAGGCTGCGCAGCGAGCAGTACATGGCCTTTGGCATCTCCGGCGCTGAAGGTAGACCGGCCATGTTGGACGCCGATGTCGCGGTCGCTTATTGGGATAATAGGTAAGAGGACGTGTCTTAAACACGAGATTCGAAATACCAACCAGTTTCAATGATTGTCTCTCTTTGACTTCGTTTTATTGTGTTTAACTGCCATTTTCAAAAGGGTCTATTCAGGTATGTACCTATAATTACGAGTCCTTAAACCGATTACTGTCATTTTTCCACTCGCCCAATAAGGTCTTGAGATAAATAAATCAACTCAAATAGGTATATAAATCTATAGTTACTTCTATACTAATATTAAAAAGAGGAAAGATTTGGATTTTTGTATGTTCGTAGCGAAAAACTAAAAAACGGCTGCACTGATTTAAAAAAAACTTGATTACAATTTATTACGATCAAATCAAGGATGCCTACTAAAACTTATTATATGTTACGTGTAATTTTTTTGATTTTTTCGATAAAATGTCTTTCATCGCATGCGCTGAGGAAACTATGATGATACGCCGTGGACCAATTTCGGCTAGGAAAGAAAGACATTATCATTCGTGCCCAGGTTACGTGACCAGTAGATTTAAGAATCTCTGGACAAGCATCTATGAGCCGTCTCATAACAAAGACTAATTTGTCCAGGGTCGGCCAGCCCCGCGTTCAGGATTACACCATCTCTCACCTGGCGCAGTGCGACGGCGAGAGGGGCGTCTGCCCCGACCAGCGCGTGGGGGGCGTCAATGATGTCGTCTTAGGTAACTAACCTTGTATTTTATATTTTCACATTAGAGCACAAGACTTGATGAAGAAGCGGCCACACAGATATCGCATAGGGCTCTGAGTACCCAAATATGGCTCGCCGATAACAAATTTTGGTGCAGCAAGTGTAAATGGAACAAACAACCACAGCCGCAGCAACCTTGTGACGATCCTTGTTCCCTTGTTGATATTTGAGTTCAGGGTCAATCAGCACAGAGTACTGGGGCAGTGCGACGGAGAAGGGGGTCTGCCCCGCCGCCGTCTTAGTTCAAATTGTGTCCATCCTTGTCTTGTATCATAGACAAACCTTTCATCTACTAAAGTTTGCCTGACTCGTCTTGAGCACGCATTCTCTTCCTTTAAATATCTGTTGGCAGATTTTAAAGTCAATAGACCAAAGGAGCACGTGTTAAACTTTCGATGTGCCGATTACCCAATAGAGCGATATCAGCAATACCTCGGAAGGCAAGCGTGTTAGGAGTGATAAATTGTCGTAGAGCGCTCTACGACAATTAATCACTGATCATCCCAGCGCGGTCATCAACAGAACTTCATCCAGAACCAAACAAGAAAATAACAGTAAAAGGCATAAGTAAACCTACCACTTGGAGTTTGGACCATTAAAGTATGTGTCCTATGACCCAATTTGTATTTATTTCATTCGTCTTCAACAACTTCTTGTGTGCTCCAGTATCAGGGAGCCAGAAAGACGGGGTGACCACGATCACGTACCGGCGCCCGCTGGGGGCCACCGAGCCCGCTCGCGACCGCGAGGTGCTGACCTCCCGCTCCCAGTCCGTGATCGCGGCCTTCGGTCCTCTCAACTCGCGGTACGAGGCCAACGCGCACTCCTTCATGGATAAGACGACAAACGATGTGCAGTTGGACTTTGGAGCTACTGTAAGTTTGTTTTATTTGGATGTTTTCAGATTTTTGTTGCGTATTCTGTTTAAAGAGTGTACTTTGACTGAAATAAGTTGGTCTATGTAAAGTTTTATGGATATTTTATCAATAACTATTTAGCTCTGTTTTATATTAACTGTCTCTCATCCAAGGCATTGTTGGCCCCAAACATGCCGCGAAGTGCCTGAGGTCTAAATTAAAAATTGAAGTGTTTTTTTTTGTGTCAGCTGACAGCTCCATAAGATATGATTTTTCTTTATCAGTTCTAACATAAAAACGTTTCTTTAATCTTCAGTTCTGCTGGCAGCTCTTTTAACTCTTTCTTTCATTTCTCTTTTTTATACTTAAAAACTTATTCTTAGAGTGCGTATTAAAACAATCCGTTTGTACCACCCCTCTCACAACACAACTCATCATCATCGTCATCAGCCCATATTAGTCCACTGCTGGACATAGGCCTCCCCTAATGAGCGCCATAGCGCCCTGTCTTCAGCTTGTCGCATCCAGCATCTGCCAGCAGTCTTTGAGACCGTCATCCCACCTGTCCTACACTACGTTTGCCAAGTCGCGGTCTCAGCTCAAGAACTCGTCTACCCCAACGGTTGTCGGTTCTTCGCGAGATATGGCCGGGCCACTGCCACTTCAGCTTGCTAATTCTTTGAGCTATGTCGATAACTCTTGTGTCTACACTTGGACTCTGTTCAGTTCATTATGCGTGGATACCTACCTATACCTATCCTCACTTCTTATCCTCAGAACGACAACACTTGCATCGGGCTGGCGTCCCTGGACGTGAGCGCGCCGCAGCCCTGGCCGCCGCGGGTCATCTACAGCGTCTCCAACTTCACCGTGAGGATCGGCCCGGCCGCCGGCGTCAGGGGCTACACTCCTATCACTGGTGAGATTGACAACTCTGACAGGGTTTCTGACCAGCTGTGCGATTACGCTAAAACCGCCCATCCAAATTGACATTCTTGAGCCATTTCAATGGCCATCGCGCGCGTCCTTTCCATACAATTTCAAATTACGAAGGCAATTAAAAGGGCTTTCATATGTCAATTTTGGATGGGTAGTTTTAGCGTAAAATTGCACAGCGGGCCAAATTCCACTAATGTCAAAACAAAGGTCTCAATAGTGCCATTCAATCAAGATGATTAAAAAAAGTTTGTGCATTTGGTATTCTACTATTTTTAGCGCTTGAAGAAACTTTCATAATGAGAATGTCAAATTGGTAGTCGTAAACGTTATCGTCACAGCTTTGAATGAACCTCAAAAAGTTTGTGCTAGTAGAATGCCAAAACGAGTACAACATTGACATTTTGACACGATACTATTTAAATGGTGAAGCGATTTATTTAGTGGAATTTGGGCCCTGTTATAGGAATTTCTAGAAGCTTTAATAAGGCTCAGGACTTCTGAAACATTATGAGCCTAATATGTTTCTTGACGAATCCGATTGGAAACTTTCTCAAGAGTTTTAAATCCGTCTAGAGTATTTTCTTGGCCTCACAACTTCTCGCAAAGTTCGAATGACTACCCGAAGATGGTGATGATTATGATGGGTAATCACAACACTACACTCGCTACATTTCCTGATTCCATAACAATTGTGTGGCGTGTGTGACTTCATAATGAACTACCTAACTCCTTGTAACTCGGCGCTTATTCAATACATAGGTAACTATAGTTAATTGGAGTTTTTTTTTAATTTCATGCAGGCAACGAAATTAGTGATGGATTCTCCCGGATCGGTAAGAGATAGTTATTTCATGTTGTGGTTGGTAAATTATGGTTGGTAAATTATGGTTTGCTTGTGAGATGAACAATCTTACGCTGTGCGCAAAAATAGTTAATGTTTGGTAACGTGTTTACAATGTTCGCGCTATTTTTTTTTAATTTTCACCTGAACAGACAGAGGTTAGTTCGAATTTTGAAGATCTCATTGTACCACGGATCACTTTGATAAAACGTTATACACTTTTTAAATTCAATCTCAATGTTGTACCTCTATATTGTGTGTACGTACCTACTTACTTAGGTACATAATTTGGTCTGGTGAATATTTATGTAGAAACGTTTTACCTACTGATTTTTAATGAAAGGTTGTCAATGACCGAAATGACTAAGGCTGTGTCCCCAGTAGGCAAACAGTGAGCAGCCGACTGAGTTTGCGGCGTATCAGTTCAGTACGCCCTTCGATATATATTTTAAATTGAGTGTCCACAGTTTGTTTATTTGCGCTCACTGTACGCAGTTTGCAGCGTTACGTGAGCCGACTGTCTCACTTAGCGGTCGACTCGCAGGTGCTTGCGATACGCACGCAAACTGATCTGAGTTTGTAGCTGTTGGCCAAATATTTGCGGCTCACTCAGTCGGCCGCTCACAGTTTGCCTACTGGGGACACAGCCTTAATGTATTTTTCTCACTTATACCGTAAGTATTGTAGAAACAAGTATAAATACCTACCTATTGGTTCTTCTCCCTAATTAGCCCATGTATATCAGGTCACCCGTCGTGGGGCATCGCGTGGTACATCAACGACCAGCTGATCCCGGAGCTGTACGTGGAGAGGGGGAAGACATACACCTTCCTCGTGGAGGGGGGGAACGACGACACCAACCCAGCCAAGTAAGACCACTTATATTTATTTTTTAATTACGTTAGAATAGATTACTAGTCTTTCGCAGATCGTCATGCCATCTGGGCCCAAATTCCACTAAATAAATCGCTTCACCATTTATATAGTATAGTGTCAAAAATTAAACTTTTTTTGGTATTCCACTACTACAATTTTTTAGAGATTCATTCATAGCTGTGACGATATCGTTTATGACTACCAATTTGACATTCTAATTATGAAAGTCTCTTCAAGCGCAAAAAATAGTAGAATACCAAATGCACAAACGTCATTTTAATCATCTTGATGGCACTATTGAGACCTTTGTTTTGAATTTAATGGAATTAGGCCCCTGGTCGCAGTCTCCACTCAAAAACCTTTGACTTGTCTAAGTGCTTAGGTACATACTTTTTCAGACTACAGAAATGATGCAATTATACTAAAGTGTCACTAACTAGATTGTTTGTTACAGTCTGCAGCTAGTGAACATTTCAATTGAAACTAGTTAGATTCTAGGTATTTATAATATGACTATGTTTTTTAAAATGACTTGTAACTAGTAATAATAATTTTGCAGATACCATCCGTTCTACATCAGCGACTCTTCGGAGGGGGGCTTCAGTCAGAAGAAGGAGGAGGATCGCAGGAAGCAGCGCGTGTTCGCCGGCGTAGCGTACGACAACGAGGGGTATCCCTACCCCACCGCAGGTGACGCCCGGGGCTAGGGCCAGTGGACTATAGTCCACTGCTGGGGAGGCCTATCCTTTTGCCGAGTGCGCTACGTAACTCCGAAAAACGGAACACCGAATTACACATCCCCGAAAGCATATGAGTACGATATACTTTACAACGAATGCACGCTGCAACGAACACACAAATGAATAAAGAATTTTTGTTTAAAAATGTAATCTTTACTGGAGTTTAGAGGTTCGTTCTTTTGAGGTTGTGTTATGCGAGGTAGCGTGGTTTCGGCGTCGAGTATTTCCTGGAAGCATGCATTCGTTGTTGTGTGATTCGTGGTGGTTTCGTATGCTTTCAGGGATGTGTAATTCGGTGTTCCGTTTTTCGGAGTTACGTAGCGCACTCCCTCTTGCCACCTCACTAGTCAATAAAGTAGATTAGAAGTAAAGAACAAGAGCTTGCCTCTATCATAGTGACCACAACTCGTTAGGTCTACTATAAAATAATTCTGGACAATCCACACAGCATCATCTAGCCCGAAGCTAAACTGAGCTTGTGTTATGGGTACTAGATGACTGATATACTTAATATAATTACACATATTTTTAATTACACAAAGAATACTGCCCAGAAACGAATATTTGCAGATATAATAGTTTCAATGATTTAGTTTGGCAGAAAACTAGGTGCGCGTTGATGTCTTTTGTACGCTACGACGACGCGCGGCGCGTAGCATCTTCGGCCGTAGCACGCGCTACGAACATCTACGATGAATGTCCCCTATCTATACGTACTTCAGTGCATTGTTTCGATCATTAACTTTTCACCACTATACGCGATCTTAACTTCGAGTAGCAGGGGTAGGTACCTATTTTGAAAAAATTCGTTTCCGAGTCTTCGACACGGAATCTGACACAGATTCGCGGGCTTATGAAGAGGCTGGGCTGTGACTAACTTTGAAATAGCTACCAACAACCCACTTTTCACCAAAAGCAATTTGCGTTTTTCAACCGATGTTTGCCAAAAACGCGGATATTTTTTTGCATTCCTACTAAAATACCTAATGCGTGAAGAATGCTTTCAAGAATAAGGCAACTACCTATTGCAATATCTTAGTATAAGTATTTTAAAAAGGCTACTAATTAAACAAGCTTCTTTTTAATAGCAATATTCGCCTCAGAAAATATAAGTTACCTTCTAAATTACTAAGTCGGCCACAACCAACGCGCATCTGAATAATAGTATCTCAGCCACTAGTTATCTTCTATGTAAGCCACTGTAAATATAACTCAGCACGGTAGTTATTTTTTAGCATCTAAATTTGTGGCATACATTCAAATAGCAAACTTCTAAAATATTAATTTATGACACTAAAATAGTCATTCTATTAGCTTCTAATTTTATAATTTAGTATGCTTAAAATGTAAGTCATCCTACATTTATCGATCGATAAATTTACCTAAAATTGTCATCAAATAAAATATTAAAGCCACTATTATTACATAATGAACTATTGTTTTATAGTTTTTTGGTCAAGGTCATTGACCTTTGACCTAAAGTTCAATGACCTTAACAAAAGTGACCTTGAGGTCATTGTCCTCAAGGTCTCTTACATTTTTTTGTGAAAACGTTGGATTTTGCTAGAGTCGATGCCGAAAAGTTAAATTAATCAACTTCGATCATTAGGTCAGTGACCTTTCAGGTCAAGGTCACAGACCTTTTTTGTAAAAACTTTAGTTTTAGCTGGAGTCGATGCCCGATAGTTGAATTCTATGCGTCGGGGTAGTTTTTCATGTTTTTTTGGTTCCATCGCGATTCGCCATAGCTCCGTCGCTTCGGAAAGTACAGCCTTTCCGCCATTGTGTAACAAGGGTCAGGCACCACTGCTCACCTCCGCAGCTTCGGCTTTTTGGTCGCCTTCGGCGACCAGCCTCAGCCGCTGCGGCACGCGCGGTGCCTGTCCCTTGTTACGGCTGGCGGAGGCTGCACTCCCTTCGCGCCTCCGGCTTATTAAATACACTCTAGGGGCGCCACGCACAAGACCACGTGGAGTCGGGGTACTCTGTTTCGGATCCGTCACTCGAATTGAACCTAATAAACTCATATCGGAATGCTCTGCGGTAATTATTCATGTTTTTTTGAGTTCATTGACCTCTAACGCTGAGGTCATTTAACTTTGGGGTCAATCATCTGAACCAAAGTTGGAAATATAAATGAAATACAGATGATACTATTGCAATACGAATGCACGAACGACAATAAACAAACACGGGCGGGTCGGTAAAAGAATCTAATGGCGCTCTATGATTGGTGCAAATGGTCAGTTGTTGTCATGTCGCTAACTCGCGCCAAATCGTACAGAGGCTATTTTCACGATAAAAGAATATGAAGTATTATTTTACATGTTAAGTAATAATTATATGATGTTGTCTATTGAAGCTTGAATATATAATTTTTGAGGAGCTTGTATTGAAGCTGTAAAACGTAAAATGGTGATGAGTTGCAAATTCCGTGGCCGACTTAGTAAATTAGTGGGCAATGTATAATCAGAAGGACAAGTAAAAATAATTGTTGCTAATGAATTGACGCTTTCTTTTACATTTTTAGTTGGCGTTGTAAAGAAGATAAATTAGTTTATTAGAGGCTAGACTTATTCGTCATCTCGCGGACGTGAAACCCGAAAATGTCCGCGAGTTGGCACCTTCCAAATTTACCTACTTTTTCTGTCGTCAACTCGCGTGCACGTGATAAACGGGGCTTTGTACAGTCAGATAAATAAACGAAAACTGCCAAGATCACTATATTATTTTAGCAGAGTTCCTCATCCAAAGTACCAGGTTAGCAGAAACATGCCGGAGGTTTCGCAAGTGAACAAAATTTAACGCAAAAATGTCAATTTATCTAAGATTAATTTACAATAGCTATTATGTCTCGATGTCCAAATGATGAAAATATTGTCATATTTAAAGATTAGTAAAAAGTAAAAAAAAAAAGTTTTATTTCAGAATAGGTTACAAAATAGGTACATATTTAGTGAAATTTACTTAATTATTTCGTAAAGAGCTGGTTAAATGAGACTTCGTTTTTTGTCGACAAATGGTGTTGTATCATACATGCATCACTGCACTACTAACATGGTCGAGAGCTGGCATTCTACTATAAAAAAAAATTAACAGTAAACCATAAGCATTGCACATTATGACCGTCTTACAAGATAAAAGATACAATATAGAAGAATACAATTATTATCAAACTTTATATATTAAAGGTAAAGGTTTATATAAAACGGTAAAATTAATAGAAGCCTGTGACATAACAGTGTAAAGGTAGCTCCACGGAGTCTTAAGTATTGATTTATGTATCGAACTTCTAATCCAGTGTTTTTTTATCATTTACACCAAACCATCTGTGATCTTTATGTTTTCTGAAGAATGATTGATTTAAATAGTATATAATAATTAGCTATAACTATTGATTTGTGTTTTGAACTTAATCTTGTAATTTTATATTTTCAACAAAGTTTTTTATAGTGAGTAACGTTTGTTAAAGATCATTTAAACAAACCTCTGTGATTTCATAGTTCCTCAGACTGATTGATTTTATTAGTAAGTCATTATTAGCCAAATGCTATACTCTTGTTGAGTTGTTTTAGTTATTAGTAAAATAAACAAGTTTTGTTGTTTTATATCATACTGGCTGGTGCCCGCGACTTCGTCTGCGCAGGATTAGTATTTCGAGTATGCTCACTTTTTCACCTGCGTCATTCCCGTTCCCGTGTGAATACCGGGATAAAATATAGCCTATCTGTTATTTCAGACTATAATCTATCTCTGTGCCAAATTTAATCCAGATCCGTTAAGTAGTTTTTGCGTGAAAGAGTAACAAATATCTATCCATCCATACTTACAAACTTTCGCGTTTATAATATAGTAGGATGTATATCTACATCAAAAACATAATGTCGTTTATTTCAAATTATAATAGTATCACATTCATCCTTTATTCATACTGCACATTAAAAGTAAGCACCTAAATAAATTTTCTTAAATTGTTTTTGTAGTTGACTGTACGTAAATACGTCAGATTTCACAAACCAGCGAGTTGACGACAGAAAAAGTAGGTAAAATCGAAATGTGCCATCTCGCGGGCTCCCGCGAGTTTCTCGCCCGCGAGATGACGAATAAGCCAGAGGCTGACTATGTCAATTTCACGATGCTTAGTTATTAAATGAGAAGTTTGGCCACGTGGCCAAAAAAAAATTCTGTGGCCGGAATTATTATTTCTCTTTTAAAAATTGAAGTGAACAAAAATCAAAGTGCGCACCACTTTATTTCCTAATTTTAGTTATATATAACACTAGATGCGCCCCGCGGCTTCGCCCGCGAACCAGAGTTTTTTTTTCGTACAACTTTCAGAAATTTATTACTCAACCCCTAGGGGTATCATGTAAAAATAAAAACACGTGTTTAGTGGGGATTACTTATAAAAAACATTCACACAGACTTTCCCATTTATTATAATAGTAAGATGAATGTTCTGACGTGTCCAAGAGTCCTGTAAGGTATAAATAAAGGAAACAAAGCCCTTTTAATTTGAACTTGAAGTTATTATTATCTTCCCAGCCGGTCGTTACTGCGAGTGGACGCACAGGACCATCGACCTGGCTTCCGTGACGGATTCCTTCGAGGAGTACACCAAGACTCTCAGCCTGAACTGCACCGAGGGGGAGCCAGCCGTCCTCAACTGGACTGTGGCGCACGAGACGCCTGATCTCGTCTACTATCAGGTAAATAACTGCCTATCTACATAACTGAAGGGAAGTTTTTTTGTTTACAATACAGTAAAGTACAACAATGTCTTATTGTAAGTACCTACACCAACACATACATAATAAAAAGACACAAGTACCTACACTGTTTCGTATCAAATTAGCATTGCAATCACCGACCAAAATATATTTACAAAAAAGGTAGGACATATCTTTACAAAAAAGGTAGAAAGTCTTTCTGATGTTCATGTACCTAGCTATACCTACACTACTACTAACACCCATACACTATTAAGGCGGCCCCTATACCTACAATAAAATTGTACAATATTTTTATTGAACAATAAGATTGAAAGGCGCTCTGATACCAAACGAGTTTAATACTAACCTTAAACGGTCAAAATTAAGGCACAATTTGCAATATTGCGCAACATAATTGACCGTTTAATGGCCGCAAGAACCTGCTTAATATTTTTTTATAAATTTGCCTAAATAAATATGTTTATTCTTAACATAGGGGAGAAGGAGGTAGCTTAGGACAGGGGCACCTTTAGACATTGGAGATTACTCCAAAACCATCGACATATTTTTGGAAGAAAATGCATTTTAGTATTCAACACTACTACTACAAACCATGACATATCATTCACCACGCTGTCAGCTGTAAAACTGATTTTATTAGCAGGTCGGGTTTTCCGTTGGCTGGAGTAAATTATTCATCTGAACTCCGTAAGGGTTTATTTGGTGACTTTGAGAATAAATTATATGTTTTTTTATAGTTTCTATTAAGTTTGGGTATCCATGCATGGAAAGAGCCTACCGTATTAGTTTCTAAAGTAATAAAAAAAAAATTGTGTCACAAAGTTTTTTAAATGACCCCTTGGGGTAGGTTAGGACTAGATATTAGGGGCACTTTAGGACATGTCATAATGTGTGTGATTGGTAATATACAAAGTTTTCATTTGTTTTAAGTTGCTTATCGCCGAAGCAAATATAAGAAAAACATAGCATCAATCAGTTATTTACAAAAGAAGAAGTTATGGTGGAAAAATATAAGTATTTTAAAATCATCAAAGATAAATTATGGTTTAATATCAATAAAACCAGTTTGTTGGCGTACCAATATACTAAAGATTTAAAAAATACACAGAGGCATGGGAAATGAATAAAATTGCTGGTATTGAATGGTAGAAAAGAAAAGAAGATGAGTGGTTGATATTAATATTGGATCATCCTGACAAAGCTCCCATCACCCAATGAATGAAAGCCCTTCCAGAACTGCTGCGATACTTCTAGATTAGATTTTTCAAGATTTAAACTGTGTGTGTTATTTATCCTAATAATAAATGACGCATAATAATCTACATATTTAATGATTTCATGTTTGAGTAACTGCATTTTCATAGTTTCTAAGTTTGGTTGATGTCATGTACGAATTTAATTGTGATAATTGAAGAATTTATAGTTTTTAACTAAAACATTTCATTATAATAAAATAATTACTCAAATACTTAATTTTAAAGATTTTATTACTATTATATTATCATACCCAGTAGCGTCCCAAACTACCCCCCAAGGGGGGCAGTTTTGGACATTGTCAGTGTCTTACTAAAATGAAAATTTTGCATAATCTACTCAATAAGCATGTTTATTTTATTATTGATTTGTAAAGGTAAAATACGAATATAGGTTTTACCGCATAAAACATACAAACATTTTAAAAACAAAAAAATCTACGACCTATTCTTTAAAAAGTGTCCTAATGTGCCTCCTTCTCCCCTACATCCCACTTCCCTTTCCTCTGTCACCAAACTCTAAACTACTTCTGGTAGCTCTAACTCCACAATCTGATCCGCAGTGCTACACGCACAACAACCTCGGGTGGAAGATCCACGTGGTGGACCCCGGCACGCCCGTGCCCTTCCCCTCCGACCAGCAAAGAATGAACTCCGCGAACCTCTCCGTCTACTCAGCACCGCTGGTGTTTCTCACAGCACTACGCAACTTGTTTGGGAGATAGACTAACGGGGTGCCTAAGTGAGCTCTGTAAGTTTTCCACTCGAAGAAATCACTGAAATACAATGTAGTAGATATTATAGTTATTAAAGCTCAAATCACAATAAATCAAAACGAAATAAATGTAAGATAGGAAACTTCCTACGAAAGTAGGTGCCTATCAAAACAAGTGCAACGAGGAACTTTTTGGCGGGTTCATGTTCAAATTCACCCGGTACTGGTGTGTCAATGTCATAATAGTTATACTGAATTGGGTTGCAAGCTAGAGAATAATTTCTACCATTACAGTACATTTTTGGTGTGAAGTGCTTTAATGGTAGATTGCTGTCTTTCGAGTGGGAATTTTGATGATTGGTATGCTAAATCGCAAAACAGAGCTCACTTTATAATGTACATACAAATTGTAATAAAAATGGGTAAAAATGTCAATCTACATTACTAATATCAATTTCATATCAGTCGTGTAAAGTTTTTCACGTAGGATTTTTAAAAATGGTCTTGTAGTATTAAACTTACAAGGTTTTGTATGTACATTGTGTTGGTAACCATTAAAAATGACGTGGAGTATATTTGAAAAGACATTTGGCTAGAACAAATTAAATTCAGAAATAACATACTTAACTTATTGCTTGGGTACTATAATAGTACATTCTTACCGTATCCATTTGGGTAGGTACACCAAATGTAAAGATTGATGTAGTCCTTGCTTACATTAATAATATATATGTACACTGAGAGGACAAAAAGTTGTATTGAATATAAAAGACCATGCACTTGCATTGATTGGAATTTATAATTAATATCCATTCATTGTGCTTTTCGTAATTTTGACAATAATAATGTTTGAATTTTTATACTCAATTTTTTAGGGCTGTTTACCTAAACAACTTATACTATTTTTTATTAAAGTATGTACTTAATAATTATCCAATGTGTGAATGAAAACGATTGACAATAATTGTGTCTATTCATTATGATTAGATTTAAATTTATATTTATGATAAGTAGGTATAACTAGGCCAATCTAGCACCTACTTGTGTTTTAGAACGACTTGGACGTCCTAGCTAGGCAACTTTTTATGTAACATTACTATTTAGTTTAATATAGCTTCAATATACATAAATAAGATGTTTCCATTTTAGATAGTTGGTTTAATAAGATAATACAGAATGAATTGTTAATAAAGTTTTCAAGAGTTAACGGATCAGATCCATAAAATTAAAAAGTTTACTTAGGTATTCAAAGTTATTAAAAGCGTTGCATTTCGAACTCATTTCTTACATAATATGCTATTTTTAGGTTATGTTACATTCTATTAGTATGTACCTATTTATGCACATAAGAAATTTTATTTTCTGGACTTCCACTAGTAAAACTGAAAAGGTTGGGATAATAATTATGTATTCGTAGAATAATTATAGATATATTCACGTATTGGTAATCAAGTCTAGTGGGAGACAATAATACGGTTATTTGAAACGCACCGTTAATGTATCAAATGAATTTAATATTGTATCTATAACAATATCTATGAATAATGTTTTAAGGCGTCTAGCCGAATTCGTCTGAATTAGATAATAATCAATGATTTATATCAATGTTTAGCTGCCATCGAAAAAACATGGCTAGAAATCTTTCTATCACTATACTTACAACTAGCTTTAAGGAATAAAGTAGCGGTAACGTTTGACAATAAAAATAATTGAAGGAGACAATAAATGTTGCAAACATTTTTTAGAGTTGTGTAAGAACAATCAATTAATGTGTTTCTAAACTTTACACATTTTTTGCTTGGTTAGAAATTAAAAGTATCTCATACATCTAATCTAATATCTTATTTAACTATCTTTATTAGATTTACAATTAAATTATAGATTTATCTAAATAATTTAACACTTTGTAGTCGTAGTTGTTGGTGCACAAATTGTTAATTTTAAGAGATTTATAGAAGTTGGTTGAATCAAACATTTTACAGTGCAATTAATATAAATAAGCCTGCTGCTGTTTTAAAGTGAGTTACCTACAAATTTAGCTAGATAAAACAATGTTCATAAAGTTCCACTTGGTTTGGAGTTTAATGAAATTATATTAACTTAAATGTTACTAAAGTGAACTTGTCGTATATGTACCTAATTCAATTTCATAATAAATTATCTCGTAGGTTAAGTATCCTATTTGTATTTTGTATAAATAGCCTTCCCATTAAACATTCTTATAAACAAATTTGAACAAATGTCTTAAAGCACAATAATATATTAACTAACAGAGAAAATTACAATCAAAGAATAGAAACAAACTTAAAACTAGTATTTACAATTGACCTAACTGGAGACTGTTACAAACAGGCTAGAGGAAGCTCAACTGATCAATATCAATACCAGTCGTCGTGTCCATTTGACGTCGTGTCCTCTGGCTGCAGGCCCGCTGCATGACAATACTGATACACTGCGCCAGATAGTCACCAGCTCGTCACACGTCACATCGTATTGACCAGATGCTCAGATATTTAAAAAACCCGGAGAACCTCGCGTCTCGGTCCCCGCAAAACTAGGGTCTCCTCTCCAAGGAGAGCAAGTGCGGGTCTGTCCAGACCTTCATATTTGTGTCTTAAGATCCCCAGCCAAATCTGCTGCCGCACCGAACCGAAGAGGTTTATGCGGCAGCGGCATGCAGCAGTAAATATTGTTTAAAATAATAATCTGCGTAAGTTGAGTACTACTATTTTAATACTGCGTTTTAGTATATAAGGTATGTCATTTTGCATACATAACATACTTACCAACACTGTCTGTCACATATAACCTCTTCTGCCATGACTTTCGAGTTCGTGTCCGATGGTACCTACTTATGAGGTTAATAATAAAACAACTGGTGAAATTAAATGAAGTTTTAGTTTAGATTTTGATGCTATTGTAATTCCTTAGCCTCTAGTTTTTTAAGGGAAGTGCTACAATTATTGTAATGATCTTTTTATACTTTCAGCATCGATGTGGTTAAGCTAATACTAAATAAGAGTTGTGTATCAGCACAATATTTACGGAATTTTGAAATTCCAGGGTCCTACAGCAATTTCTTTTGTTTATTGTTGGCCATAACTACTATAACGCCATTCTTTAAATAAAAACTCTTTATACGGTGGCACCTATTGTAACTATTTATAGATTAATAAATGCACAAATTTTAAGTCATAAATATCCAATATGCTTGATTATTTTACTGTGAGAAGGTACTCATCTCAAATCTATAATAAAAAAATCAATAGAAAAGAAGACGAAATGTTGAAAATAAGTTGATTGTATGAAATCGCATCCTAACAGATCTAATAAGTAGGTATGTATCATCAAAATCTTTAGATACATAGTTATAGTAAAGTTTCATCCCTCAAAAGCTTTTGATAATGTTTAAGTTTCAAATAAAACGGTGTTAAAAGAAGCTTTTTTTATTATTTCGTAGTTTGGTTAGTAAGTAGGTAGGTTACGTACCTTTTAACAAAGGAAGTGAATTGAGATTGAGTTTCCGTACCTGTCTTGCTCGGACAGTTTTTTTGTTTCACAGCGGTAGGGAAGTTTGATTTGAGAAGTTGTTGGCTCACAATTTTTAATATTTACTACCAGCAGCGCCTCGCGGTTTCACCCGCGTAATGTCCGTTCCCGTGGGAATTCCGGGATAAAATATAGCCGATATGTTATTCCAGACTATAATCCATCTCTGTGCCTATTTCATCCATATCCGTTCAGTAGTTTTAGCGTAAAAGATTAACAAACATCCATCCATCCATACCTACAAACTTTCGCATTTAATATATTAGTAGGAATTCATTAGTACGGAAATCAACAGTTATACTCATTTATTAATCAACAATCATTTAAATACTTACATACAACTTTGAAATATAAAACTAAAATTAAATTGATAACTAATTATAACGTCAGAGTTAAGTCCTTTGAGAAAATAATTCTGTAAAGTTTCAATCATGTTTTTAATTAAATAAATAAATAAATAATTCCGGACAGTCCACGCAGCATCATCTAGCCCCAAGCTAATCAGAGCTTGTGTTATGGGTTCTAGATGACTGATATACTTAATACAATATATTACATATATAGTTTTTTTTTTAATATACATAGAAAGCACCCAGACCAACGGAACAATTTTTTGCAGATCGTACACAAATTTGTTCTAGGCGGGAATCGAACCCGCAACCTCCTGCGTCGCAGGTGGACCTTCGCCCACCGCGCCACATCGGTCGTCAATTCGAAGGTTTTTTTATTTCTATCTCAAGATTGGTAGAAAATGGTAGACTTTTTTCATCACTCGATAAAATGTTTGTGGAAATGAAGTCCCAGAACTTAGAATATGAAGCTCACCATTCTAGACATGAGTTGCCGAAGAATCTACACGGCCCTAACACTCTAGGTCCCTTCCTACAAACCTCTACCTACCTCAACAAAGGAAACACAAAAGGTGTGATTTTGCTCGTCCAAGAAATGAAGTGACGAATAAATGACCTAATGACTCACCAGTGCCGCCAACTTAACATTTTTATCCTAGATCTGGCACGTTATATTTATTTTTTTGTTTTACCTATATTATTTTTTTGGGGGACGCCTATCTTCCCTGTGGAGTAGTTAATGCTGATGATTATAGTTTACTGTCGCAGCCATTCAGAACCAAACAGAAATAAAATTTTAGGTTTATGACGTATAAACGTAAAACATTATGTTTATAATTATTATTATTATCTTGCTATTATAATAAATGGGAAAGTCTGTGTGAATGTTTGTTATAAGTAATCGCCGTAACTACATAAGTTATTTAAATGTAATTTGGTACGTAGATAGGACCTAGAATCACCACACCACATAGTATAAAACAAAGTCGCTTTTTCTGTCCCTATATCATTATGTCCCTTTGACTGCTTAAATCTTTAAAACTATACAACGGATTTTGATGAGGTTTTTTTTAATAGATAGAGTGATTCAAGAGGAAGGTTTATATGTATAATAAAACCGTGCGAAGCTGGGGCGGGTCGCTAGTAACATATATAGGACAGTAAAATTTTATAAAATCAACCTTTGAAGGGGTTAAATGGGGTGGTAAAGTTTGTGTGGAAAATAAATATTCCTTGGTTCGATTCACTCAACTACTCGGCAAGTATAAATAAACTGTGGAGCGAATAATTAAAAAAAAAGTTTTTATTTCAGACCTTAAATGAGTCATTGCTTACGAACAAAAAAAAACCCTCCAAGTGTAGCTAGGTAGTAAGAAGTGCCTTCGTAGAGTTACTGTACTGTCTGAGTAATCGCCTTTAGTAGATTGTACATAGCAAAGACAAGTAAAATCCTAAAAATCTGAAGGAGCTTTTTCCGTTTCCCAGATCTTCAACTCACCTACCCACCAGACATGCATGTTACCAAATTAGAATTGCTTTCAAATTCTTTTGAGCCTTATTATTGCATTTATGACTAATTTTTAGATTGAAGGAGGGTTGTCATCAGAATTGGCGATAGAGGGAAGAGACCTCAAGTAGGTAAGTAATCTATGTCATTCAACAAATATTATATATTTTGCCACGACTGTGCACGTGAAGTAATTTTTGTACAAATCATCATCATTAGGCTAGCCAGGCATCCAGCCACAGCATTAGAATAGAGCACAGTTGGCAGCACTCACTTTTGGTTGGTTGTTTTGTTTTTTTTAGACTTTTAGTTTGTCTTTCGAGTCGACTCTTTCGCGTTGTTCATGTCCGGAATTCGATTTTACTTTAATATTTAATAAGTTATTTCTAGTTTGAGCATTAATTAATTTATAATACAAGTAATGTGATTGAATAGTGGTCCGTAATTCAGTGAAATTACATCAGATTGCATCACAGGAAGTATACTTTAAATAACACGAAAAAAATAAAAAAAACTGTTGTTTCATAAGGGTTAGTTTGTTATTAATAATTCTAATTCATAAAGATATTCTTTATTTAGTACACAATGGACATAAACTATCTTCCCAAAACTATAAAAAGCTCATAATAAAAAAGGTTATAAAAACTTCTCCCACCTGCCTGCCTCTGTCACAGTCAAAAGGTTTCATTTGGCAACTGATTCTGATAAAATTCGTAGTGTTTCGAAATATATCCTCAAATTGCTATAAAATTACACGTGAATATCGTGAAGTTATGACGAAATTATCAGTTCAAAACACCTAACTTATATCTGGGTTGCTAAACCAAATAAAGAAAACCAAATCTATTCCCTCAGTCTTTGTCAATCCATTTCATAACCAACTACTGTGTAAAGTCCTACATACAAAGTTTCCCTAAACATGTTACAGAAAAATCAAGTAAACAAAATGCCTGACAAACAAGAAACAGACATGAATTTTACAAAAAAAGGCATAATCAACTCTGCTATGGAAAAATCACCGGAGATGGAAAAAAGGGCAAAGATGCCAGAAAAACCTGTTGACGTTCCAACCAAAAACATTCCCCAAACAAATGATAAACATGTACTATCTCAGGAGAACCCTGTACCAATTCAGTGCAAAAGTGTACCAACTCAGGATAAACCTGTACCAGCACGGGAAAAAACTATACCATCCCAGAATAAAACTGCACCAATTCAGTGCAAACGTGTACCAGCTCAATGCAAATGCCAATCTCAGGGAAAGCTGGCTCTAACCCAGGACAAACTTGTACCAACCCAGGACAAATCTGTACCAATCCAGGACAAATCTGTACCAACCCAGGATAAATCTGTACCATCGCAGGATAAGGCAGTACAGCAGAAACCATCAATATTTGGATCACCTCGGTTCCCTATGCCGAGCTTGAAGAAGTCTCCACACACGCTGTACAGAAAGCTGCTGCCCGCTGTCTTGTTTGTGTTGACCTTCGTGACGGTTATGACCATACTGCTCATTTACATGGACACTGTCGGTGAGTATTATAACTCCTGTCATCAGTACAAATGCTGACTGCTGAACAGATCTCCCCAAACAAACAGGGTTTTACCATAATAACCATTGGGCAGGCTGATTGGTGAATGCAGTGTAGGTGTGAATGTTTAAATAATTAGCATCCACTTTAAACATATCTAACAGAGGGACATTCTGGTTCTTAAAAACTCTTAGCTTCTGGGTTTGCTAGTCCAAAAAAATTTATTGGTTCACATATAGAAAAAAGCATTATGTAGTTATTATGATTGGTTTCATAATATGTGATAGTTTCGGGACCTTATGGGACCTTTACTTACAGCTATTTTCGTGTCAGAAAAAACGAAGAAACTTGAACTAAACGCGACTCTTGGAATATATTTCCGCACATTAAAAAAGTTCATAACTGAAAAAGTGCAAATGTTAGAAAAATACAAGACAGAAATTGAAGAGTTTGCCGGAGATTTTAATAACAAAGCCGTAGAGAAAGTGAAGATGTCCGGACTCATTCATAGCATTGAACAGCATGTTATCGACTTACATAACATTAGTCAGGGCTATGTAGACTCACTGCATGCTACAGACGAGGATGCACTGCAAAAAACTTATGGCAAAATTCATAAGAGATGAATTTTGTTATGTTTAATGATGATTATTCATCAACAACTTTGGCTTATTAACCAATCACGAAAACTTAGACAGTTTTGTTAAGTATGTTTAGTGGCACTTGAGAAGCCTTTAGGTCCTTTGCAGAAATTACAGCTGATGAATTGAACTTTGAACTGCAAATTATTGTTGATATTTTTTTTTGTCTTGAAAGAGGAAGTTTTTATGCTGTCACTATACATATTAAATTATACAAATATTGTATCTTGATGTATTCTTGTTTTGTTAGATACAATTAAAACTTGAATACTAGTTTCTTTCTGCTCATGGCTTCCTACACTTTTTCTACTTCCTAGGCTTGCATTAAAATCCAGACATGACAAGGTACAGGCAGATTGATAAAATTTACTTATTACTTTAACATTTATAACAAACTAGCGACCCGCCCCGGCTTCGCACGGTTTTATTATACGTAAAAACCTTCATCTTGAATCACTCTATCTATTAAAAAAAACCGCATCAAAATCCGTTGCATAGTTTTAAAGATTTAAGCGTTCAAAGGGACATAATGACATAGGGACAGAGAAAGCGACTTTATTTTATACTATGTAGTGATAGGCTTAGGGTGGGAAAAGAAGAAGGATTTAGGATATTCAACACCCTAAGCAAATGGTAAAATGTCTGGAAAATATAAAAACTACTGTAACAACCACATTTAAGAGTCATTGAATTCAAGTTCCTCATTTCCTATAGATCTTCCAGGACTCTTTATATATACCTTGTTAGGTTGTTAGTTTTCGAGCTGGAGCAAAACCTGTCTGAAGCTTTTTAATTCTTTATCTAAATAATCTAATGTTTTTTACAAGTCTTTTTATACAGAACTAGCGACCCGCCCCGGCTTCGCACGGTTTTATTATAAGTACCGAACGGGATAAAAAGTATCCTATGTCCTTCTCCTGGCTCTAAACTACCTCCCTGCCAATTTTCAGCTAAATCGGTTCAGCCGTCCTTTAGTTATAAGTGAAGTAACTAACACGACTTTCTTTTATATATATAGATAGTGTGACGATTTTTTAAAATTAATTAATCCATAATTATTGCAACTATCTTGGGAGTTTTTTAGAATCATATAATAGTTAGTGCCCTGTAAAAGATATATTCATCTTGTTTAGCATGGTATGTAATTGTCAACTGACTGAAAAATAGTCAATTTTCTTCTGAACCTGCTTTTGGGGCACTGCTTTAAAGAATTATTTATTTGGGAAACAAAAATCTTATATTTGTGTAACAATAGGTCCTTGCGCTAGAACTAATGAAACTAAGACTGAGTAGACATCTTTAGCCAAGCCAGTGTTTATGAAAATAAATAAGTAAATAATTCCGGACAGTCCACACAGCATCATCTAGCCCCAAGCTAAGCAGAGCTTGTGTTATGGGTACTAAATGACTGATATACTAAATACAATATACTACATAGATAGATATTTTTTATTATACATATTAAACACCCAGACCTACGAAACAAATTTATGCAGATCGTGCACAAATTTGTTCCGAGGCGGGAATCGAACCCGCAACCTCCTGCGTCGCAGGCGGACCTTCGCCCACCGCGCCACATCGGTCGTCAAATCATTTCTATATCACTTAACTTTTTCAGTGTAAATATCTGTTGTAACGATTTGTTCCAGCCCTAGGAGCGGCCCAGTTCCGAATGAACATGTCCCGGGACTACGAGTTGGCGCGCATCCCGCAGGGCTCCGCCCCGCTGGTGGCCTACGTGCGCCAGCTGCACCTGGCCCCGCCGCCCCCGCGCGCCGCCGCGCCGCCCCCCGCGCCCACCCCGCAAGTGCACGTGCTGGACCAGCTCTACGGGGAGATTGTGAGTACAGCTACTATACAATACAAATACTCTCTATTGCATACCACAGTTGTTAGAGGTATCGGGATAGAAAGAATAACTCCAACAACGGCGTGTAGATCGTAACTGGTTTATTGATTAGGTTTAGTTAACATGAAGACAAAATACGGATCCTGAAAAGCACGTCAAACGATAAACGTCACGCATTACACGTTCGGCATTGCTAAGCTAAAAATATAGGAATTTAAGTGATATAGTTTTTGCATGTTGCTTCACCCTGAATAACATTGTACTTTGTACAACAGTAATTTTCCTATGGCAACGCGCTGTCATCGCCTGCGGTGTGTGTGTAGGCTTTCATATGATTCAATAGGATACAACTCGCACTTCGCCTCCGCTCCGCCTTCTGTGTGTTTTCAACTTCAACAGAACAAAAAATACTAACACTCAAACAGTTGCACAATGCTTCTACCTTACCAACTTGTAAGTACTGGGAATCATGAACAGCAGAAGATAAATGAACTAAGTCATTATCGCACTCTCAGTTACTAAATCGTGAAACAAAATTAAACATATTTTATATGCCAATAAAATGTATGTAAGAAGTTAATATGTGAAAGTGAGTATGTACGAGCCGTACAGATTTAGCTACATAAAAGAAACGGAAGTTAATAGCACGTCTTTTACGTGATTGCTATAGCTCAAGGAATAATTAAAAGAAGTTTTGTTCTCTCCGGAGATCAACCCTTGCCAGCTAAGCTATTGAGGAGTCAGCTCATAGCTACTTCCAGCTAATATCAGCTCAATACATAGCTTACTGTTGAGCACAATGCTCACACAATTGGCTCGAAGGACCATAACGTCATATGGTCCTTCGAGCCGGATGGTGATTGTGTGTATGAGAATGTTAATGTGCTAGGGTTGTGATGGTTTGGTGGTAAAGTGCCTACTTAGTGGCGCGGTAAAGTATCTACTTAGTGAGTAAATTGATAATGTATGTGGCAGTACAACGGTACGTTCATCGAGTTCCTGCCTCGCGGCGCGCGCTCGCTGTCGACGCTGTACCTGGAGCGAGCGCGCGGCTGGCGCGGCGTGGTGGCGCGCGCCGCGCCGCGGGACTACCTGGCGCTGCGGACCAACGCGCGCGCCGCGCACGCCTGCCTCAGCCCCACGCAGCACCCGCGAGAGGTACGTACTGTGCGAGCGCCGCGGGACTAGATATAACATGTAATGTATCTCTGTGTACAAGTGTAATGTAAGTGAGTGTTGTGTGTTCGCAGGTGTCGTACTCGGAGGGCGGCGCGAGCGCGGTGTTCCGGTCGCGCGTGCTGTGCCTGCCGCTGTACACGCTGCTGCTGGCGGCCGACGCCTGCGCCGCCGAGTACGTGCTGCTGGCCGGCGACGCGGCGCTGCCCGCGCTCACGCACGTGCCCTACCACAGCGTACACATACAGGTACGCGCACTGCTAACACACTACGTGCTGCTGGCCGGCGACGCGGCGCTGCCCGCGCTCACGCACGTGCCTTACCACAGCGTACACATACAGGTACGCGCACTGCTCACACACTACGTGCTGCTGGCCGGCGACGCGGCGCTGCCCGCGCTCACGCACGTGCCCTACCACAGCGTACACATACAGGTACGCGCACTGCTCACACACTACGTGCTGCTGGCCGGCGACGCGGCGCTGCCCGCGCTCACGCACGTGCCCTACCACAGCGTACACATACAGGTACGCGCACTGCTCACACACTACGTGCTGCTGGCCGGCGACGCGGCGCTGCCCGCGCTCACGCACGTGCCCTACCACAGCGTACACATACAGGTACGCGCACTGCTCACACACTACGTGCTGCTGGCCGGCGACGCGGCGCTGCCCGCGCTCACGCACGTGCCTTACCACAGCGTACACATACAGGTACGCGCACTGCTCACACACTACGTGCTGCTGGCCGGCGACGCGGCGCTGCCCGCGCTCACGCACGTGCCTTACCACAGCGTACACATACAGGTACGCGCACTGCTCACACACTACGTGCTGCTGGCCGGCGACGCGGCGCTGCCCGCGCTCACGCACGTGCCTTACCACAGCGTACACATACAGGTACGCGCACTGCTCACACACTACGTGCTGCTGGCCGGCGACGCGGCGCTGCCCGCGCTCACGCACGTGCCCTACCACAGCGTACACATACAGGTACGCGCACTGCTCACACACTACGTGCTGCTGGCCGGCGACGCGGCGCTGCCCGCGCTCACGCACGTGCCTTACCACAGCGTACACATACAGGTACGCGCACTGCTCACACACTACGTGCTGCTGGCCGGCGACGCGGCGCTGCCCGCGCTCACGCACGTGCCTTACCACAGCGTACACATACAGGTACGCGCACTGCTCACACACTACGTGCTGCTGGCCGGCGACGCGGCGCTGCCCGCGCTCACGCACGTGCCTTACCACAGCGTACACATACAGGTACGCGCACTGCTCACACACTACGTGCTGCTGGCCGGCGACGCGGCGCTGCCCGCGCTCACGCACGTGCCTTACCACAGCGTACACATACAGGTACGCGCACTGCTCACACACTACGTGCTGCTGGCCGGCGACGCGGCGCTGCCCGCGCTCACGCACGTGCCCTACCACAGCGTACACATACAGGTACGCGCACTGCTCACACACTACGTGCTGCTGGCCGGCGACGCGGCGCTGCCCGCGCTCACGCACGTGCCCTACCACAGCGTACACATACAGGTACGCGCACTGCTCACACACTACGTGCTGCTGGCGGCCGACGCCTCCGCATTTCTAGTATTCCTCAGTATTTTTTTTTTTTTTTTTTTTTTTATCAACTATAGACCTTCGTTTGACCACAATCTCACCTGATGGTAAGTGACGACGTGGCCGAAGATGTATCACGAAAGTCTAGAAGACACCTATTCACTCTCGTCTTGAAGAGACTCGGGTTGTAGTTGTCCGGGAAAACTGAAGCAGGCAGCGCATTCCATTCCTTAGCGGTACGAATGATAAAGGTGGAGGAGAACCGCTTAGTTCGGGTGGATGGGATATCCACAAGGAAAGGGTGGTAATGCGCCGTACGCCTACTTGTCCTGGAGTGGAAGGGAGATGGTGGAATCAGGTCGTGAAGTTCCTGTGAGCATTCTCCGAAATGTATCCTATAAAAGATCGAGAGGCAAGCGACCTTGCGGCGGTGTTCAAGACTTTGGATCTTAGCTTCCTCAAGGTACTGCTCGCCAATAAGTTTGAAAGCTCTACGTTCTATCGAGTCTAGGGCCGCTAGCTGATATTTAGCCGAGCCATCCCAAACGTGGCAGCAATACTCCATACCAGATCGGACCTGTGCTTGATATAATGATACAAGCTGTCCCGGTGTAAAGTATCGCTGCACCTTGTTTAGGATTCCTAGCTTCATGGCTGCTATTTTAGCCTTCGACTCGATAAAGACACCGAAGTTCAGAGTTGGTGTGAGCGTGACACCGAGAAGCTCCAGATGATCCTTTATAGGTACCGGTACATCACGGAAAATAGGAGCCTGGACTAACGGACTCTTTTTAGCTGAGAAAAGACATGCTTGTGTTTTGGTGGCATTGAAATTGACCTGATTTCTAGGGTAAAGTATAAAAAAAATAGAAAAACTTGAATATAAGGTGTCACAGAATCAGTGATAACCTTGGGCAGGGAGGTCGTGCGAGCCCGCTGACTCATCTGCTCGGCGACCATTGCCTTACAAAATCCTGACCGACCATCGTCTCCCGCAGGTGATCGAGGTGCAGTCAACGGACCCTGTCTACAGGAACAAGACCACTACCTTCCTCTCTACTAAGAACTACACCGTGGCGGCTAGCTTCGACGACAGCGTCATGTATGCACTTCAAGATAACTAAAACACGGGGCTCTACTTAACCCGTCGCTTCACTATGACAATGGGCTCGTCGCAGAATCGTCATGTAGACACCTTTTAGTATTCATTCCCACTAGATTATGTAATCTGCGATAATCGCATTGTCACAGTCAAGCAATTGTTTTAGCAGAATAGGCCCTCCGGTCAATAAATAAATCGATCCATCCTTACTTCTGGTTGAAATCTTAGTTTTGTACTAAGATTTTAATCAATCCTTTGAAATAATAAGAACGTGATTTTTTTGTTGAATTGTAGTTTGGACAGTGAATGGAGGCCGATAGGAAGTCAACAGAGAGAATGTTAATACAAAATGAGAAAACAAGATATTTGGAGGATGTTATTCTTTCATCCGACGTCTATCGGCCTCCAGCCGCGGTTTCAACATCACTCTTATTCATAATAATATAAAGACTAAAACAAAATGCAGCTACAGCTCTACTATCCAAGCGGTCTACACCTTTCGAGGTGTTTTCTAGTTTAAAAATTAATTACGTTGAGTAGTTTTTATGTTGAATGTACATGCAGCTTAATAGGCAGCGAAAGGACCAATAATTAATTAGAGATACGGCCCCGGTTGGTGTCAAGTTTATTAAAACTCGATAAGCATACAGTTAGACCACTGTATTTCCATTATGTCCCAATCAACAATTCCAAAAGCATTTCAAAAGAAAATTTCTAAAAAATATGTTTCAATCTGTTTTAGCTGTATCGTAATCTAACTGTTTTATGTTGAATGTCCAATAATTTGAATGTGAGGTAATGTTAGTCGTCTAATACGTAAAATGAAAAAAAAACATAGAAAGCACAGAACTTTCTTTAGAGCTTTCGAATAAAAACTATAGTCAAACACGAACAAAATGCTCTCTTCCGTAATAATATCTCTATTAGCTTTATCTTAGTCTTACACTAAACACCTTTTTATTATATAAATTTCAAGAAAAAAAACAACACGGTTTGTTTTAAATGATTGGTATTCGTTTCTTTCTACATAAAGAGAAATCGAAATGGTATTGATTTATTAATTAAAGTCTTTGTTTGCACTTCTGTTCAAACAAAAATAACATTCAGTAAAATAAACATAAGCTCAATTTGGAGCTAATAACGCACATACCTAGAATAATATTCTAAAAGTAAGTCAAATTAATGAAATAAGATTAAAACATCACTCATATTAAAATATACTCAATATATATGAACATCACAAACTACTAAAACTTCGGCGTTAGAAGTAGTTTTAGGCTGAAATATCGAACATTGACTATTCTATTACTAAATCGATTATAATTCTTTAAGAGCACAAATAATTTAGTTATAATATTTTTTTCCACGTTAAGCTTCTTTAGTTTTAATTGTGATTTAATTTTAAGTGATTTTAACTAGTATTCCCGTAAGATTATTTTAAAATTATGATTCTCTATTTTGATTTTAATGTTTTTAATGCATCTCATTTTTAATTTACTTATTAATACTTTTATTATTTGTTTTTTTAATCATAAATCAACCAGTGCCTTACTGATGTAAAATTACTGTTTTACAGCCTATAAATAATAAGTAGATACAAATACTTAAACGAGTTGTAATGTTTAATTGCAACATACTCTTTTAAATTATCTCTTCAACTTAATCGAAGTGTTCTTGATTTTTAAAATTAGTAATTCGTCAATTAGACCTATAAACGATTTTGCACTTTGATCTGTCAGTTGAGATTTCTGAAGTCTGACGAACACATACCTAATATAGGTGAACACTCTAGTTTGAAGGGCAGCTAAGGGAAAGTTGACTATTTGTAAATGTTTTAAAAATGGCGATCAACAAAATGTTGAACCACACGGGTTCCAGAAACACCCCCTCCTTTCGGCTTAACACAGATTCTCTGTGACACCTTCTACTGCAGCTATTTTCAAAACATTTACAATTAATTCAACATGAGACTGAAAAATAAGGAATGGTTATTTAGTAACGTAATTATAGCTTTACTGTATCTGCTATACACTACACAATATTATAAATGCTTCTTTTGAGCTTTATGAATATCCTCAATGTTTATTTCTGTTCTTTTATAGTTTTCTAAACAGCTTTTGCATTAAGTCTCTCTATTTTAAGTCTTGATTATTATAATTTAATCAAGCTTGTCTTATATATTATGATCTTTAAGTTAAGTTGTTTGGTTGGAACAAAGGCAGCATTCCTCGGAATTCCATTGTTAATTTAATAATTTAATTTTAAGAAGACTGAAACCGATGTGAACTTATTTTTTATTCAGTATTAAACAATTAAATGAAATTATAATCGATAAGTGACAATTATTTTGATTTATTAAGATTAATAGTTTATATGCGCTCAATTTTCACGAATAAATTATTAATTGCTTTAACACATTTTTTTTTTAAATTCCTTTCGACAATACCTTTTTACCTTAATAATTGTTCCGGAGGTGATGGACCATACAAGTTTAGATTTACCTTAAAGCCTACAGAATAAAAAACCTGCCACAAAGCACTTTTACAGTTTAAGCATTTAAGTCAAAAGCATTTCGTAATATACCATTTCAAGTGGTAGGCTCATTAAACAGGTACCTACCCTACCTAGACAGTCAAAGTAGGTGTTCTTACGCAAACTAAGTTTAGGTATAGGTAGCTAGCTCGCTTACGCCTGATTACTCAAACTAATCGTAGGATTTGAGCAGTGCGGGTATTTGACAATTAAATGAAAATCGGTCAAAAATTGGTCCCTATGTATGCAAAAATCTTTAAAACTACGCAACGGATTTTGATGCGGTTTTTTTAATAGATAGAGTGATTCAAGATGAGGGTTTATACGTATAATAAAACCGTGCGAAGCCGGGCCGGGCCGGGTCGCTAGTACATTCTAAAAGTGAAAATTTAATGGAAATCACGCATCTGAGATGCGTGTATTCGGGGTTACAGGCATAATAAATTCCCTTGTTCGGTTTAAGACATATTCTGGCTAGGTATAGATACATTCACTACTCGTAAGACAGAAGTAGGTATCTATAGTGAAAAAATGGTAGAAACCTATGAACTTACCACGGGTTTAGTCAGATTCTATTTAGGAGAAACTAAGACACGGGTCGGGCTTGTTCGATTTAAGTCATTCTGGTTACAATATATTCGCTTTATGACGAAGTAGGTACAGTGAAAGGAATAATTTTGGTCGAAAAATGAACTTACCTCGGGTTTCGTCAGATTCAGTTTAGGTCAAACTGTAAAGACTGAAGAAAGACATTGGGATACATAAACGTGGAAGTAAGTAGTAAGGAATATATAAAGTTAATGAAACCTACAAAATTGCCTCGGTTGTGTTCAGTTTTCCGTCCCTCGAAGCCCATACGTCGCGTCGACCGAGGGCTCGGCAGCATCTGACTGCGGCTATGAAACTTACAGATTTTTTATAATGCAGATATTCTTTGAAGTTTTTATTAAGCTATTTATTTTTAATTGCGGTACAAATCACGGTTGTTGACGATGTCGATTTTTTCACATCCGCGGATGCGGATCTGAGGATCTTTCATAGAAGAAATAAAATAATAGTAGGTAAAAACTAATTTTAATATTTTTAAAAAATTTCAGTTGTGCAACACATGCGGGCAAAAAAAAATTGCAAATTTGTCCCAGTTACAACGGGTTATGTTATGATCTCAGCCTCAGTCCTACAAAGTGAATGCCATCCCGACTTACGAAATAACATACTACCTAATCTTAATTTGTCACTTTACGGCTATGCCTAGAAGAAAATAGTGGCGGCGTGGAAAAAAAACTTAAGATAAAACGGCGTGCATATGACGTTTCGTTACAAACATATTTAATCTTTTTGGGTGATTCTGAAGGAGCCTAAAGTAAGCTGTTTTTATTTTTTTAGATAGCTTAAATGGCTACTGGTAGCCGGATTGGAATGTTTAACCATTTGACCCCAAGGTAGCCAAAATGGCGATAATTCGTGTCCGTGATGGTAGCGTACCCATAATCGAATTCACGATTGTTGTTATGCCTAATAAATACTGTATAAACACTGCATAATTAATGCAAAACTAGAATAAATAGTGCCTCTCTGGTTTCGAAAATAATGACCATTCTTAGTGGGTACGCTAGCATAACGATCAAGCTAGCGTACACATGACCGTACTCAAAAACGACGAATGTTACAGAAACGAAATTTACACAAATAATACGCTACAAATACTGCCACAGCTATGCAAAATTTCATAATGATTGCTTTTATAGGAACGGAGATAATAAACAAGACTTTCAAAAACATTCCGAGCTAGCGTTATGGCAGCGTACACATTAAAAAACCTAATAGATCTTATAGAAAATGAACTTTACTGATTATAAATGATATATGTATAAATAGTGCGTGAAATACTCCCTCTGCCAGTAGTCATTCTTTAGAAAAATTCTTAGTGAAACAACGTAAAAAGTCCATGTGAACTTCTAGGAACAAATGCATTGTGGTACAGTCGCACACACAACAAATAATTTAAAATGGAAATTATACCTACACCGTACAATGTATATTACTAAATATAAGTAGTTTTGTTACTTTCATGAGTACCTAGGCATTGCTTCTGAATGATGCTACCTACGTGCTTGAAGGGTCCATCCTATAGGTGCTGCAAGCTTGTCGTAGTAGGAAGTATTTCTGTTAACTGAATGCACATGAATTCAATGAAAAGAAATACTTGATTTTCAATATCGGGCTAAAGTTTTGACAAATTATTTAGGTACCACTACAAATCAGTGCCTCTGGTGTCATTCGATCATTCACAATGATCGATATCAATCATGACCTAGTATGAAGATGATCCGGATCATAAGGCCCGTTCATTTGAATGATTGATTTTGCCGGCGGCCTATCATCGCTTCACTTCGAGTTTTCGTTTAATTCGATCATGCATTTTGTGATTGACCGATTGAACGATTACCTACTTACCGGTGCGAGATCTGTTCTTTGCGTCGCGTCGCGTCATTTCGTTACAGCCCGATTTGAATCTCGCAAAAACTTATTTGTAATTATGTAATAATAATCATTTATCATATCATACTCAATAATCATTTAATATAATCATTTATTTGACCTGAATTGAGATAGATATCTACCTACTATGAAAAAAAGATTCTAAAAAAAAAGATATCTATCTCAATTCATGTCAAATAAATGATCATGAATTTAATAAGTTTTTGCGAGAATCAAATCGGGCAGTAACGAAATGACGCGACGCGACGCAAAGAACAGACAGATCTCGCACCGGTAAGTAATCGTTCAATCGGTCAATCACAAAATGCATGATCGAATTAGGGCGGAAACATATTTACGTGTCCTGGCGTGTCGCGATGCTTACTGTCGCGGCTGTGAGTGTGCACACTAACGTGTCGCGACACGAGGTGTTATAGCCCAGTGTTCCCATATATACAGATTTATCTGTACCTATCTGTAGAGAATTTTGACCACAAATACAGATTACAGATTAAGCCAAATCCGTAAAACTTATATTCAGATTAATACAGATCACATAGTCTATGATGAAATAATTGAATACTTTAGTTTATTTTTGTTTTTGCGCTAAGATTTCTTGCCAACCTACTAATATTAATGTATTTCAGGAACCTGTTTGTGTTGTCAACGTCATGTGTTGTCATTTTGCTGCAAATAATACTAAATTAAAAAATGTTCGCGCCACGAGCCACGCGCCAGTATAGAAACACATTTGCCTGTTGTGTCGTGTCGCGACATAACCCCCACCACCGCTCTGGCGCAATCGGTGGCTAGCAGTCTGCGACACGATAGACCGTGTCGCGACACGACACGCCATACAAGTTTGTCCCTTACCATACTAGGACAGTAAGACGTCGGCTTGCTGAATCTAACTTAAAACCCCTTAGACCTGCAAATGGCCCTAAACTGGAGCGTGGCCATCGTATTTCAAGACTAAGATATGCCCAGAACCACGTAAATTGGAGTATTGAAGATTGGTCGAAAGTTATGTTCTCCGACGAATCAAAATTTATGCTCTACAAGCACGATGGAAGACACAGAGTGTATAGAAGACCAGGGGAAAGATTCAAGCCAGCATGCATCGAAGAAAAAGTAGTAGTGGGTCTGTACTTGTGTGGGCCGGAATTTCCTCTGAAAGTCGCACAGAGCTGGTGATCATAGAAAACGGCTCTTTAACTAGCGTAAGATATGTGGAAGAAATCCTCAACGAACACGTTGGTCCATTTATGGTCAATTTGGGTGAGGATGCTATATTTATGCATGACAATGCCCGACCTCATACAGGTAGGATTGTGAATGACTACCTTCAAGAGATGAACATTACTTGTACGGAGTGGCCAGCGCGCAGCCCGGATATCAACCCGATCGAGCATGCTTGGGACGAGCTAGGGAGATGCGTAAAACAACGAAACCCTCCCCCAATCACGCTTCCTGAGCTCAAAATTGCTCTCACAGAGGAATGGGAGAATATTCCCCAAAATCGTATAAGGAACTTGGTGTACAGCATGCCAAACCGCGTAAACGCAGTAATGGAAGCACGAGGAGGTAATACGAAGTATTGAAATTCAAGAAAATTGTCATAAAGTTCAAAAATTTCATGTTTCCTATTTTTGTTTTAAGGAGAGATCAGTAGTTTTTTTTCTTTATGTAATTTTGTGTAAATAAAATGAATGGTGACTCATATTTTTTTAACTTTCATTTAAGGAGTATTAAATTGTCTATTAAATACAATTTATTGCATTAACCTAGCATTCTTACTTTCCGAGATTTTTTGGATTCTTTGAGTGACCCGGATTCATTGCTTTCGAGTGTAGTTATGGGCGTGTAAAATTTTCATCAAAGTCCTTCCATATTTCTTCATTTGTCCTAAAGTTTATCACCCTTATTATTCCGATTAAGCTAAAGTGGTGCACAAATTCATTTTAGTCACAATTCTCCGGCCCAGTAGGTACAACTGTTTAATTTTACAGACATTTAACGTCCACGTCGAGTTGTACAGAATTTAACGATTTGTTTATGTTAACGCATAATTTGCAGACTTTAACGGACTTTGAACTTGGCTTAAGTTTTGTAGCGTGAAATAAAACTTCATAAGACGTTTCAAGCAAGGAATCAATAAAAGAAGAAGCGTTCTTGATTTTAATTTAATAGACGTGACCCACCTCTTTGCGTTACGCTTCAATATTCCAATAAAAAAATAGCTATAATCCCTGATTTTGTCAGGACAATACATACACTACCGCTCAAAAGTATTTGCCCGCCCAGGTTTAATGGTGAATTGAAAAATTACACCAAACTGTTTTTGCATTTTTAATAATTTTGTTTACTTATCCTACATTACATAAAAAAACGGAAGTTCAACGGTTATTTTCCTTAAATTTTAGCTTCATCAATATAACCACCTTTTGCTTTAATAACCGCCTCGCACAATTTAGGCATTCTATCGATTTATTTTGATAGGTAATCAGGATCTATTGCAGGCCACTTTTCTTGCAGTATATCCCAAAGATGTGTGGTGGAAGTTGGACACTGTTTTCGCACTTCTCTGTCTAATTTATCCCATAATAATTCTATTGGGTTGAGATCGGGTGACTGGGATGGCTAGGTCATAACTTTTAGCACTCTTTTTCGCTCTAAGTCTCTCAAATAGTCGTGACATAGTTTTGAAGTGTGTTTGGGATCATTATCGCTCTGAAAGATGAAGTTTCTACCGATCAATCGACGACCTGAAGATGTTACGTTTTCCTGTGGTATTTTTTATACCCCTCTTTTTTGAGAATCCCTGTTATTTTAACTAAGTCTCCAGTTGTACCCCCTCCAAAACACCTCCAGACCATTACAGAGCCTCCTTCGTGTTTCACCGTAGGCACTATACACGCATCTAACATCCGTTCTTTTGAATTTCTGCGCACAAATACCCTTCTCTTGGAACCAAAAATCTCGAATTTAGATTCGTCGCTCCACAACACATTTTTCCATTGTTCTTGTGTCCAGTTTTTATGTTCACGAGCCCATTTAAGCCTTTTAATCTTATTTTGACGCCAAAGAAGTGGTTTCTTTACTGCTACACGTCCTGAAAGGCCTGCTTCTACAAGTCGCCTTTTCACAGTTGAAATACTTACTAAGTTTTGCCTGGATTTGTTCACTTGAGCTGTGATTTCTGGTGCCGTAAGCCTTCTAGACTAGACTTGTCAATGTTATGTAATTATCTTCAGCCTTAGTTGTTTTCGAGGACGTCCGGGGCGTTTTTTATTTGCGAATATTTGTATCAGTATATTTTTTCACGTTGTAGTCCACTGTTCTTCGAGATATTTTTAATATTCCAGAAATTTCGCGGTTGCTTTTTTTAATTTGTGTAAACTGATGATCATCGCACGCTTTTCAATTGATAATTCTTTAGTTTTCGTCATTTTGATGCGACAAAACGTCTTTGACAATTTATTTTTCTATAAAATGCTAGACGATACTACAATGAAGATTTACACTCTTTAAAGTGAGTTTTCATTCGTATTTACAGTTCTATTTCTAGTATAAGAGTATTCCTTACACAAAACTCAAGAAATATTGTCGTAGATCTATTATAATTAAAAAGATTCAGTTTGCGTTTAATACGGCGATCTTGAACAATGTAAACATAATCAGTTTCAAACTAAAGTGTAATTGTAAACTATAATTTTAAGGTTTTAATTGGTTGCTGTGTAATATTGAAAGCAATATGAACAGTTATTTCTATTATATTTCTATTTGATGTAGGTGAATTACATACAAATTATGGTGGGCAAATACTTTTGAGCGGTAGTGTAAATATTGTGTGTGTATATTTAGAAAGTGAAAACCTTTTGCAAACCACTTAGATTAAATGGTACTACCACCATACACCGAAGTATAGCTTTTTGGTTTAGACAAAACTTGGGAAAAGTAATAGAAACCTATTAGTCCAGTCATTATATACATTTGGAAAAGAAAGTGAACCGAGAAAGCCAAATTTTTGATATTACGTGGGGGGTGGCTAGAAAAGCTTAAGTTCAAATTGTCGACCAAAATAACCTTGTGCAATTTCCGCCATCTTGAAAAAACCCTTAAATTCAGTTTTTTCATCATAACTCGGTTCCCCGTTGAGATACGAAAATTTTTATGGAATACTTTTTTGTAGCTTTTTTTACGATCTACAATTAAGGTCCTCTACATTTTTCACGTATCGATCGTCGTTTTCGAGATATCGATCAAAAATATCGAAAATTTTTGGAGATTTTTTTTTATTTCGCTATTAACTTTTTTTTATGGAACATATCAAAAAATGTTTGAAATAAGACTTGTAGAGACCTACAAATTCGTTTTTTTATTTTTCATTTCCGACAAAAATTACGACCTCCAGCGCGCCACAAAGTCAGTAAAACTGTGCCCGGTTTTCATTTAGCCGCTCGCTCGGTTGTATCCACACGTCAAAATGGATGGAGAATGGTTCAGGGAATTATTGCAATACAAAAAAAAAATCATAAACCAGCCGAATTATAAATCAAATACATGAAATTTATTTATTTATTTATTTATTTTTTCCTTTATTTACTAGCATATACATTTGAAATATATTATACTAGAGTAACATTACAATCTAGCCATAGATTTGGCTAATGGGTAATTTGGTTTTAACTTAATTTTATAAAAACATATTACTAAGAACGTGTCCATTGGCACTTTTCTTATTGTCTCTAATTAAGGGGAAGACACTTTTTTCATGTGTTCTTTAAATTAGCACTTACACTATAATAATCACTAAACTAACTCAAAAGGCTTTGTTCTTTTGAGCCTTCTCACTATGTCCGTGTTGTCGAGGAGCTGGATCGCCTCGACGTTCACATGATGAAATTTATTGATAAAATAATTTTACATGAATAATTTTACATGAAATTTATTGATAAAATAATTTTTATGCAGCAAAAATAATGATTACAGGTGGTAATTTTTTTCATTTTTTTTCATTTTCACGTTCACACGTTTCACTTTCACACATTTTCACACGTTTTTCGTCGTTTGGACGGTCCTGGCTGTTCAAGTTCCTCCTCGGTAGATTCTTCGAGTCGTGAAGCCTCTTCAATCGCAGGAAATGATGTTGTGAGGGTCGAAAAATTATAATCATCGTCATCGTCGTGATCGTCGTTGAATAAAATCTCGACTCTGGCGACATTGTCACATGTTTGTCCACTGCAGTGCAGGCAAATAACGGAGCAATGAATTCCTGCTTTCCTGCAGACAGCTCTCTTTTTAGCCACATAAACATCGTCAATCAGAGGTTTTTTGCAAATAAAACAATCACCCATTTTCACACAATTTTTCAAACACGTACGCTCGCTTCAAAATACTCCAGACAACTGACTGGAATGCTACGAATAAGGAGCAGATGTTCCAATGTTCGAAATTCCGATGTTCAAAATTTTCGATATTTTTGATCGATATCTCGAAAACGACGATCGATACGTGAAAAATGTAGAGGACCTTAATTGTAGATCGTAAAAAAAGCTACAAAAAAGTATTCTATAAAAGTTTTCGTATCTCAACGGGGAACCGAGTTATGATGAAAAAACTGAATTTAAGGGTTTTTTCAAGATGGCGGAAATTGCACAAGGTTATTTTGGTCGACAATTTGAACTTAAGCTTTTCTAGCCACCCCCCACGTAATATCAAAAATTTGGCTTTCTCGGTTCACTTTCTTTTTGAAGCCGATTTTTCCGACGTAATGACTGGACTATATACAAAACAAATGGAAATCAAAAACATTTGACAAGAAACAGTCAGTTTTAAGATGACAAAATAGTCAATAGTCAAAGTGCTTTATTTCCTTATGACCTTACAGGACACTTGGGTATGTCATAAAATTCATGTTATAAATAATTAAAATTAGGTAATAAAAGGTAAAGCGCTCACTTTCATTTTTGTTCACTTCACTTTTTAAAAGTTGAAGTACAAACAAGAAACCTTTACCTAGTTAGGTTGTTAGTTTTCGAGTTGGAGCAAAACTCGTCCGAAGCTTTTTTATCATTTAAATTATTATAGCTAGTAAGCTAGGTCTAACTTTTTAATCTCAGGAGGTGTCTAGAGCATCCAGGAGGTGTCCAGAGGATGATGGAGAGCATCCAGGAGGTGTCCAGAGGATGATGGAGAGCATCCAGGAGGTGTCCAGAGGATGATGGAGAGCATCCAGAATGTGTCCAGAGGATGATGGAGAGCATCCAGGAGGTGTCCAGAGGATGATGGAGAGCATCAGGGAGGTGTCCAGAGGATGATGAAGAGCATCCAGGAGGTGTCCAGAGGATGATGGAGAGCATCCAGGAGGTGTCCAGAGGATGATGGAGAGCATCCAGAATGTGTCCAGAGGATGATGGAGAGCATCCAGGAGGTGTCCAGAGGATGATGGAGAGCATCCGGGAGGTGTCCAGAGGATGATGGAGAGCATCCAGAGGATGATGGAGAGCATCCAGAGGATGATGGAGAGCATCCAGAGGATGATGGAGAGCATCCAGGAGGTGTCCAGAGGATGATGGAGAGCATCCAGGAGGTGTCCAGAGGATGATGGAGAGCATCCAGGAGGTGTCCAGAGGATGATGGAGAGCATCCAGGAGGTGTCCAGAGGATGATGGAGAGCATCCAGAATGTGTCCAGAGGATGATGGAGAGCATCCAGGAGGTGTCCAGAGGATGATGGAGAGCATCAGGGAGGTGTCCAGAGGATGATGAAGAGCATCCAGGAGGTGTCCAGAGGATGATGGAGAGCATCCAGGAGGTGTCCAGAGGATGATGGAGAGCATCCAGAATGTGTCCAGAGGATGATGGAGAGCATCCAGGAGGTGTCCAGAGGATGATGGAGAGCATCCGGGAGGTGTCCAGAGGATGATGGAGAGCATCCAGAGGATGATGGAGAGCATCCAGAGGATGATGGAGAGCATCCAGAGGATGATGGAGAGCATCCAGGAGGTGTCCAGAGGATGATGGAGAGCATCCAGGAGGTGTCCAGAGGATGATGGAGAGCATCCAGGAGGTGTCCAGAGGATGATGGAGAGCATCCAGGAGGTGTCCAGAGGATGATGGAGAGCATCCAGGAGGTGTCCAGAGGATGATGGAGAGCATCCAGGAGGTGTCCAGAGGATGATGGAGAGCATCCAGGAGGTGTCCAGAGGATGATGGAGAGCATCCAGGAGGTGTCCAGAGGATGATGGAGAGCATCCAAGGGATGATGGAGCATCCAGAGGATGATGGAGAGCATCCGGGAGGTGTCCAGAGGATGATGGAGAGCATCCAGAGGATGATGGAGAGCATCCAGAGGATGATGGAGAGCATCCAGGAGGTGTCCAGAGGATGATGGAGAGCATCCAGAGGATGATGGAGAGCATCCAGAGGATGATGGAGAGCATCCAGGAGGTGTCCAGAGGATGATGGAGAGCATCCAGAGGATGATGGAGAGAATCCAGAGGATGATGGAGAGAATCCAGAGGATGATGGAGAGCATCCAGAGGATGATGGAGAGCATCCAGAGGATGATGGAGAGCATCCAGAGCATGATGGAGAGCATCCAGAGGATGATGGAGAGCATCCAGAGGATGATGGAGAGCATCCAGGAGGTGTCCAGAGGATGATGGAGAGCATCCAGGAGGTGTCCAGAGGATGATGGAGAGCATCCAGGAGGTGTCCAGAGGATGATGGAGAGCATCCAGAGGATGATTGAGAGCATCCAGAGGATGATGGAGAGCATCCAGAGGATGATGGAGAGCATCCAGGAGTAGTCCAGAGGATGATGGAGAGCATCCAGGAGGTGTCCAGAGGATGATGGAGAGCATCCAGGAGGTGTCCAGAGGATGATGGAGAGCATCCAGGAGGTGTCCAGAGGATGATGGAGAGCATCCAGGAGGTGTCCAGAGGATGATGGAGAGCATCCAGGAGGTGTCCAGAGGATGATGGAGAGCATCCAGAGGATGATGGAGAGCATCCAGAGGATGATGGAGAGCATCCAGAGGATGATGGAGAGGATCCAGAGGATGATGGAGAGCATCCAGAGGATGATGGAGAGCATCCAGAGGATGATGGAGAGCATCCAGAGCATGATGGAGAGCATCCAGAGGATGATGGAGAGCATCCAGGAGGTGTCCAGAGGATGATGGAGAGCATCCAGAGGATGATGGAGAGCATCCAGAGGATGATGGAGAGCATCCAGAGGATGATGGAGAGCATCCAGAGGATGATGGAGAGCATCCAGAGGATGATGGAGAGCATCCAGAGCATGATGGAGAGCATCCAGAGGATGATGGAGAGCATCCAGGAGGTGTCCAGAGGATGATGGAGAGCATCCAGGAGGTGTCCAGAGGATGATGGAGAGCATCCAGGAGGTGTCCAGAGGATGATGGAGAGCATCCAGGAGGTGTCCAGAGGATGATGGAGAGCATCCAGGAGGTGTCCAGAGGATGATGGAGAGCATCCAGGAGGTGTCCAGAGGACGATGGAGAGCATCCAGGGGATGATGGAGAGCATCCAGAGGATGATGGAGAGCATCCAGAGGATGATGGAGAGCATCCAGAGGATGATGGTGAGCATCCAGGAGGTGTCCAGAGGATGATGGAGAGCTTCCAGGAGGTGTCCAGAGGATGATGGAGAGCATCCAGGAGATGTCCAGAGGATGATGGAGAGCATCCAGGAGATGTCCAGAGGATGATGGAGAGCATCCAGGAGGTGTCCAGAGGATGATGGAGAGCATCCAGGAGGTGTCCAGAGGATGATGGAGAGCATCCAGGAGGTGTCCAGAGGATGATGGAGAGCATCCAGGAGGTGTCCAGAGGATGATGGAGAGCATCCAGGAGGTGTCTAGAGGATGATGGAGAGCATCCAGGAGGAGTCCAGAGGATGATGGAGAGCATCCAGAGGATGATGGAGAGCATCCAGAGGATGATGGAGAGCATCCAGAGGATGATGGAGAGCATCCAGAGGATGATGGAGAGCATCCAGAGGATGATGGAGAGCATCCAGAGGATGATGGAGAGCATCCAGAGGATGATGGAGAGCATCCAGGAGGTGTCCAGAGGATGATGGAGAGCATCCAGGAGGTGTCCAGAGGATGATGGAGAGCATCCAGGAGGTGTCCAGAGGATGATGGAGAGCATCCAAGGGATGATGGAGAGCATCCAGAGGATGATGGAGAGCATCCGGGAGGTGTCCAGAGGATGATGGAGAGCATCCAGAGGATGATGGAGAGCATCCAGAGGATGATGGAGAGCATCCAGGAGGTGTCCAGAGGATGATGGAGAGCATCCAGAGGATGATGGAGAGCATCCAGAGGATGATGGAGAGCATCCAGGAGGTGTCCAGAGGATGATGGAGAGCATCCAGAGGATGATGGAGAGAATCCAGAGGATGATGGAGAGAATCCAGAGGATGATGGAGAGCATCCAGAGGATGATGGAGAGCATCCAGAGGATGATGGAGAGCATCCAGAGCATGATGGAGAGCATCCAGAGGATGATGGAGAGCATCCAGAGGATGATGGAGAGCATCCAGGAAGTGTCCAGAGGATGATGGAGAGCATCCAGGAGGTGTCCAGAGGATGATGGAGAGCATCCAGGAGGTGTCCAGAGGATGATGGAGAGCATCCAGAGGATGATTGAGAGCATCCAGAGGATGATGGAGAGCATCCAGAGGATGATGGAGAGCATCCAGGAGTAGTCCAGAGGATGATGGAGAGCATCCAGGAGGTGTCCAGAGGATGATGGAGAGCATCCAGGAGGTGTCCAGAGGATGATGGAGAGCATCCAGGAGGTGTCCAGAGGATGATGGAGAGCATCCAGGAGGTGTCCAGAGGATGATGGAGAGCATCCAGGAGGTGTCCAGAGGATGATGGAGAGCATCCAGGAGGTGTCCAGAGGATGATGGAGAGCATCCGGGAGGTGTCCAGAGGATAATGGAGAGCATCCAGGAGGTGTCCAGAGGATGATGGAGAGCATCCAGAGGATGATGGAGAGCATCCAGAGGATGATGGAGAGCATCCAGAGGATGATGGAGAGCATCCAGAGGATGATGGAGAGCATCCAGAGAATGATGGAGAGCATCCAGAGGATGATGGAGAGCATCCAGAGGATGATGGAGAGCATCCAGAGGATGATGGAGAGCATCCAGAGGATGATGGAGAGCATCCAGGAGTAGTCCAGAGGATGATGGAGAGCATCCAGGAGGTGTCCAGAGGATGATGGAGAGCATCCAGGAGGTGTCCAGAGGATGATGGAGAGCATCCAGGAGGTGTCCAGAGGATGATGGAGAGCATCCAGGAGGTGTCCAGAGGATGATGGAGAGCATCCAGGAGGTGTCCAGAGGATGATGGAGAGCATCCAGGAGGTGTCCAGAGGATGATGGAGAGCATCCGGGAGGTGTCCAGAGGATAATGGAGAGCATCCAGGAGGTGTCCAGAGGATGATGGAGAGCATCCAGAGGATGATGGAGAGCATCCAGAGGATGATGGAGAGCATCCAGAGGATGATGGAGAGCATCCAGAGGATGATGGAGAGCATCCAGAGAATGATGGAGAGCATCCAGAGGATGATGGAGAGCATCCAGAGGATGATGGAGAGCATCCAGAGGATGATGGAGAGCATCCAGGATGATGGAGAGCATCCAGAGGATGATGGAGAGCATCCAGGATGATGGAGAGCATCCAGGAGGTGTCCAGGATGATGGAGAGCATCCAGGAGGTGTCCAGGATGATGGAGAGCATCCAGGAGGTGTCCAGGATGATGGAGAGCATCCAGGAGGTGTCCAGGATGATCGAGAGCATCCAGGATGATGGAGAGCATCCAGGAGGTGTCCAGGATGATCGAGAGCATCCAGGAGGTGTCCAGGATGATCGAGAGCATCCAGGAGGTGAAAAATGAATAATTATAATATTTTTAATACAAAGATAAACATTATTAGTGTGATTTTTGTAAAAAGTTACTTGTATTTACAGTAATGATTTAAAGGTGTTTTTGTAAAAACTGATTAAAACTACAAACGTCAAATAATTGGTCATTAGTTTTAAGAAGCTTAATAATCTACTTACTACCGAAAACACATATTTTTATTGATAAACCAACCCATATTTGATTTTGGTGATATAAATTCTGATTTCCGTGGACACCATATTTTTAAAATTGAATAACTCCGTAACCATAAAGCCAATAAAGTTCCCTTCACTACCAAAAAATTCAGAATTAAATCTTCATTTAGAATATACTATCATGATGTGCAATTTCAACAAAAAAAAATGTGCCACAGAAGTCAGACAAAAAACGAGTTTTCGTAGAATCACCCACTAAATGTATGAAACCGATATGCTTCTGGCGCGCCCCGACACACCGCGACACGCAAGTATGTTTCTGGCATTAAATGAAAACTCGAAGTGAGGCGATGATAGGCCGCCGGCAAAATCAATCATTCAAATGAACGGGTCTTATGATCCGGATCATCTTCATACTAGGTCATGATTGATATCGATCATTGTTAATGATCGAATGACACCAGAGGCACTGATTTGTAGTGGTAAATAATTTGTCAAAACTTTAGCACGATATTGAAAATCAAGTATTTCTTTTCATTGAATTCATGTGCATTCAGTTAACAGAAATACTTCCTACTACGACAAGCTTGCAGCACCTATAGGATGGACCCTTCAAGCACGTAGGTAGCATCATTCAGAAGCAATGCCTACTCATGAAAGTAACAAAACTACTTATATTTAGTAATATACATTGTACGGTGTATAATTTCCATTTTAAATTATTTGTTGTGTGTGCGACTGTACCACAATGCATTTGTTCCTAGAAGTTCACATGGACTTTTTACGTTGTTTCACTAAGAATTTTTCTAAAGAATGACTACTGGCAGAGGGAGTATTTCACGCACTATTTATACATATATCATTTATAATCAGTAAAGTTCATTTTCTATAAGATCTATTAGGTTTTTTAATGTGTACGCTGCCATAACGCTAGCTCGGAATGTTTTTGAAAGTCTTGTTTATTATCTCCGTTCCTTTAGAAGCGATCATTATGAAATTTTGCATAGCTGTGGCAGTATTTGTAGCGTATTATTTGTGTAAAATTCGTTTCTGTAACATGAGTCGTTTTTGAGTACGGTCATGTGTACGCTAGCTTGATCGTTATGCTAGCGTACACACTAAGAATGGTCATTATTTTCGAAACCAGAGAGGCACTATTTATTCTAGTTTTGCATTAATTATGCATTGTTTATACAGTATTTATTAGGCATAACAACAATCGTGTATTCGATTATGGGTACGCTACCATCACGGACACGATAATTCGCCTAATCTGGCAACACTGCCTATTGGTCAATTAGCAGAAGCGTTCGGCACGGCCCTGGTACAAAATTACAAATCATGGAAATAATGGGTGAAATGACATCGTGTCATTTATTTTTGGGTTATCGTGACTTCTGAGATTACCTTTCTACCTACTTACTTCAAGATTACATACTCGAAGGGATACGGTGAGTGAAACACGTATTCCATAATATTACGTTTATTCAATACATCTTGCAGTACATTAACGATCATCATACATTAAAATCGATCCTAAACATAACAAAACTAATTTTAAATAAAACAATTATATTTACTTAAATAATTATAAATTGTGCGAATTAAACACGCAGACAATATACATGGGATTACAGCTAAATTAATAAAATATATTTATTGCTTTTAGATATACCCTACAATAAAATATGGAAGAATATAAATCGAAGCTAAACCATAGAAAACAATATTTTTTGAAATTTCAATGTATTAAGTTAATCTAGTTAATTTGTAGGGACCATTTATTAATAATAAAAAATAATTTAAAATAAACTCAATAAATAAAATGAACTATGCACCATAATTACAAAAGCACTTACTTAAAATAAAATACTACAAGCTCAACAGATGCCGAATCATCACTAGGCTAGGTTCCCATGTTCCGAGTAAATAAAATCATCGAAATGAATAAACAAATGTAAGAAATTATTTTAAAAGGTGCCATAAAAGTACCTACAAACAACCCAGCTCATGTATTTCTTTGGGTTTTGCCTGGTGATAAAACGGCCTAAGTACTCGATAATTTTGAGCTTTGGTCCCAAATTTTTTCGGCGCACGAATTTTGGATGATCAACTGTTTACAGAAAATATTTCGTTATTACATGTTGGATATTTTAGAAAAGAAAAATATGTCTTGATAAAAAACGTTATCTGATTCAAAAAAAAAAGTTTTTAATAATTACAATAAATTTTATTAAAATATAGAATTTATACAAAACTAAAGTTATAAGTGCTAACTATACATAAAGTTTGATATTTTCTAGTTTATACAATAACAAAATTAATCTGGTTGTTTAGCTGCCCATTTACAAATAAAGAAAGGAATGATATAAATGCAAAATAAACAAAATATAATTTCAATCTCATTTAAGTACAATGACACTTAATACTTAGGTGACTGAACATTATTGTCATTTCCCAAAAAATATTTCTGACCATTCATTCTTAATTCTTTATTAATTTTTGACATAGGTCCACTTTTACTGTACATTATCTCCATACACCCACAACAAACAAAGAGGTTTTCTTTTGTCCCAGTTGTAATTTATCCTAATATAAAGCCAAAAAGTATTAGTTGAGTAAATGAAACTGACAGTAGAGTTACTGTGAATAAAGAGAAAGTACGTCCGTACGTAGTGTATAAGGATTTAGAAATTTTGGAACAGTGCTCAATCGATTGAGCTGGAATTTAGCAGACTTTGGTTCGTTGGTTGACCATGATATGATATGGTACCATCAAGCTGCTCTGATGAGAGACAGAAGTTGCTATAGCAACTTCGATAACCCCGTCGAGTCTGGATTCCTTGGATTTGTCTTTTCAATCATCTAAGGTCCTGGATAATGACCAGGGTTCTGATGATGGAGCCAGATTGAGGAAATAAGAATTACCTACTCAACGAAATGAACGTAACCTCATCGAGTCTGAATTGAATTTTTGAACAAAAGCTTTCTTCCAAAAAGTTTTTTATATTAACATTATTATTTACCAATCAAAATCTATCGCCACAACACTTATACAATTAATAACATTTAAACACTAGGGATTTTGACACTACTACTTTATTGATACAAAATGAGCGACCTGTGATATTTGCGTGAAGGAAAAATGTCCACGGGTCAGAAAATGGTCAGAGGCATCTTAGCTCAGCCAATAACGAAAAAGAAACAAGCGCCGCAATAACGGTTACCTTTATACGAACCATCGGCCACGTTTGTGTTGTGGCAAGTCCAACTGAACAAATGAATACGTCGGGTATAAAAATTGCCAAGACAAATGAAATAATAACAGAACATAGCAAATTAATATGCTGGTCGATCTTGGCCCAGGTTTCACATAATTATATGATATTCATACACTGATGTGTGGAACCAACCTTCCGGGCTGTATCTATCGCTGTTTATGGGTTTGTTGTATAGTCCTTTAAAGATAAAGTCCTTTATAGGCGGACTGTCGACTAACTAACGATGATACAGTGTTCAATTAATACTCTTTGTACGGTGTTCTTGTCAACGCTATGTATTGGCAGATTGCGGTAGGTATACCATTCAGACACTGCAGACACTTTTCCTTCCAAACCAATATATAAGAATACATTAATCGCTCAGAAATAACACTACGATATTTATTACCTACCTAATTATAATTAAGTAGATAGAAGCGGGTATAAAAATATCTATGTTAGTTACATTTATTTGCTACAACCCGAGTTTACTGTAAACAACTAAAGGATAAACAGTTTTCATGACATTAGAAGATGCGCCACACAACTCCGTTCTCTACAGAATTCTTAACAAGGTTAAGAACAAGGAATCTCTTTACGATAGTACCTAACTAAAAGGGAGTTCCACTAGCAAATCTTTTTTTATTATATGAAACAGCTTGTTGCTTTGTGTAGTTAAGTGAAACTGCAGATTCGTGGCGCAAACAGTAATGATGATAATATATTTGAACGGTTGTTATCACTTACTTAAACTCCTACATGTGATAATTAACTCATACCAGAGAGTTTTATCTACAGATTTTCCAGACAATTTTCCAAAAATGTTATTGTAAGTTACTTTGTTAAATATTTATTGCCCTGATTGTGTATTATAATAAACTTAGCAATGGCTTAGCTAGTTCGAAGTGTTGAGATAGTTTATCATAGAATTAAATAAGGAAATATCCAAATGAAGGTATATTGTAAAAAGAAGGAATGTAAAGTGAGCCCATGGTTTAATTTTTACCATTTCAAAACGACGATTATGTATATTTAATGCTAATATATTATACCTAAAGAAGTATATACTTGATAGTAACGATATATTCGATACAAATCATGATTGATTTCAAGACGCCGGCTCATATATAGACCATGAGCGTTCAAAGTAGGTACAGCATTTGCCGAAACAAATAAATAAATAATATCATTGTGATATAAATGAATGATATGCATTGCTGTACAATAGGTACCTACTGTGGGTTTCGAACGAAAATAGACTATAATAACGTTACATTTTAATATCAAAATCGTATAAAACTATCACCGTTTACAGAAACCCACTTTATTTACTATTTTTACATGTAATTGTTGTTTTAGGGTGGCGATGACACAATCTACCTTACGAACTAACTTTTATGCCTAAAGATGACAGCACGTATTTAAAATGGCAGCAATAATATCATGTTTTTAGTTTTTCTTTAGGATAATTAATCAAAAGCAGATAACACTTCAGACTTCAGTTGAAAAACAAAAGTTTTTGTCGATTTAAAATTCATTGAAATTGGTTGGTTTTCATTGCATTGTTAATTTAACTTTTACCGGTAGGTATTTATAGCGTTACCTTTACTCGGTGATATTCTGTGTTTTGATAAGGAAAATTTAAAAAACAGTTATCGTTAGATACTTTTTTGTAATTTAAAACATTTTTTGATTGTAGCTATAGGTTTATTTTCATCAGCACCCCAAAACAAAAGTGTCTTAACCAACTATCATTGAAGAAAGGAATTCTGATTCGCGAACGGTAGGTTATTGTTGATACCTGGATGCATGCCCATAGCGTTCATACCCAGGGGAGCACTGAGGTTCATACCCGGAACTTGAACATTCGGATTGGTCACGTTCATGTTGGGAGCCGCGAAGTTGTTATTCATGAAGTTGTAGCCCATCATTGGGTTGGGTTGGGCGACGTGGGCGGGGCTGTTTGGGCTAGACTTGAGTTGATTTATAGTAGGGGCAGGGCCGGATTTAGGCGATCTGGGCGCGAGCAGGTTGTCTACGTTAATGTTGATGGCTCCCGTGGTGTCGGCCCAGGTTGCGCCGAGTTTGGTTGCCGGCGCTTTAGCCGGTTGACTTGGCTGCGAGCTGGTTGGCATCGGCTGCAGCAACCCTACAGGACCTGTTGGCAGTTATTGATAGAAATAGTTACGGGTTTGGAATTACAAAGACATGTTCAAGTAGAAATGTTTATTTCGTCTACAGAGATACACTTATAAAAATTAGTTTTCTACAAAATGCATGTGACTGAGTTGAATCCTACTGAATACATGATACCAAGTTTCTAGTAGTTAATGAATACTGACAGATTTGAAAAGAACATGTTTATTTTACATTTACATATTCATTTTAATCACGACACAAATATTCTGATGCTAAAGAACCCTCTTTATACAAAGTCTTTTAAAAATACACGTATTTACCTACGACATAATTAGAAAAAATCACTTTTGAATTGTGCCTCGGATTTTATTCTTAGACGGTAATTTTTGCTTAGAAATACATTGGATAGACAGACACATCTATTATTGTTGTAATACAAACTTTGAGTAGAAAATCTAAGTAAGTGAACATTTTAATTGAATTTTAAATGAGATGATTTTTATAATATACATTCTGAGTAGATGCTAATCTATTGATTACCAAATCATTCATATTTAAATCAGATCGGATGTAAAGTTGTAACATGTGAAGTTAAACAAACCTATATGAGTTGAGTGTGCCTTGATTACATGTAACACGTGTACAGTGTAGATGCTTTGGTCAATTTATAAACAAAACATAAATACTGGACTGGGAATCATGATATCATCTGCTACTAGTGACCCAAGAATACTGTTATGGTGCTTCTCTTGTATTATATCTTATATGCACTACAGTAAGACTGTAAGTAGGTATGTATACATATATTGCATCACCTACAAATTATTTGTGGTAGGTATGTTCTTTTCTATTTTGTTTTTGTTCATACAGAATGTACTGTATTCTGAAATTATGAAAATAATGGCACATATTACACAAACAGATACCGAATTCGTGTAGATAGTTCAGTTCTGTTTATTTATTCCTTTTGATACATCACATACACTCGGAAAGAATAAAGAACACAGAAACAGATAAAGAATGGGATCGAAAATGAGAATGAAAGAATGCTGTTACACTTTCCAAGTTTCCATTCTTTATATATCCGAAAAGAGTTACACTCATACCCCTTTTTCTTGACACGTGTAGCACCTTTTTACATAGTATAGTTGGGAGCCGATCATTATTTAATATATTTATAGTATCTCATGCCACTGTACTCTTCAAGTAATCAAAGCATTACAATATTTTACAAGTATTTAATACTGGAATGTAGGTGAGCTCAGCAGCATGCGGGTGCTCCAGGGATGGTCGAAGGACCAAGGATATGGGGCTATATATATACTATGCCCTTGTGGGGACTACGACAAGAGCGAGGTTATGGTCTTCGCTACATGTTTTTACACTTGCGGCCTCTCATACATATACCAAGGCATCAGTGTCCTCACGTCCTTAATATTTTGTTTAGATCAACAACGGTGGGGCTGCTTAAATACTGGTGCGACTTTCAAGCTGTGATTCGTTACAAAATAACATCTAGAATGCTGGGCAGCACCAGTAGTTCGTTAAGGGTTACCTGACTGACATAGCAGTAAGTTGCAAAGGTACTGGATGTCAACCCTGATTCATCCATGTGCCAACACTTTTGTTTTTTGTTTTGTACCATGTATCTACTTTTATTGATTTAGAATCATCTGAAACTTTGTGACATTTACTACTGCTTTCTTTGTGTTGCTTATGTCAATAATATCGAACCTAATACTCCCGAGATTCACTTTTCAAGGCGTCATCGATCAACCTGAGCACCTGTCCTGCGAACACGCCCATCTCCGCGTAAGGCCCTTCTAAACTCATCTTCAAGTCCACATTCTGTAGGCAATCTATCAACCAATCTCTTATATCCAATATGGTGCTGTAAAACTCCGAATGCAGGATTCCAGGCGGTAAAGCCATAACCACAGAGGCGATTATCCCTATCGCACACATCTGGAGCTTCGGATCTGGACTGTATTTCAGATACTGGACCATATGCAGTATTTCCCAGCAGTACTGCGGGCATTTGAGGCAGTTCTTCGTCGCTAGAATGACATTTCCGATGACGCCTAGATACTTGTAGAGGAGGATGTTGTCGACGTCCTGCCTCGAGTTTTGGCGGCTCAGGGTCAGCTGCTTGTAGCCGAACCCGCCGATGAGAGGGTAGAAGAAGTAGTCTGATATCGCCGAGAATTCATTTCTCTTTGTCTTCGAGAACGGGTGCTGCCTTATCGAGTGGAAATATCTAGTTTTGTTGATGAGCCTGCGTCGTATTACTTCCTCCGCGGGTATGTCTTCCGGGGTATCCTCTTTGCTTTTAATTTCTGAGACTTCAGCCTTTTCTTTAGGTTTTACATCGGCTATTATATTAACCGCCTCCGATATTACATCAAGCATAAATATCTTCGTCGCGATGGAATATCGGCCCACATCAGTGTGTAATTCTTTACATAGATGCTCGGCTGAGATCATCGGTTGGATAGTAAAGATTGCAACTACAATATTAAATTTGATACTGTCGAAGTTATCTATGTGGAATTTTTCCTCCAAATGGACGAATAGGTCTAGCAGTTCTAAGACTAGTTTCGTGCCTTCGGATTTGAGTTGTTTACAGATCAGTTCTTCGGCCACAGTGACGCAAGCCTCGAAGGTCTCCGCGTCCTTAGCGTCGACGAGCTCCGTGATCAAGTCCCTCAGGTATTTAGGCTGTACTTTCGCCGCGACGGGCACGTCGTTACTCATGTCGTAAGGTTCTAAATCGTCATCCGAGTCCAGTTGTTCTCCGGCGGGTTTTTGCAGCAGATCGATCTTGTTGGATATTATAGTCTTGAGGATCTCGGCTTTGGACTGCGGGTTCCGGACGGCGCAGGTGACGAGCGAGTTGTGCACGGTTTTGTTCTCGTAGTCTTCGTCTATTTTGTCAGCGATGGAGTCCAGGGCTTCGATTATCTTGAACTTTCTGACGCCGTGGTTCTTAGGAGCCTTCCTCTTCTTGTCGATGAGACAGCGCTGCGAGAGGGACTTCAGGATCCTGTTGATTTCGACGCTCGAGTCTCCCATGTCGGCGTACTCGAAGTTTAACCCCTTGGTGGCCTCGCGGTCCCTTGTATCCACGTCCGCGAGGATCTTGAGGGACACCTCGACGGTCGCCATGCCGATGCATCGGAACTCGTGAAAGCACACGTCCATGTGTTTCGACATCCCCTTGAACAGCATGTCTTTGATGTCTCCGAGCGGCCACTCGATCTTGTTCTTTATCGCTAACACCGCACGGTACTTAATCCCCAGAACCAGCAGCTCCGATATGTAGATGTGCTGAACCACATTCGACGTATTAGTCACCTTCACGTCATACCAGACCGTCGCTAGCCTCGTGATCAAATCGGTCAGATTATCTTTATTCTTGGATGTCGATATATAGTAGATGAGATTCTCCGGGATTGTAGTGTCTCTGTAGCACTTGGGCTTGAAGTAGAAAGGTATCTTGTAGCTGAGGATGTCGGACCAGTCCTTGCTGTCGTCGAAGTTGGAGCCGAGGACGTGGAGAATGGCCTGCGAGTCTTTCCTGTAGTCGATGGGACAGCGGCCGAGCAGCATGAGCGCGAGGCTCTCGATAGCCGGCCGGCTGAGGCGCCTCAGCACGCCTTGCACGAGGCGCCTCCACACGTACTTGCCGGGCCCCTCCTCGCTGCTCCAGTGGATCAGAACATCCACCATCGTCAGAATGGCCATCGAGTTCCCGTTCATGTTGTAATTCGTGATGACTTTCGACATGAGATGCGAGACGTAGGATAGATCGAAGGTGACTCGGTCTAAATAGGGGCAGGTGGCCATGCAGTGAAGCGGGCGTACGATGTTGAAGACGAGATAGTATGCGTAAGTCTCGTGGGCGAAGTCTTTGGGCGTGTCCATCCGCAGTCTATTGGCGACGCGCTCCGGGAGGCTGGCTAGCGCATGCACGTAGCGCTCCCACTCGGCGACCGCACGGGGCTCCGACACAGACTCGGGGTTCAGGCTGCAGTCCAGCACGGCCGTGAGCACCGCGTCGCTCTTCACGTACTTGAGCAGGAGACAAGCCACGGCACCGAGTGTGTCGGAGTCCCTCTCGTGGCGAAGGTACTCGCACAGCGGCCACAGCGTCTCGCAGCTCAGATTAAAACTCTCCTCTACCAGGAACAGACTCGTAATCTCCGTCTTGAACACGGACCAGTAAGGCAGGAGATACCTCATAACGCTGCTGAGCAGCTGTGTGTAGGCGTCTATCAACTCTGCGTCCATAACGATAGGGTCTATTTTCATGAGTTTCTGTACGGTGATCGGTCCGGGCAGGTGGTTCGTTAGCCCGCGGAAGCAGTTCCGTATGAGTGTGACGTCACTCTCGCAGGCGACGCGCTGTAGCCCCGCCAACGCGCCCGCGAAGTGTTTGAACGCGAGAGCGGAGGCGACCGAGCGGCGTCTCTCTGCAAACGAAAGAAACCTGAATGTGCCCAAAACATTTTCATTTTCTAACCGTAATCTAGTCATGCAGTCACATGTATTTTGTTTCTTAATATAAACAGATATAATAAAAATTATAACGTACACAGAAATAAGGATAAACATTTCGGTTGAACATGCCTGGGTGTAGTAAGAGTAAAGTAAAATAAAAAAAAGCGCCTGTTTATGCGAGGAACACAGATACAATGGAGGCATTTCTTACATTCAATACACAGAAGCAACGTGTGCAAAAGAAAAATACAACTCTTACACAAATAGTGAGATATGTCACAAAAACATGAGACATATCTCTGATAAATAGCTTAGAGTAAAAAATTCAGTCTTAACTTAGGTCATTGGTTGAATTGTAACGACCATAGAGCATAGCTCTAGGTACCCATTTTCTCTATGGCCGTTACATTTCTAACTTATTATAAACAGTAAATATATTCTAAAAATAAAGCGCAACTTAAAAACAAGAAGGTTTCGAATTGTTAATGCTGATCTACATATCATTGAAATCACAATTTCAGTGCATCTCCATTCGTTTTAGAAACTGTTTGACCTATACCGAGTTGGAGATTATCTGATACTGAACTGTGACTTCATTTATCTATGTGAGTTAGCCTTTAATGTGACGAAAAATTTCTATGACGATGTATCAGGAAACCGGACATTAAATATACACATATTTAGAACATCAAATGAAGAAGCTTGCAACGAACAGTCAGTGGACTGTAAAATGACAGTGGTCATTTTTGGTATTGGTGTTAACATACTGTTTTTTGCTAAGTTTCTTAAGCTTATAAATTAAAAGAAAATCATCCAAATAGCCAAGATGTTTCGATATTTATGGTGGTCTGATGGTTTTCAAGTGTAATAATAATAAAAAGTAAATGTTTTATGTTTTATGTATATTAGTCATCTAGTACCTATAACACAAGCCCTGCTTAGCTTGGGGCTATACGATGCTGTGTGGATTCATCATCATCATCATCATCAACCTATATTAGTCCACTGCTGGACATAGGCCTCCCCCAATGAGCGCCATAGCGCCCTGTCTTCAGCTTGACGCATCCAGCATCTGCCAGCAGTCTTTCGCAGATCGTCATCCCACCTGGCCGGAGGGCGTCCTACGCTACGTTTACCGAGTCGCGGTCTCCACTCAAGAACACGTTTACCCCAACGTTTGTCGGTTCTTCGCGAGATATGGCCGGCCCATTGCCACTTCTTCTGTGTGGATTATCCAGCATTATTTAGTTTAATTTTGCCCACAGCTGGGAATGCCTCCTCAATTTGTGTCCTATTTGTTCACACTAGATGTCTTGATATGACGATAACTTCACGTCAGTTTAGATAATTTTCAAACTATACTTTAAGACGTGTAAATAACAATTGGGATTGAAAATGGCAGCTGCTATCATTCTGTCCTGCTCTGATCATATTTGACTCACACACATCATGCGCGAGCAAGAGAAGAGCTGCCATTTTCAATTCCATTTTTTATCTACGCGACTTATACTATCGTTTAATCGCAAACTAGATGGCACTAATGTTGACTGCAAGTACTGGTATTCGACTCGAGAGGGTAGCTTTCCAAAATTTGGTTTATTAAAACAAATAGGCCAAAGATAGTTAGGCCCGGGGTACTACTCTTCTAAAAGAAAACTCCAAGTGAGTTGCAAAATATGGCTTACTATGTTACCTTAAAAAATATTGAAAGGAAAAAAATCCATGTTATCAATTTATTTGCCAATTTGTATAATTTTAACTTTCCGACGTGTCGTATAAGGTCTAAAGGAAATAAAGCACTTTTAATTTAAGATCCAATTATTTTCAGGCTCATGTACTATTGACTCTAATTTATTCTGAGGCGTCTGAATTGACAGACTTATTCCGATATACTTGATACCTTTCGCGTCGAACCGTAAATGCAGTCATTACTGATAAATTAAATAACATAACGTACCTTGTGGTACAGTCGGCTGCAGCGTGGTGGCGGCCAGCTGTGATGTCAGGGAGTCTAGCGGAGAGAAACCAAGGTTATTCATCGGTTGTTGGAGGTTGTTCATCGGTTGTTGAAGGTTGTTCATTTGTTGAATGTTGTTCATTTGTTGTAGGTTGTTGAGTGGTTGTGCGGGGAAGTGGTTGAGTGGCGCGGGCGAGAGATCGCTTAGAAGGTCGAGGTTCGATGCCGGTGTTGGATCTAGAATTAGAAGAAATAATTGTTATTGCTTTTAATAGAATAGCTGATATTAAGGATTTTTGTAACATGCGTACTTAAATGGAATTGAGATTGATGTCATTTCTCATTCTATCTCGCTCATTGCATATATGATCTGAGCGGGACAGCATGACAGGTGAAGTTCTTTCATAGCTATATTCAAATGCGCCACAAACCAAGGTCGCGGCAGAGGGTGGCGAAGGGACTGGCCGAACTCGGTTTAGCTATTAAAAGCTTTGAGTTTCCAAAACGCGTTTGCGCCGCGTACTAGCTGAAGGGAGACGCCCTCTATCGGTGGGCATCGGTACAGCTCGGGCGCCTTACGACTGCCGAGCCAGCCCGAAGCCACCCGAAGCAGTTCTCAGGCACCCGAACTGTACCGAGCCGCTCGTAGTGCGTTTAATCGAAGGAACTTATACCCAATCTGGAATTTGCACAAGCTGCCGATACGCGGTCCGAGCGAGATAGCTTCGCGAGAGCCCTCTGTCCCTTTCATCATTTGTTGTGAATGGATTACCATTCACAACAAAATATGAATATGGCTGACGGGCTGCCAGTCTAACTTATATTATATTCTACTTATCTTTTCTTTTTTTATTGACATTTCAATAGTGTCCAAATTATTGCTAAAAAATGTTATCATTCTAACAGGTACTTGGAAAATATTAGGAAATATAAAGAACGAAAATTAATGCTTTTTAGTAAGACATGTCAAATTTATTTGTTCCTACCACTTCTACTAAATTCGGGAATAATCCGCCTGGCAACACTTTAGGAAGGGACACAGGGCTCTCCAAGCGGTTTCTCCCTCGGACCGGATTTCTCTCTGACCAAGTGATTGTCTGTAATAGACTTAGGGTCATACACATAAGATTTATTTTATATTGGTGTCAAATTGACAACGCCCATTCCATATTGGGTATAAGTTCCTTGGTTTCATCAGGTAGTTTCTATGCCGTCATGTTGGCAGTAGTGAACATAAGTTGTCATTACGTCTTAGCGTGTTGACACTGGAGTTTGGGTCCCGGGATTTTTCGACATTTAAGTTGACTCGAGTCCGGGACTTTTTCTGTCGAGACGAAACAAGATTGTCGACATTGTTAAACTATCATTTTTATTTTCAAATAATAGAAGGAGCCTAGCGCCATTTGTTAGTTAAATGAATAAGCATACAACACAATAAACGCCTTTGTGTTTTGCCTTTGTTCTGTGACGTTCAGATTATGTCAGTTAACAGCCAGTTGTCAATTACATTTATGATGTGGTGTGGTATTTCTATTACAAAAATTTGGACACTAAAAAAAATATTCTACTATTATGAAAAAAAGCTGAAATGATAAAAAAAGTATCGTTTTTTTAGTTTTTGGTATAAACAAGCTCTTTAGTCTCGGGAATTCCCAAACCCTAGTTCACGCTGGGTGTGCCAACAATGCGGCATAAGAACTATGTGATGAAAAGCAGCTTACATCAATACCGCGTTGCATTATTTTAAATCGTAGATTTATTAAAAACTACACAACATTTGTTGTTGAGTATTATAATAAAACATACCGTTATGTACAGGCGGTGGGTCCCCGAAGGCGCTGAAGTCCGCGAAGTCAGCGCTGACGGGCGCGGGTGCGGGTGCGGGCGCGGCGAAGGCATTCGTGAAGTCGCCGAACTCGTCTCTGGAGGCGGAGGGGGCCGCCTCCTCCGCTCTGAATACACACATCATAAATTAATAATGCTGGACAATCCACACAGCATCATCTAGATCCAAGCTGAGCTTGTGTTAGAAATAAAAAAAAATAAAAAAAAAATATTTCAAGCAGTAGGTACAGCTCATATTAGGAAAAATTTACAGACAAGACCTTAAAAACTAATAGGAGAGCTGGAAAGGTGGCGTTCACCAGCTCCCAGCTATCATATGTTATGGGTACTAGGTGACTGATATACTTCACTACATAGTATAAAACAAAGTCGCTTTCTCTGTCCCTATATCCCTATGTCCCTTTGACTGCTTAAATCTTTAAAACTACGCAACGGATTTTGATGCGGTTATTTTAATTGAAAGAGTGATTCAAGAGGAAGGTTTATACGTATAATAAAACCGTGCGAAGCCGGGCGGGCCGCTAGTAAATAAATAATGCTGGATAGTCCACACAGCATCATCTAGCTCCAAGCTAAGCAGAGCTTGTGCTATGGGTACTAGGTGACTGATATACTTAATAAAATATACTACATATATTGATATTTTTACTATACATAGAAAACACCCAGACCAATGGTACTGGACATTGTCGATACAAGCTCTATACAAGGTATAACATATTACCCCTACTAAGCCGAAGGGGGGGGGTTTCAGGTACCCATGTGATCAGTTGTGGGGGGGAGATAATTAAAAATTCCTATTTTCAGTTTCCCATACAAAAAGTTTTCATTTCCTAGTGCCAAAATAAAGTGACAACCCTATTCGCGCAACCTGTACTTACCTACTAACTTTACAGGTATGTAGGTAGGTATTTATCTTCGTAGATTTCAGCTATGGCGGGAGATTACTAGACGAGCTAATAAATTCGTGATAATAATAAGATGCTAGTATGTAAGTTCCTAGGTAGTGTTGAGAAAATCTTAAAATGCTGAGTTAGGAAAGTTGTAAGTGTAGGTACAAGTTACAAACCTCATATTTTCTCGCTTGTCAGCTGTCTAGATGGCTTCTTACGAAGGGATTTATGTATGTTTTGGTAGGTCACTTGTAGGTACACAGTCACAGACAATTCACACACTTCAGCACAAGGTAGGTTTCTTTTTAGGCATTAACATGTCTCACTCACTTTAGCACTAGTTAGGTTAGTTAGTTAGTAAGTTACACATGCATGACGTAGGTATCGATACCTATGCATGTAAGTAAGGTTCGATATGCCTCCCTTCTTCCAAACAACACACATTTTATGGAAGTAAGCACACGCTTTCAACACACGCCTCTTCATCTCTTCAGCTCTGTGACACTCCGATGCATACACCACACCCTTAAGGTATTCTTAAGTCCTAGTTACTTGTTTTTTAGGCACGAAAGATAAAAATTGTAATTATAGCACTACACGGCACCGCGACGAAGGTCACACTAAAATAGTTCATCATTCATTCTTTTGATTTCGTTCGCCGAAAAGATGGATAATTTTTAGGGTTCATTTTCAATTTTAATAAATCCCAAGTTGGCAACATGAGTAGGAGGTATTAGGATCACAGTCGTGAAATAATAGGTATGTGGTAGAAAATTGTATGAATACGTAGGTAGGTACCTGGTCTTATTTTACATAGGTATTTCACAATGTAGGTACCTACCTGCTACACACACATACACTTTGCGTGAATTCTGATAGTTGGTATACCTAATACAAAATCCCGTAGAAAACGGATTTAAGCTTTTTTTTTTTTGATTTTATGATTTTAAACAAACGAACTTCTTTAAATTTTGGTATTAAAAAAATTACGGAACCCGTAAAAAATATTTCGGCCCGCTTGGCAAATACAGCACCGCCATGTGGTGTATCGCATGTTGATAGATGCCGACAGTCAATAAGCGGAAATGAATGAATGAATGGTTCTCTAACTTGTCTATGATTGGCGGTTGGCTGGTTGCCATGGTTTTGCATAGCGCTACAGCCAATAAAATTTAGTCGCGTTCCTTTGTGGAAATACAAGTGTCAAAGATTAATGTAGGTACAGAACGGACAGATAAACTACATAATGACGGAAAGAGTCATTTGGTAAAGTTTTTAATTAAGACCCCTGCGACTCAGCTCGTCGTATGTCGGATGTCGTAAAAGTCGACCAAGGGGCTTCGCCAAATGAAAGGCAGCATTTTTATTGTGTGAATTACTTATACCGTTTCTTTGATCAGCAATCCCCAGCCAAGTGATTATGGCAATACCCGCCAGATTCACAGCTCTTTTCAGTAGTGGACATCAATGTGTATTCAGTCAGTAGGTTATTATGATTAGATCAACACACAAGAAAGAACAAACAGTTAGAAAAAGACATAACTGTGTTAGCGTAGTTTAGTTCGTATGTTTAACTACACGTAACTCAACCTTCAAATTGAAATGTGATTTTAGCCATGACTTACGACAATTTGCCTCAATGATGCTGTAGGCGTTTTTCTATTTCAAGAATATGAATCTGTCACTCTTTTCTACATCTATTCTGTGACCATACTGAGGTCATCGTCGCAAGTATAAGAAACAGCAGATTTTAGGGTTGTCACTTCGTAAAAAATCAGCTGGCCATGTGAAAACTTTGTTTTAGTTTTTTCAGAGATACCAATCGAAATTAGAAAAGTCGTTGAACAAAAGTTGTTCCCCGGGGGGTTAGAAATACCCAGCTTTTCGCTTAGTACATGTATATTGTTACACCATGTATACAGGGTAGACCAAATAGTGACGCCATAAAAAATTGAATGCCGGTGTATCTGGAAATACCCCATGTATTTGTCCCCCGATTCTTTTTAGTTTTCGAGTTTTGTTCGTATATGTAAAGCCAGTCGATTACTTTCTCACTTTGGATAATTTTACTTAAATGCCTGATCATATTATTTTGATCTCTAGAACACCGTTCCACATAACAAAATAATAATAATTGGAATAGTAACAATTATTAGAATACCATTTTTTCCAGATCGGATTGTTTATTTCTGTTATCATGTTGATGGTACAATAAAGAAATATTCGTTCATTCATTCATTCATTCATTTATACGATGGAACTCCAAGAATTAACTACTTATATGAGTCATGACATGATAGTTTAATATAACTGAGGAAGTAAAAGAGTACACGTAGGAAAGAGAGTATTAAAGGATATTGCATCATTGCACCGACAAGAGTTAGGGTCTTTAATTTATAATATACCAGCGACCCGCCCCGGCTTCGCACGGTTTTATTATACGTATAAGCCTTCCTCTTGAATCACTCTATCTATTAAAAACAACCGCATCAAAATCCGTAGCGTAGTTTTAAAGATTTAAGAATACAAAGGGACATATAGGGACATAAGGATGTAGGAACATAGTAGGGACAGAGAAAACGACTTTGTTTTATACTATGTAGTGATAATCAAATAATAAGTTACCTCGGGTCGAAGTCATCCTCCAAGCCAGTCCTGAGTTCACTCGCGGGCACCGGACACGTCTTGAACAGATCGTCCAACAGTTCTCGCGAGTTGGAGGTGTTGACGGCAGCGGCGGTGTTAGGCGGCGTCGGGGTGGACGCGGCTTTGCCGTACAGCGCTGCGGCGCCTGCGGGGTTAAATCATGTTAGAATGCGAATGTATGGAAACCTCAGTAGGGGTATTTTAACTCATTCCATTCGTAAATCAGTAAATCAATATCTTTATTTCTTTAGGCTTACAAAATAAGCACTTAGACAAGTCGAATTTAATACTATAGGTACATAATTATCTAAATAATATAAGAAATAAAGTGATAATTGATTTTCAGTTCGCGTCAATCTTTTACGGAAACGTCAAATTCGAATTCGCTTCCATATTCGTCAAGATCTTTAGAACGCTATTTGATTTCATATCTAAAATAAGGAACTAAGGATCCAAATTTAAATGGCAAAAGTTATCTCTCGAATTCTATTCCATTTCCGTCAGATCTTTAGAACGCTATTTTGATTCATAACAAACTAAAGAACTAAGTAACAGCATAGAACTGTTGATAAAAATAAAATAAAAGTAACATTCATTTGCTATGAATGTTACTTTTTTTTTATCCCAGATAAAAGTATAAGAAAAATTTTATAATATAGCAAAAAAAATCGACTTTTATGATTACTTGAAACCGCGATCTTCTCTCAGTACGGGATGACCCAAGTGCGTTGGATCATGGAAAGACGAACTAGACGCACAATCAATGAATGGACCACAGTGGCCCTAAATAGAAAAATGTGGAGTAAAATAAGTTAAATGACAAGTTATACTTCTCACAGGCTTGCCTCGTGCGGGGCCACCAGAAAAGTGTATCTCAAGAATTAAACGGCAACTAAATAATTTAGTATTTATGTTGAAGGATGGACGAAAGGTTAGTTTTTTTTTTCTTTGTCCAGCAGTGGGACAGTACAGGCTAATAGATACCTAGATCTATCTTCTTGCTGGGTGTGCTGGGCTTGGGTCGCGCGGGGCTCTTGAGCGTGATGCTGAGCGGCTGCACGGGCGCGGGCCGCTCGGGCGCGCCCGGGGCTGCGGCCGGGAGCGCCCCGTAGCGCGGCGGGCTGCTGCTGATCATTGTATTCAAAGTGAATACATACCCAGGTCTATCTTCTTGCTGGGTGTGCTGGGCTTGGGTCGCGCGGGGCTCTTGAGCGTGATGCTGAGCGGCTGCGCGGGCGCGGGCCGCTCGGGCGCGCCCGGGGCTGCGGCCGGGAGCGCCCCGTAGCGCGGGGGCTGCTGCTGATCATTGTATTCAAAGTGAATACATACCCAGGTCTATCTTCTTGCTGGGTGTGCTGGGCTTGGGTCGCGCGGGGCTCTTGAGCGTGATGCTGAGCGGCTGCGCGGGCGCGGGCCGCTCGGGCGCGCCCGGGGCTGCGGCCGGGAGCGCCCCGTAGCGCGGGGGCTGCTGCTGATCATTGTATTCAAAGTGAATACATACCCAGGTCTATCTTCTTGCTGGGTGTGCTGGGCTTGGGTCGCGCGGGGCTCTTGAGCGTGATGCTGAGCGGCTGCGCGGGCGCGGGCCGCTCGGGCGCGCCCGGGGCTGCGGCCGGGAGCGCCCCGTAGCGCGGGGGCTGCTGCTGATCATTGTATTCAAAGTGAATACATACCCAGGTCTATCTTCTTGCTGGGTGTGGTGGGCTTGGGTCGCGCGGGGCTCTTGAGCGTGATGCTGAGCGGCTGCGCGGGCGCGGGCCGCTCGGGCGCGCCCGGGGCTGCGGCCGGGAGCGCCCCGTAGCGCGGGGGCTGCTGCTGATCATTGTATTCAAAGTGAATACATACCCAGGTCTATCTTCTTGCTGGGTGTGCTGGGCTTGGGTCGCGCGGGGCTCTTGAGCGTGATGCTGAGCGGCTGCGCGGGCGCGGGCCGCTCGGGCGCGCCCGGGGCTGCGGCCGGGAGCGCCCCGTAGCGCGGGGGCTGCTGCTGATCATTGTATTCAAAGTGAATACATACCCAGGTCTATCTTCTTGCTGGGTGTGCTGGGCTTGGGTCGCGCGGGGCTCTTGAGCGTGATGCTGAGCGGCTGCGCGGGCGCGGGCCGCTCGGGCGCGCCCGGGGCTGCGGCCGGGAGCGCCCCGTAGCGCGGGGGCTGCTGCTGATCATTGTATTCAAAGTGAATACATACCCAGGTCTATCTTCTTGCTGGGTGTGCTGGGCTTGGGTCGCGCGGGGCTCTTGAGCGTGATGCTGAGCGGCTGCGCGGGCGCGGGCCGCTCGGGCGCGCCCGGGGCTGCGGCCGGGAGCGCCCCGTAGCGCGGGGGCTGCTGCTGATCATTGTATTCAAAGTGAATACATACCCAGGTCTATCTTCTTGCTGGGTGTGCTGGGCTTGGGTCGCGCGGGGCTCTTGAGCGTGATGCTGAGCGGCTGCGCGGGCGCGGGCCGCTCGGGCGCGCCCGGGGCTGCGGCCGGGAGCGCCCCGTAGCGCGGGGGCTGCTGCTGATCATTGTATTCAAAGTGAATACATACCCAGGTCTATCTTCTTGCTGGGTGTGCTGGGCTTGGGTCGCGCGGGGCTCTTGAGCGTGATGCTGAGCGGCTGCGCGGGCGCGGGCCGCTCGGGCGCGCCCGGGGCTGCGGCCGGGAGCGCCCCGTAGCGCGGCGGGCTGCTGCTTACCACCTCGCTGTCGCGGTACACGTTCTCTCTGGGAAACAGATACACATTTTATTGGTATATAACATTTACAGGTCATAGATAATATAGATAGGCAGACAGTAATATATGTTGGACAATCCACACCACTCCATCTAGCCCCAAAGTAAGCTACTCAAAGTTTGTTATGGGTACTAGATAATTGACATATTTAATACATTATATACATAGATATATTATACATATATAATAACGTACGATTGTTTCCAATAAACCATACAGAGAAATTAAATAATGTCCCGATTTCGACGGGACTTCGAGACTTGACCCGAGATGTAATCTCAGAGAATGCGAGCGAGTTGATTAACTCCTCTGAAACGGTAGACTGCTAGATGACTCACTGTTAGGTTTCCTGTATCCGTAGTCTCCGTCGGAGTCTCCGTCCTTGTCGCACTCGTCCTCCTCGGGCCGCTCCCGCTCCTTGTCTCCTCTGAAACGGTAGACTGCTAGATGACTCACTTGTTAGGTTTCCTGTATCCGTACTCTCCGTCGGAGTCTCCGTCCTTGTCGCACTCGTCGTCCTCGGGCCGCTCCCTCTCTTTGGGCTCCTCTGAAACGGGTTCTGCTTACAATGCACAGGAACTACTTATTATTGTCACTTAGGAGCCGTTGTGTAAACATTTTTTTTCATTAGCTTTACAAATATGCTGTTTTCATTTATTCTTTTCTATCAATTCTAATTTATAAAAAAGTGCTGGAAAATCTACACAGCATCATCAAGTCCAAAGTTACGAGTAATCGGAGCTTGTGTTAAAGAAATAGAGCTAGATAACTGGCACAATATGCCAGAAGACTTTACTATAGTATCCTGCGGAAAGAGGGGATTTTTAGTCATTATTAGGTCTGACATAATTTACAAGTACCCCCGGGCTCGTTAATGTCTTTAAAGAATTTCCCCTCGGTACCAGAGGTGTTCAAATATACAGAAGGTACTGATATCTACACGGGATGAGTTGTAAGGGTCGATTCAAACGCCACAATCAGATACCCACCATTATTCACATTATGTATTCATTATTATTTATTCTTATTTATGTAATTTATCTTTACTAGGTATGTTACTCTTTCACACAAAAAGTACTGAATGGACCAGGTTGAAATTCTAAATAGAGACGTAGTTCTAGCCCTAAAATAACGCATAGGCTCAATATCCCATAAACCAGTTCTCATAGGATAGAAATAGCCTTGAAACGTTCCCACTTTTCGCGGAAGTCGTGCTACCATAGGTGCTCTAATACACAGAAGCCGCTGATATGTACGGGCTTAGGGCTCCCACACAAAACTGCGATGCGATGCAATGTCGGAGGAACTTACGATGTGAATTTCTGAGATACGATTTTGTGCGGCAAACCGTTTGGTAGGGTAACCTTACCTTCAAGTTTAGTTAGCCGTATTGGACGTGTTTTTAGGAAGCGTATAAAGATTATTGCACTGCTGTTATTGTTAAATAGATATAAAAGAAAAAGAAGATTCTGGGTTTATCCATTTATTACGATTATGAACTCTGATGGGAATTATTTTACTCGAAAGTACTATGGGTTGAGAACTGAAGAAGATTTTATTTTACAACACAAAGAAGGCGGCTCAGGCGCCGCGCGTCTTTCTCTAAAGTTGTCTCAGAGCGGACTAAAAGGGGGTCACCAAGTATGACGTAATATGGCAGTAATGCGCGATGCAAATGAGATCGTTATCGTTAGACGTTATCATGCGAGTTCGCAGATATTTCCGATGCGAGTTCTTAGTTTTGTGTGGGAGCCCTAAGCACGAGTTCGCCAGCAGTATTCACAAGATGTATATATATGCACTCACCCCAGTTGGCGGCGCGGTCGCTGTACTCCCCCCCTCCCCAGCCGCCCCCACCCCGCACACCCATGACTGCCGCCTCGGATGACATGCCTGCGGAAAGACCTATGTATTAGTAAAGACCCTGTATGTATTTTAGTTTTAATAGTAGATTGTAGATAGATGTTAAGTTGAAATGTATGTGTGACTTTTCTAAGAACATGTAATTATGTCAAAAGATCAATAAATTGAATAGTACATTGTTACCCAAGCTGATAAATACCCGTACATAAATATTTATAATAATGTGTTCTGATCGCGTAAGTTTAAAAAACTTAATTGTTACCCAAGGGTTGAAAGTAACTTATTTAGTCCCGAGACTACACTCGGGCGCCAATAGTCCGAGGGACTACATAAGTTACTTTCACCCGAGGTAAACACTGTGCTTTTCATTACGAATACAAGGAAATATAAATAAAAAACATGAGAAAACAAATTAATCAAATTGCCGATATTTTTTTTTTATATTTTATTCCATCTAGGACATGCGAAAGCCTTAAAGCCATACTGCCGTGTCTTTCGTATTTTTTGAATTCAGTGAATTGTCGCTAAGGCATTTTTTTTTTGGCTTCAGCATTTATTCTGCCACTATCATGGTTCAATAGTAACGTTATAGCTGTCAGTTGAAAACGATTCCCGCTCTTCATGCATGTTTAGACCTACTTTCCGAGTATGAGTAATGAAGAGTTATTATGCATGTATTGTACATATTACCCTTCCTCTGGAATCAGTAATTAAAAATACCAATCAAAATCTGTTGCGTAGTTTTAAACATATAAGTAAACATAGGCACACAAAGACAGCGACCATGTTTATACTATGTAATGATATCCAAATAAACAAAAGCTGTTCGCATACAAACCGATATATTTGTCCTTGTTTTTCTTAGCCTTTTTTCTCTCGTCTCTAAGTTTTTCGTCATCTTGAATGAAGTCAATTAGATCCCGCACCTTGTGGCGAACGTTTATACCCTGGAAATAACATATTTACTTTACTTCATATTCCGAGCTACCTTTAACCGACGCTACCTAACCGGTTAGTATCAGTTTATAGTTTGATTACGATAAAAGTTATTGCGAGCTGGATTTAGGCACTTTAACTTCTGTCTCTTCTTTGAAATCTCTACATGAAAGAATCATGTACAAGATAAGAATGAGACAAATATCTACAATTTTCCGTGAAAAAAACTTCCGTCAAATCTTTCGATTCCTATTCGAAAACTAAAATCGAATTCGTATGAAACAAAGATTCTAGTAGCTTGCGAGCTCGAAATTATCCTGCCACTGTCAAACTACGAAAATAAGTTCCTCTCTATCCGGTAAAGGCGCCCAATGTATGGCAAGTAAAGAAAACTTTTATCGTTATTGTAGTGGAGTACATAGATTTTAAATAAAAAAATGTTGCATTGGTGCCTTTGTTGTTAGTAGAAATTGCATGGACATGGATAAATGATATCTAAGATAGATAATCATCATCAATCTATTTTAGTCAAATCTGTCCCCAAGAAGCTGCTCGAATCTCTCGGAGCCCGTCATGATTTGGATTGGATTTGGTCGAAGCGATAACTTCATCAGACGATTTCTTTCAAGCTTTAAGTTGATGTTCAGAGTGCCTCGGAGCAGTCGGTGATCAGATGGGACCTTGACGTTAAAGTCGCCCATAACAACGTTGAAGTGAGCCTTAGTGGTGTTGTGCAAGGCTTTGGATATGTCTTTGCACATATCATCCACTTCATCATCCGAGTGTGCCGAGGTCCGTGCGTAAAGCTGAATTACCTTCAAGCTATACCGCTTGGAGAGCCGAAGGATGAGGTACGCTACCCTGGTCGACACTCTGAAGATTTCTTGAACGTTGTTATAGAGGGCCTTATTGACGAGGAAACCTACGTCACCCTGGGATGTTTTATCACCCTCGGGAAAGTAGAGAAGATGGCCCGAGTCTAGGGTTACGTTGTCCTCCCCCCTCTACGGATTTCACATAACTCTCATAACAAAGATGGATAAATGTTCATAAGAATAAATGTTGTAGATGCTGGTACCTGATCCTTCCCCAGCTCATCCACGAAGGTGTAGTTCTCGAGCGAGCGCAGATCGTAGATGTGCTCTCGCGCGGAGGTCACCACGCGCTCCGACCCGTTGCGCACCAGGTAGCTCAGCAGGAGCAGGCACTGGAACAACACACATTCTAGCCTCAAGCTAGGTTCATATAGCTGTGTCGGGGTGTGTTGTGGCGCGACAGAACGCTATCGGTCTCATAGATTTAGTATGACTAGATTCACATTAGCGACAGATCGCGCCACACCCCAACACAAGCTATTAATGTGAATCTAGTTATACTAAATCTATGAAACCGATAGCGTTCTGTCGCGCCACAACACACCCCGACACAGCAATATGAACCTAGCTTCATTCCTTTCCTTCGTGATAGAACGCTCGTGGTCCGGACCATTCATGCAGGAAATCTACGGTTGTTTTTATCTGTCGGTCCACCGCATGGACGATCTACCCCTCGTTGTTCCCTCCACCTTTCCATACACAACTGTGCCGTTCTATGGAGCTATGATCTCGTCTCGTTACGAGCCTGAACAACTTCAATTTGCGATATTGTACGTTTGTAGGTAGACATTCAAATATTAACCTATTCATTAACCTATGCCACTGCAGGACATAATCCTGCCTATGAGCTCCAAAGCGCCCTGTTTCCAGCTTTGAAGTCTTTCGCAGATCGTTATATCCCACCGGGCCGAAGGGAGCCATTTATGTAACCACTAGTAGCGCCCCGCGGTTTCTAGGGGTAGTTTCGTAAAAATAAAAAATGCATGTTTAATTATTTACTTTGTAGTTTATTTATACCGAGTTTTGAGTTATTTAAACCAAGGAAAATATTTTTCCATACAAACTTTACCACCATATTTAACCCTTCAGGGGTTAAAATTTCCAAATTTTAATAGCCTATGTCCTATTCTAGGTCCTTAGCTATCTACGGACCAAATTTCATCTAAATAACTTAAGTAGTTACGGATATTAACTATAAAAAACATTCACACAGACTTTCCCATTATAATATAGTAAGATGGTTGTAAATAAGTAAATGATCAGTAAATGACTAGTTTGTGGTGGTGACGACCAATGTGTCGCGGTGGGCGAAGGTCCGCCTGCGGCGCAGGAGGTTGCGGGTTCGATTCCCGCCTGGGTGTTTTCTATGTATAATAATAAATATCTATCTATGTAATGTATTGTATTAAGTATATCAGTCATCTAGTACCCATAACAAGCTCTGCTTAGCTTGGGGCTAGATGATGCTGTGTGGACTGTCCGGAATTATTTATTATTATTTATTTATTATTTATACATTACCTTGTATGTCCTGCGCGGATGCGCACGGTTGTCGTGCAGCATGCGACGCCACAGCATGGACATGACCTCCGGGAAGTGCTCGTACGTGAAGGTGGCCAGCGCCAGCTCCTGCATCTGCTGCCCCGTGGGCCCCCACGCCTCGTCCGACGTCGCCTCGCGCACCTTGCCTTCCACCTCCGTGTAGTTCATCACCACGTTGGTGCTGCAATCACACACGCTCTCGCATCAGCTAAGGCAGGACTTCCCAACCGGTGGGGCGTGCCCCCTGTCTCTTAAAGGGGTATTACACTACACGATATTCAGGGACTCTAAGTTACACCTCTCTTAAAAGGGTATTACACTACACGATATTCAGGGACTCTTAGTTACACCTCTCTTAAAGGGGTATTACACTACACGATATTCAGGGACTCTTAGTTACACCTCTCTTAAAGGGGTATTACACTGCACTTATTCAGGGACCCTGACTACCGGGCCCTGAATCCCACCTGACCGAAGGGAGCCATTTATGTAACCACTAGTAGCGCCCTGCGGCTTCGCCCGGATGTAAATAATCCTAACTAACAGTGGTGTACTTAATACGATTTAGGGTCCCTAAAGGATGGACCCGGACCCGAACGATATTCAGGGCCCGGTAGACAGGGTCCCTGAATAAGTGCAGTGTAATACCCCTTTTATTTGGGGTAGGGCCCCAACTAAAAGGGGAATTAAACTAAGAGAGGTGTAATAAGATTAAAGTTCGAAACACACAGAAGCCGGAGGCGGAGCGAAGGCGAAGGCGTGCCGGTTTTTCCTATGGCACCGCGCCGTCTGTGTGTAGGCTTTCATAAGATGCAATGGAATACAACTCGCACGCCTTCGCCTCCGCTCCGCCTCCGGCTTCTGTGTGTTTCGTACTTTAAAGGGGTATTACTGCACTAGGCAGACCCTCTCAACCGGTGGGCCGTGCCCCCATGTCTCTTAAAGGGGTATTACACTACACGTTATTCAGGGGCCCTTACCCTAACTAAGAGAGGTGTAATAAGATTTAGAGCGGCGATCGGAAGCCTTGCTCCCTAATCGCCCTAACTAACGGGCCCTGAATATCGTGTAGTGTAATACCGCTTTAAGGCAGGACTTCGCAACCGGTGGGGCGTCCCCCCTGTCTCTTAAGGGGGCATTAAGTGTTCGGATATCTTAATCCTAGTATAAATCATAGTCATCATTGTTTAAGACTTAACACAAGCAACACTTTTTCAACGATATTACAGAGACGTTAATTCAAAATCAACAATAGGGCTCATGAACAGAAATCCATTAGTGGTATTGAATACTAATGGATTCTAGAAGGCAGATTCGATATGAATGATTACTTTCACATCTTGACTTGAAGAAATTTTGAATGAATCGATTTCTATTCTATAAAAACAGGGGGCTTGAAAATATACATGTATTTTTATATCCGTTCAAAAAAGGTAGACCCATTTTAAGGTTCCTTACAGGACTCTTAGACACGTCATAAAATTCAAGTTATAAAGGTACTTAATTAAAACTAGGAAATAAAGTGCTCTCTTGTATTTTTGTTCACTTTATTCTTTTTAAGGTAAAGTAAAGAACGAACAAGAAACCTTTACCTTAGATCGTCAGTTTTCGAGTTGGAGCAAAACTCGTACGTTTATTTTTATCTACTACTACTAACCTTTAATGGTCCACTGCTGGACGCAGGCCTTCCCATTATAAGCGCCTCATTGGCATTCATCATATTATTTTTTTACTTTTTAAGAATTTACAAATTCACTCACAGAGAAACTATAACTAGTAAGCAGTGGACTGGTTGATGGTGATATAATTACTTATTTTTCTGGACGATTAGACAGCTTTATACACTGTCGTGTTTACGGGATGATTAAAGTAATAAAGGCGAAATAGATAGTTAAAATTTATAAGCCGTAATGTGTCACACTCTATCAATAGGAGTGCAATGCATAACAATTAATGTAAAGCGATTCTACTACCACTGCGTCATTGTGGCAATATTTGGATGAAGCCTTTTTGTCCAGGAGTGGTTTCCCGTCTCATAATATGTTTTGACGTCAACATGTAGCCAAACTTCTCTGTTTATTAGTGTGACCGCCTTTTGTACAAGTGTTTATATTGATTCAATCATTGATGCAATTATTTTAAACAGGTTCACAAGCAGGCAGCCATTTTAAAACCACTTTTGGCAAATAATAAATATTGAGAGAGGAGGTTTAAACCAAGGTCGTCTCAACTTGTCGCGAAAATCGAGAGTTAAATTTTTTTTTACCTACATGAAGCATTTCTTATTTTCAAAGAGATAAAGTTGAGTTTTGTGCTTATGCTTTGTTTGAGCTTGATTTAGATAAAAAAGAAGATTCTGTTACATCATTACTATCATCATCAGCCCATATTAGTTCACTGCTGGACATAAGCCTCCCCTAATCATTACTATACTATCTATACTTATAATAAAACTGTAACAGGTCCAATTCTGTACATTGAAGATATTTTGATATTTTTTTTTGGAGGGCACTCTATTAAGTTTTTTAAACTTACGCGATCAGAACACATTATTATAAATATTTATGTACGGGTATTTATCGCGTTTATTTACCTATTTTTCCCGACGTTTCGACAGGATTAAATGAAACTCGGCATGATTATAGGTCATACTACGAGGAAGGACATAGGATACTTTTTATCCCGGAATTCAGTAAGGTCCTCATGGGAGAGGGTATGAAAGTAAAATTCCTTTACCGCGCATCACGCCGAAACTACTGAATGAGTTGGAATGACACTCGGGACGATTTGAGTTCATACTACAAGGAAGGACATGGGATACTTTTTATCCCGGAATTCGGTAAGGTTCCCCTGGGAGAGAGGGTGAAAGAAAAATTCTTTAACCACGCATCACGACGGAAGTGAATGAATTCAAATGGAACTCGGGACGATTGGACATGGGATACATTTTATCCCGGAATTCAGTATGGTTCCCCTGGGCTATACGGGTTTTCAAAAATTTCTCACAACATCTGAACGACGCGTACACACGCGTCGTTCAGATGTTGTGAGAAATTTTTGAAAACCGTATAGCCCAGGGGAACCAAACTGAATTGAACTGATAAACGCGAAAGTTTGTAAGTATGAATGGATAGATGGATGGATGTTTGTTACTCTTTCACGCAAAAACTGCTGAACGGATCTAGATGAAATGGCACAGAGATAGATTATAAGCTGGAATAAGAAATAGGCTTTATTTTATCTCGAAAATCCCACGGGAAAGGGAATTACGCAAGTAAAATCGCGAGTACTCCAAATACTAATCATGCGCAGACGAAGTCGCGGGTACCAGCTAGTCCATAATATAACCATAAAATATGTGAGTTCATTATCATATCATACAAAAACAACTGAAATAATTCATATTTACACACCACTCAGGTGAAGTACATATTTTGTCTATTCTATCAACAAGATTAATAAAAATCATGAATATCAACTCTCAGCTCCTCAGCAGTTTGATAAACTTGAGCGCCTCCAAATCTGTTTGCATTAGCTTCATGTTTGGTATGTACAAATATGACTAGGCTAAAAAAATAGGAATAGGCTCACTATACACACAACTTCGCCTTGACATGCATATTCTTTCCCTTCTATATTTTATACAGTTTTCTCCTGTATACCTCAAATAAAGGTTTGAGTATTTCATTCTTCTAACTCTTACAATCTCAGGTCATTAGATAACTTACTCCTTAAGTTTCCCACAAAAATTTCTAGTATACTAGCTTGTCACTTTGGAACAGGTAATTGGAGTAGAACCAACCCAATCCTACTAACTATAAACACGAAAGTTTGTAAGTATGGATGGATAGATGTTTGTTACTCTTTTACGCAAAAACTACTGAATGGATCTGGATGAAATTTGGCACAGACATAGATTATAGTCTGGAATAACACATAGGCTACATTTTATCCTGGAATTCCCACGGGAACTATGCGGGTGAAACCGCGAGGCGCTGCTAGTTCTTATATATTTTTCGCAACCCTTAGTTGCCTAGGGAAAATATGTATAAATACAGTGTTTGTATTTTATTTACATATGAGTTTTCAATTGTATATTGTAACTTTCGTTCATTGATTTATTCATGAACATGTTAACAATAAATATAAATGCTTCCTTTCCTAAAAAGAACTAGGTAACTAATTACATAAATATGACTACACAACACACAGATAAACATAACAGGTGATTAAATACCTTACCAGTGCAGGCAAGCTTATCAGTAGAGTTGCCCGTATGTCAGTAATCAAGTTATCTATATTTTGACAAATCTACATCTTTGTTACACCCATTGGTACACAAGTTGTTGTCATATTGGGCCTATTATTACAGTTTGACCAAGGTCATTCCGAAATTATTATGTATACTAGCTGATCTTGGTGTGACTCAGCTACTTTAACATAGTTTGAAATTGTCTGCAGTTAGCTCAATACTTTTACTAATTTGTTTCTTTTCTTTGTTAATAAAGAAATACTTTCCTACTTCAGTGTTCTTGAAAAAAATTATTCTGTGTTCTTGAAAATACAAATTGCAGCTGAATGTGTCTCATTTGTTAGCATCACTACATAGTATAAAATAAAGTCACTTTTTCTGTCCCTATGTCCATATGTCCCTTTGAATGCTTAAATCTTTAAAACCACGCAACGGATTTTAATGCAGTTTTTTTTAATAGATAGTGATTCAAAAGGAACCGTGCGAAGCTGGGGCGGGTCGCTAGTTAAATATAATTCATATTAACTTCTTGTAATTAATAAAAAAAAATTGGTGCTATTAAATTATAATCTTATCCTCTGCTTCGTACACATTGTTTATGGGTAATTCTCATTTTTAATCGTTAAAATTGAAGATCAAGTGAAAACTTCTTTTAAATATATTTGATGATGGTTTTGAATTGTTTTGATCTTGCTCTTAATACAAAAAATACTCGCCGAGCTCGCAGCCTTATAAATACTGAAATATATGGGTCTTAAAAAAAAATTACGCCCACGTTAGTGACTTCCGCTACATGGAAATCACGTTTCCTACATAATCTTATGATAAATCCATGGAAAGAATGAGGAAAATCTGTTTGCGAAATAGAAGACAATGTTTTATCATCAGAATGATCTTCATTTATTAAGTATTTAGTCTGGTAGTCTTAAAAAGTAGTAAGTACTTTACATGCAATATCCTACTAACTTTGTTTTCGAGAACTTGATTTATTTATTAAAAATTCAGTCATAATCAGTCTCAAACATTAAAACTTATACTTGTATTAATTAATATTTCAAAAATATTTAGTATTTTATGAACTATTAGCTTAAAAAGTTAAATTTTTGCCCACGGAACCGTGGAAGTGACGTCCATGGAAGGGACTTTTCGCGGTACAATCTTAAATAACCTAATCTCCAAAGCAGGAATGATCATGCAAATTTGGCCATGTGTTTTTGACATAAAAACGCATAAAAAGTACACGCCCCAAGTAACTAATCGAAAAAACATACCTCAGACGATCGACACAGATGTGACTACTTATGCTCGACGAGTTTTGAGAAAAAAAACTTATCGTGTATTTTCTCGTAAACCTTACGTCGTCGATAGGAACTGACAACTGAATCAAAAGATAGCGTATCACACCCTATCAATGAATTGTTTTGGGCGGAAACACGCGCGACTTTTTTAGAGTTATGAAGGGTGTGACATTCGTCCACGGGAGGGATAAAAATATTGATCACAAATTTTAAGTCAAAAGTTTAATAATAATTTAGTAACCTTAGATAAATACGTTAATATATTCAAAAAGTAAATATATTCAAGATAAAATTTGCACTCGTATTTAAACAATTACTCTGACAGATAAAGCTCAGGATTTTTTTCTCTGCATAAAACTGGTGTGATCACATACATGGAAGGGACAATTTAGAGTACATTATTATTTATTTTTTAAAAACAGTATATAATCTAAATAAATTTATTTGTTAAAATAACAGCATTTTATCAATACTTTATAAACATAAATCATTATAATGTTATTTACATAACACAAGTTAGAAAAATCCTAATCACTCATCTTTTTTTCGAAAATGAGAATTACCCATATAATAATATGGAGGCTATTTCTGTCCCATAGGAACTGATTTTTGGGATAAAAAGTAGCTTTTCTGCTATTCCAGGGCTAGAACTAAGTCTATTCAAATTTCTGATTTTTCTAAACACATAGTGAAGTCAAATTCTAATGTATAATTTTTTTATCATACAAATAGAATGTTATTGGTTTTTATCTTTGCTTCATTTTTTTCTGTGCATGGGTAATCAACTCCACTGATCATCAAGTACCTACGCAACTGTAGCATTGACTGTGCGATTCGAGGTAGAACAAACACTGTCTCATTTTATTACAACTGCACTAAATATGAAAATCATACTCATTTTCTTATTTTGAGTTTAGGTAATAAAACATGCATGGCTTGTTTGTCATACGTAGCGTAAATAATCGAGAAATGAGGACTGTACTGATTCATTTAGGTATAACAACAGGTAAATGAGGAAATTACAAAGCGAATTTAGTTGACGAATTGTTTGAGAAGCAAAAGGCAGATAGACGTTCAATACACCGTATTAGCAAAAAGAATATCATTTCGTTTATGAAAACACCAGTAAATCACTGGATAAACGGCTACAGATGGTAGCAATTTACATAAAATTACGAAAAGATTCATCACACTTACACTTTGTCCGCTAACTCTCGAACCTTCCACATGCTTATAAAACGATCCATGTTGTTGGGTTAGCGTTCCAAATTATAAATACAACACAAAATCACTGCAATACACCATTAGTTAACATAAAAATTATTTTACAATATCGTTCTTGATGATTTGGCTGACATTCTTGCAAAATGGCGAGCAAATTAATATTGCCATGAATGTTATATTATTTCTCCCATTATAATTAGTGTTGCCTGAGTGACTATTGATGATTTCTACTACAAGGTTCCTCCGCCTCGGGTGTCTTGTGTGTGTACCTGTAGTCTTTCATATGATTCAATTAGATATGATACAACTCGCACGCCTTCGCCTGCGACCCGGTCACGGCTTCTGTATTAAAAATTATTTGTGTACTATTTTGAAGAAATTTGGTATGTACTTACATTTTGCCCCCAGATCGATCTGCGAAAGACTAGGCAGATGTTGGATGCGGAAAGCTGAAGACAGGGCGCTATAGCGGTCATTAGGGGGCCTATGTCTTGCAGTGGAATGCGAGTGATCTACTATACATAGACTTTGCTTCCTAAAAAACCTAAGTCCGCCAAGAGAGCCTCCTTAAAATCTAAATTTCTTCACCCTGGGATGGACACTAGACCATTCTGAGGTGCCATGAAATGAAGCGTAGATGGTTCATGATGTAGCCTCAGCTATCACACGCAGGTGCACGTGTACTTATGTGCACAGATTTTAGTTATGGAGAAATTGTCGAAGTGTCGGCGTGTGATGAAAGCCTCTCCGGCCATTTCTCAGTTCCCTTTCCCTTTGTGCGATTCCACAAACAAAACAGAATAAATTAGAGAATCCACACAGCATCATCTAGTCCCAAGCCAATCAGAGCTTGCGTTAGTGTACCTACTAATGACTCGTTACTACATAGTATAAAACAGCCGCTTTCTCTGTCCCTATATTCCTATGTATGCTTAAATCTTGAAAACTACGCAACGGATTTTGAAGCGGTATTTTTTTATAGAATTAGTGATTCTAGAGGAAGGTTTATAAGTATAATAAAACCGTGCGAAATCGGTGCGGGTCGCTAGTAATTAAATAACTAGATCTTTTTTATGTTACAAAGAACCTCCGGAAAAAGTATTAGTAGATAGTACAACAAACAAGGCGGGAATCGAACCCTCAACCTCCAGCGTCGCAGGCGAACCTCCGCCTACCGAACCACAGGCACCATCGATCGGTTGTCATGTCAATTATCAGCATGCTACTCCCATGTCTTTCTTTTATGGTTTTTAGATCAAATAACTATGGAATTCATGTTTTTCTCAGCACTGATTTTGAAAATGAGTATCTTGTCTGATTGATGATTGAAAGTAATCTTTAGTTCAAGGGTCTTTCTCATGTGAAATAAGAAACTAAATCCTTTTCCTTCTCAGCTCATTCACTATCAATCTTTATTTACTTACATACAAGTTGTCTCCCGCCAAATTAAATAAGCACATAGTAGCAGCAACATACATCGTATAAAAATAAATCGACTCTTTTTTCAAAAAGGTGTTCAGTTCACAAATAGAGGAAAGCTTCACTAGCACTTATATCTAGGTCACTAGTTTTGGTATCGATCAATGCCATGTCCAACACAGTCCAGTTTTCCTTCTAATGAGCTCAACCCATTAGAAGGTCATACATCATTTCTTGATCTGGTCGCTCTGTGGCTGGGCGCCGTAGTACTGCCACAGATCGATCGCCTTGTTAGCGATCACTTCTTCACATTGCTCTGACACCTGAAATTTACACTTAATTGTAAGAAAACCACGTTACCAACGTTCAGGGTGACAGATCTAAATCGAGCTGTGCTGCGCTGTACTGCGCTGTGCTATGTTTGCACAGCTCGATTTAGATTTGTCACCCTAAGGTTGGCGTTCCTTAAATCGGGCAGAAAAGTAGCTGAAGTTTTTGATCTTTAATTTGAAATATAAATAAATTATATTTTTTACCTAAAGTTTTCATACATAAAAAATAATTACAACTTTCCAGAGAACAATAAATTCTGATCGATTTTTGTTATAAACCCTACGACGCATGAGAATCAAACTCATAACGAGTTTGATTCTCGCATTGCAAAAAATCGTTTCGGGTGTGTCGTTCTACGTAGAATAGAAAATGTTATATTCATGTGTGTATTGTCACAGAATAGATAGGAATTGTAAAAGGACAATCAGTCATCTAGTACCCATAACAAAAGCTATTATTACATGAACTTCTTTAAATGTGACTACAATCTGACTACATCGTCTGGTTATGACGGACTCGTCAAAAAACGATAAATGCAATTTTGCTGTAGAGGGGCTTCTTATTGTCACCATCAAGGAGAATATTCCTATTTTAGTACCTTTCTTAAATCGCTGGCAGCACTGTTGTTTTTTCTTGCTTAGAAGTTGTTGGATCTTGTGGACCCAACGAGCCGCTACCAGATAATCCTTACAAAACTTATTAAAAACGCAAAAGTTTGAGTTTGTATGGACTTTTGTTACTCTTTCACGCAACAACTACTGAACGGATTCGGCTGAAATTTTGAAGAAAAGTAGTTCTGGCCCTGAAGTTAACTTACCTTCCTTATTTACTACTTTTAATCCCAAAAATCTAGTTCCCATGGCGTAGAAATAGCTTTGAAACGTTTTGATAGAAACAACGCGTGCGATGCCAAGGGCAGACACTATTATAAAAGTAAATAAGAAGTCTAAAAGCGGTATTCCACTACACGGTATTTAGGGCCCTTTAGTTAGGGCGATTAGAGAGCAAGGCTTGCCGTTCCGTACGATCGCCCTACTTAGGGACTCTTACGCTATAAATCTTATTACAACACTCTTAGGTAGTTAGGGTAAGGGTCCCTTAAAATTGGGTAGTGGAATAGGCTTTTAACGTAGGTACGCGAACATCGAACGTTCGCTATGAACGTAAACAAACTGTTCGAATCATTGACGTTCTCGTTCGTCCAAACGGAACGAACATGGGATTCTCATTCTACCAAAATGACCTACCTCAGAGACGCATTTCAGCACCTCTTCAGAATTCCTAGCTCTCAAAATATTCCGGCGCAGAGTAACCACCAGCATCACAGCTGCAAAAGCGAGAATTTTGGGAGCGCCGCTGCACACTTTGTCCCATATTCTGGAAAAAGGAACATCATGTGTAACTATCTTTCTATTATAAGAAATGGGAAAGTCTGTGTGAATGTTTGTTATAAGTAATCTTTGTAATACTTAAGTTATTTAAATGAAATTTGGTACGTAGATACTTTAGGACCTAGAATAGGACATAGGCTATTAAAATTTGGACATTTTAACCTCTGAGGGGGTTAGATAGGGTGGAAAAGTTTGTATGTAAAATAATTTTTCCTTGGTTCTATTCACTCAAAACTCGGTATAAATAAACTATGGACTGAATAATTAAACACCTATTTTTTATTTTTACACATTAACCCTATTATACCCTACTATAATGTATACTTATTATACCCTATTATTATGTAGTGTAGTGTACTTCTGTTTTTTATTGTACCTATGTCTATGTAAATTGTAGGTCGTGTGTGTGTCTGTGGAACCAAATAAAAATTTTATCTATCTATCTAACCCCTAGCGGGATGTGCAATAATTTTCTGAAATTTGTAGGTACGAAAAAAAATCTGGTTCGCGGGCGAACCCGGGGGGGCGCATCTAGTAGATACTAATTTCCAAAAGTAAAGAGTTTGTAGAAACATTTCTACCAAAACAAGTCCAATTTCTACCAAAACAAGTCCACTGTAAGTAGACTTTGACCTCACTAATAACATCTACAAAGTCTAGTCTTGCAAGACCCACGTCCATTGTTTTGTAGCCATTATTAATTTATTACCGTGTTGACATTTCATATCATCATTATCATCGCAACCCCGCAACACTCGATGTTAGGCTCGTCTCTCATTACGTACGATACGCCCGGAATGAGAAACTAACTGGCATATTATGTCACTTGAGTACACACCTATCGTTTCTTATCTTTCCTACGCGTTTCGTAATGACAGAAGCGGCTAAGTTATAGATATATACTTTTTATAATACATATTAGACACCCAGACCAACGAAACAAATTTCTGCAGATCGTGCACAAATTTGTTCCGAGGCGGGAATCGAACCCGCAACCTTCTGCGTCGCAGGCGGACCTTCACCCACCGCGCCACAACGATCGTCATATGAAAATGTAAGCTTACTTGGCGAGAGAGTTTTCATCGAGAACACCAGCAAAGCAGCTGTTGAACCACTTTGTGAGCGGGAGCACTTCCAGCGAATTGATCTCCACAAGATGACTGAAAGTTAAGAACAAATTGTTTTTTAGATAGATAGCATTTATTGATTCAAGAAAAATACATATTTCGGTTAAAATACATATTTCGGTTAGTTGTATCTTAAATCCTATGTTAGGTTTATCTAGATACTAGGGTTCTCTAAAACTAGGTACTTATGCTAGCGTAACACGCATAGCATGCAGTGTTGCATTCAAACACAGCGCTGTCATCACCACTCTGTTTATTATTAGGATGGAACAAATGTATCCAAGGTAAAGATATTTATTTTTCAAAGAAACATCATACTCATAGTATAGAAAAACGATTACTTCTACCCACAGCTTTACCCGCATATTAATTACTAGCAGCGCCTCGTGGTTTCACCCGCGTAATTCCCGTTCACGTTCCCGAAATTCCGCCATAAAATATAGCCTACGTGTTATTCCAGAGTATAATTTATTTCTGTGCCAAATTTCATCCATATTCGTTCAGTAGTTTTTGCGTGAAAGAGTAAAAAACAACCATCCATCCATACTTACAAACTTTCGTGTTTATAATATTGGATATACATTTACATAGGTAAATTACGAGTATGAGGTGTATTTAGGTAAATAGATACCTATCAGCCTTATCACTACAAAGTATAAAACAAAGTCGCTTTTTTGTCCCTATTTCCCTATGTCCCTTTGAATGCTTAAATCTTTAAAACTACGCAACGGATTTTGATGCGGTTTTATTAATAGGTAGAGTGATTCAAAAGGAAGGTTTATACGTATAATAAAACCGTGCGAAGCCGGGGCGGGTCGCTAGTAAAAAATAAATAAATCACCATAAAACAAAAAAGCATATAAAACAGTGTTGAGTGTACACAAATGAAGCTCACTTATAAAGCTCTCCATCCTCCTTCTCCAGCATGGCGAGGAACACCTCCTTGAGCTTGACGATCTCCTTCTGCATCAGCCGCACCAGGTCCGTCAGGCTCTTGGCGAACCAGTACACGTCCACCTCGTCCGAGTACAGCTCCAGGAGCACGCTGGTGATGGGGAGGAACGTATCTGCTGACTGGAATTATGTGGTTAAATTTTTTTTTTTATATTAGATGGAAAACAAACAGCTTAAATATTATTATATATATACTCAATGCAACATAGTTCACTTATGGGGAAAGTTTTACATTCATTTGTACTTAAATTATAACAGTTCTGCTGATTGGAATTATGTGGTTAAAAATATTTATATACTCAAGGCAGCATAGTTCACTATAGAGAAAGTTTTACATTCGTTTGTACTTAAATTATAACAGTTCTGCTGATTGGAATTATGTGGTTAAAAATATTTATATACTCAAGGCAGCATAGTTCAATATAGAGAAAGTTTTACATTCGTTTGTACTTAAATTATAACAGTTCTGCTGATTGGAATTATGTGGTTAAAAATATTTATATACTCAAGGCAGCATAGTTCACTATAGAGAAAGTTTTACATTCGTTTGTACTTAAATTATAACAGTTCTGCTGATTGGAATTATGTGGTTAAAAATATTTATATACTCAAGGCAGCATAGTTCAATATAGAGAAAGTTTTACATTCGTTTGTACTTAAATTATAACAGTTCTGCTGATTGGAATTATGTGGTTAAAAATATTTATATACTCAAGGCAGCATAGTTCACTATAGAGAAAGTTTTACATTCGTTTGTACTTAAATTATAACAGTTCTGCTGACTGGAATTATGTGGTTAAAATATTTATATACCCAATGCAGCATAGTTCACTATAGGGAAAGTTTTACATTCGTTTGTACTTAAATTATAACAGTTCTGCTGACTGGAATTATAATTATTGTAGTTAAATAAATTAATGATTTTGGTCTATTCACACACAGGTGACACAGCATCATCAAACCTCAAGCTAAGCAGAGCTCGTGTAATGGGCAATGTATTACATAGTTAGATATTTTTTACTTCACATAGAAAACACCAAGGACGCCCAAATATATGTATACATACATATGTATACATACATATCGATGCCTAACAGCCAAAAAGGGCTAACCGCCACTAAACAAACTGTACACCAGAGAGGTTTGAAGTTGAAAATTTATGAAAAAAATTCATCAAAATTCGGTTTTGGCTTCCGAAAACCTGAAAATTTTACTATTTAGCTTTTTATTGTCACTCTACAAAATGGCATTATTAATTAGTTATAAATCATCCTGTTTACACCCTTTACTGTCGCTTATCTCTAAATGGTCCTGATTTTACAAACAGCCAGAATGTCTTAAGTGAAAATCTCTTATTCATTTACTTCCAGCATAAATGATCTAACAGTTCTTTTTGTATTATTTAAGTCGAAGCAAAGCAGCATAACTGAGCTTTTATAACATAAAGTAGGGGCGATTACGGTATAACTGGTTATTGAATGTTGAAAGACAGACAGGGAATATGGTACTAAGTGCATAATTTTGGAAAGAAACGTTCGGCTTTTTTTGTAATCGACGAAACACTTGTGTCTTTCAATTTTTCAAAATATTGAAAAGTAACTCGTTACTTCATCTCAGAAAATAAAAGCTATTTATAATAAATCAGCAGTCTTTATTTATAATAAAAATGACACAAATTCACATTTTAACTCTCTTTTCCACAATACTACTAGTTAGTATAGTTTTTATATCTTAAATTATCAAAATCTTTGGAGATCAATTAAAGTTCTACTAATATTAAATATTAGACAAGTAGGTACTTATGTACTTAAATATTTCACTATAAACTATTAGGAATACAAGTCAAAAATACAGTCTTATCGAAATCATTCGCATCACAATAAGTAATCAATATTATAACAAAAAATTACACAAATTCACATTTTCTCTGAATTACAGTTTCCACAACTTTACTACTAATTTTGATATCTTATTAGGTATATAAAAATCTTTGGAGATCAATGAAAGTTATATCCTACTAATATCAAATAACAGGTACTTACGTAGGTACTTATAATATTATTAACATTATCACACTAAACTATTAAGAATACAACAAGTAAGTAATCGAAAACACAGTAATTTCGAAATTATTATCATCACAATTGGTAATCAATATTTAAAGAATCAAAAAGAAGTGTCTTGTTGAAAATGCGTAAGACTTTTATAATAATTTACTGTATGAAGATAGTAAAAAACCACTCATTCATTATCTCCGTCTTCAATATCGGATTCGGGGAGAGTATCCTTGACATTATTAGCAGTTGTAAGAGTGTGATATTCACCATGGAACATTTGAGGAATCACCTTATCTCGACAAAGTTTTAAGAAATCGTGGTTAAAAACTCCATGAATGACAATGCGCAATCCTATTCTGTTGAAGTTCAACCGAAAGCCAAAATTAGCCCCTCAGCATGTTATAAATCTCAACTGCCTATTTTTTATTGCGAAGATTCATTTCCTGGAAAGAAAAGTATCAAATAAATAAACTACTCATTGTATAAAACTACAATATATAAAATAGGTATGTACGTGTTTTTGTCGTTTGTGATAAGCCATACCTAGTAAAAGTAGGTCCAACCAAAACCATGTCCACCCGTGGAATGCGAGTTGATAAATAATGCTGAACAATTCAAACAGCATTATCTAACCCCAAGCTAAGCAAAGCTTGTGTTGTGAGTACTAGATTACTGATATACTTAATACAATACACTACATAGATAGATACATACTTTTAGAATACATAGAAAACATCCAGAACGACCTGAACAAATATCTGCAGATCGTACAAACATTTGTCCCGAGGCAGGAATCGAACCCGCAACCTCCTACGTCGTAGGCGAAACTTCGCCCGCTGCGCCACAGAGGTCGTCTAGTTGATGATTTATGAATGCGTACTTGGAAGTAAGTAATATTTTTTTATTCTAAACAACATAAACAGAAACAGCTAGAACAATAGTTAAAGTATAACAAAGCGTGCCCAGCCGTGGGATGTGTGATGATTTATGTGTACTTGAAGTAGGTATCATTATTTTTATTCTTACCTCATCTGGGTCTTGGTCGTCAAAATTAACTGTTCGTGAACGTAAGTTTATTTTTGAAAAGCGCAATGCTTTTCCAATGATGTCACATGCCCGTTGTTTTTGAGCCATAACGCTCTGAAACAACAATAAGTTATTCATAATTTTAAGTAACAAAGACACCAACCATAGGTCTGTACCAAGTACCTGTACCTACTTACTAATCCAGTATTATACCTTTTTGAATGAAATTCTATGAACTATTATTATGCACTATTATTGTAAACAAACCTTTTAAATTGTAGTTCAACACTTCAAGTAGACTCCAATCTTTGCGCGGCAAAATGGTTCGCGTGCACGCGTGGCGCTTATGCCACTGTCGCCTACGCACTAAATGTTTACTGATGGTTCTTAATCCCATTTGTTTTGAATATATGAAACGGGTAACCGACGTTTTCGTTTTTTGTTGCACTAGGTAACAGACAAATGCCGTGACATGAAATTAGAGTAAGTGTAAATTTTATTTTTACCTTTTGATCTAACCACCACATTTGTTTGAATATCGGGAGGTAAAAAAAGGATAAGCGACAATATGTTTGCTGTGAGTCACTAGGACAATTTATGTTAAGCTCCTCAGAGAATTTGAGCAGTGACAGGGAAAAAAAGGCTAAGCGACAAACAAAGTCTCGGGAAATGCAGCCAAAATATACTAAACGACGATTATGTTTTTCTAAGAAACGGACAAAATATCCTAACCGGGATTTTATAAAAAATACTTCCAGCTCAAACAGGCTAAAGTTCAATCAAGAAATTTTTATTACATGCCAAAAAGGCGTAAGTGTCAATTCTGAGATTCAACTTTTTATATAACCACCAAAGTAAAAAAGACACTTAAATATGTGTCGTTTACGACGAAAAAATCGGGCTAAGGACCTTAATTTACAAACTGCCTAAGCGCCAAAAAGTGTTTCGTAGAGCTATGATTCTTAGACCAAACGACGCAGAAAAAAAAGGCGATTCCAACCATATATATAAGTCAATTTCCCAAAAAATGGCGCTTAGCCCTTTTTGGCTGTTAGGCATCGATATGTATACATACATATGTATACATACATATGTATACATACATATGTATACATACATAATATGTATATCTTATAAAATGTAAGGCGACAGGAATCTAACGATAGATAAGTACCTACAAAGCGTAAAAAAATCTTATATTTTTTTTTATGTACACCTACTGTTAAGTCTCAAAAATAAAGATCTCCCCCTATTATAAGATCCAGTAAGTGATTAAAAGGAAGGTATATGCCCAGCAGTGGGGGTGGTATATCAAAATTCAATTCAAATTCAACTAGTTTATGCTTTCAATGTGTATGATAGATAACTGTTTGTTTAATTGAAATTGAAAATTGAAATTGAAATTGAAAATTTATTTATTCAGATATACATCCAGAGATACATACATCAGATATATATTAATGCAATCATCAAAATTTGTAACAGTACAAATTGGGGTTATATCCAAAGATTGAATTTGCCCCAATTGATGGGACTGTGTCCTGAGCAGGAATATAACAAAGGAATAATAAAGTTCTTACACAGAAGTTAGTTTCCGGAAAGTTAGGAGGCTGTGTCTCTTCATTCTCCAACAGCCACATCTGCAGCAAGATCTGACTCCGCGGCGCGCTCATGTCCACCATCTCCAGCATCTCTACAGCATACAGCAGGTCTCGGTACTGTTCCGAGCGTTGTTCACTGACAAACTGGTGGGAGTCCGGGTACACGGGCAGGACATCTGAAAGGAATTTTGAAAGCTGTGTGGATGTAATCCTTCAAAATCAGCCGCTGGATCTCATAATCAACTGAGGGAACCTACCAGATGAAGGCGAGCATCTTCTGTGTAATAAATACATTCTCTGTGTTCACCAACCTGCATGCGAGGCATGGTGTGAAAAGTCTATTAATACAACTTTACGAGTAAAGAGGTTTACTGTAGGATATTAAGGTCTAATCAAAGTCAATGACCTCTGATGGGCCACAATCGTACCTAATGGAAGTGACGAGGTCTCTAGCTTGCTGTTACACCCTAAATTGAACACTTAAGCAACGAAATAATACATTTTTACCTAGCAGCACTTTCCACACTAGATTCCTGTACGCAGCTGGCACTGTGAACCGCAAACAGAACTGTTTCAGCTTCACCTTATCCCAGGGTTTCTCCTTCATCAGTATCTCCAGAGATTTCTTCTCCTCAACACCGCGGCAGCCGACTTTTTCATAGTACGACGATCGAAAATTCCTCTCATCCGTCATTTTTATGTTTTTCTCAGGCATTTGTGCTCTTTATCTTTCATTCGTTTTAGATGGAAACTATTTTTGTAAATAACTAGACTAACATATAGCGAGTTTTGAAACCAAAAAATTTAGCGAATTCCTACGGTAATATTTATTTTCCGTATTAGTTAATAAGAAAATAGTAAATCTTTGTACAACACGGTTTACACCCAAACAACAAAGAAATTAAGAAAGATCACAACAATAAACTGTCACTGTCATAAAACAGCTGACATCTTCACAGACGACGGTGACGTCCTACTAAGGATAGAGGCGTAGAAAAAACACACTGGCTGCGCCCCTCGGCTTCACCCGCGTGAAAATGGCTGAAAAGAAGCCTTTGTTTTAGTCCAGGCCTAGAACTAGGTATACCTACCTCAATTAAATTTTAATTGAAAATTTAATTAATATTTAGGTAGGAACTATTTAAAATCAATTTCAGTACATATAGGTAGGTACTTAGGTAGTTACCTAGTTTTATCATGAAGAGACAACTAACATCAATCAATCCATCCATGCCATGAGTCGCATTTATAAAATTAGTGTGATCTCTAAGAAACATAGTAGATACTTACCTAAAATAGTAGGTAAAAGTAAAGCAAAAGAAGGCACAGCACGGCACGGCTATTTAGAAACTCCGTCCGTTTCCGAGTCACGGACACGGAATCTGACACAAACTCGCGCGAAATTCAAATGCTTATTAAATTGAATTCTGCATTTGAATGGAGTAAAAGTACCAGAAAAGTAGTTAGGCGGTATCCACAAAACGTAGATCATTTTCTTACAACCCATGACACAAAAAATATCAATTAATGGATCTTTCGGTACTTACCTACCTAAAACTTATGTTGATTTTTAGTTACTAAATCTCATAATATGTTAATAATTTCTCACATAGGTAATTTCTCCGAAAGTAGCTTTAAATATAAATTAGTTAAAATGGGTTCATAGAAAATGTTTTAATAATTAGTTAAGTATGTACGGGAAATCACTTTTTAAATATTTATATTCCGTGTGGAATGCATAAAGAATTTAAATCTTTTTAAATATTTGAACTTCGCGCGAATATGCGTTGATTCCGAATCGATGACACTGTAATGGAGATTCTGAATAGCTCTGCTGATTTGGATATTATAACATTGATAGGTAGGTATATAAAGTCAGGGATTTGCTGCTCCCTCTAGAATCATAATTCAATCAAACTAGCCTAGGTAACCTTCGTTTTGATTACCGGGTACCGGAGCATGTGGTCACTGCAACAAGTTTGTAGGTATTCATTTTAAAATGCAATAAAGTCTTAAGAATAAATATTAACTGTTTTTTTTACTTATTGGATGCTAAAGGTATGTTAGATACCGAGGTAGGTACTTACTTTTATTTGTTAATACGTAGGTACATACCAATTCTAATGTTGTGATATTTATGACTTGTAAATGATTTTACCTTACCAATAAGCGACTATCTGACTCTGAGCTATCTGACTATCAACCTTCTTAATTCTATTCATATTTCAAATACCGATCAATAATTGTGACAAGGTTGCTATGGAAATAAACAAATCCATTCAAGACATTTCTAATAGAACGCGTTTTCTGTTTAGTTTTCTGCAAAAAATAAATAATGGAAGGCCCCGAAGATAAAATGAGTGAAGAATATCTAGAAGAAAAACGAGCGGAGATGCGAATATTTTTTGCTGACGCCAAGTTTTCAAAAGAAGTGATTGATAAAGCCATTGAAAATGAGCTCAACCCTATTAAAGAGGCGAGGGCTTACATCGCAGCACAGGCCCCGGGACCAATTAAAACAGAATATGAGGTCATGACTGGACAGCCGTTCACGAAAGTAGTGGATCAAGATCACCCGTTATCTTCCGACGAAGTAAAAGATCTAGTAAAGAATAGCCCTGCCATAGCAGAAAAGGCACGACAGATACACATTGTCACTACCACCGATAAGCTTAAAGGAGTTTCGATACCAATGGAGGATATACAGTTGGCAGGTTATGCTTCTATGGTCAGAGAAATAGAATCTGCTGGAAGTGACAGAAAGCAGATTAATGACATAAATTATAAGCATATGCAGTCCTTGGCAACATCACTCAGTGATTATAAAATTAAAAAAGCAAAACCACAAGTGGTAGAAGCCAAAGTAGAGAAAGAATGTGATGAATCTGATGAAGATACAAAAGAATACGATGCTATAGAGAAAGAAGTAAGCAAATATACCAACAAATCGTATGAGACCAGATTTCAGGAGACTAAAGAAATGCTTTCGAAACTAGCTGATAGGTATGATGAGCCCCATTCATCACAAGAAGCAAAGGAATTCTGCGATAGTATGATAGCTAAACAACCTTTGTTGGCAGAAGCCTCAGTCCATGTTCATAAAGGACAAACCCGTAAAACCGTATTTGAAGAAATTAGAGAATCGTATTCCATTAATAAAGCAATGAATATTCCTTTAAAAGACAACCCCATTGTTTTGGATTTAAGTGGACAAAGTAAAAATAAAGACAATAATGATAAACAATCTGTAAGAGAAGATGTGGAAGAAGTATTATTTCCTAGAACCTTTGAAGCGAAATTAAAAGATACCGAAAAAGTACTTCAAGAAATAAACAGTGTATTAAATAATGTTCCTCCAATGGATGGATCTGACGAACAGACGTCTACAGAGTCGAAGACTAATGAAATGGAATTAAAAGAAAATAACGTCGTTAGTGTCGAAGAAGAAGAAACATCCCATCAACGATTTGATGAGAGAATGGAGGAAACTCTTCAAAATGCACTTGAAAATATTTTCGAACGCGGTGCCGAAGATAGCAATAGAGAGAATTTTGGAACGGAATATATGGAAATGAAGGGTCTTGCAAGGAATATTGTGGAAGGCGCTGAAAATTTAAGTACGCTTATTCAAGAAGATATCACCAATAAACTTAACAGTATGAATGAACTTCTTAACGATGTTAATGTTGCATTAGAAACTTCTAGACAGTCAAATATAGTTTACCAAAAGATTCAGGAAGAAGGAGATATTCTGCGAGAAAGAATCATGAGCAATACTACAACAATAACTGAAGTAACAGAAACTATGGAGGATGAAGAGGTTCCAAACGAGACAAGCCACTCTTCAGTTACTGATGCTCAGATTGATGATATCCGTTCTGCTATCGGGAAATTAAACTCAGAGATATTGTGCCACGAGACACGTATAAATGAAAGTCAAAATAGATATGAAAAAACGAATGCAGAATGCAAAACATTTATGATAGAAGTTGACGAAATACTGCAAAAGTCAAACTCAATTCTGCACCCAGTGACTGAGTCAAATAAAGATTTTGGAAAAAGCTTGGATGAACCAGTTGAACAAGTAAAGATTGAAAAGGAAATTGAAAAAGGGGAAAAGACCCGTAAAGAATTATGGGATATTGATCTCGATGTAGTCCAAACTAGAAAGGATAAAATTTCAGAATACCAAAAACAACAAGATGCTCGTAACAAACGAATTGACGAACTTCTTTACGGGATAAAGGACAAGATGAAGGATAACAAAGAAGTTTTACGACTTGCCAATAACCTCTTACGACGAGAAGAGGCGAAAAAGAAATTAGAAAAAGACGATAAAGTTGGAGCGATTGAAGAAATTGATGATAAAGCTCAGGGAGACCATGCTGGAGCCAACACTGGAGAAGAGCTGGAACAGAAAGACGAAACAGGTAAGAAGGTACTCACATAGTCAAGTTTTATTGTAAGGGTAAAGATCTTTGATAAATACTAAACCTTATTTAAGAGTTTTTATCAAATTTTGTAACCGGGTAGGATTGGCTGTTGCTTGAAATGTTATGATTTAATTTTACTTGATCGTGTCTTACCAAGGTAAAGAAAAAATCGAAAATTGCCTTGGCTGTAATGTAGGAACCTAAAGCAGTCAGCGCTTGAATTGCTTCAAAGTCAGTAACATGCAGGCTTACACGCGATTTTCTATAGGTATTTATAAGTAAATTAAACAAACAAGTAGGTATTTTTTTAACAATAAATAAATTTTTTCAGATACCTACTGCTAGTATTGAATAAATTAAAGGAAAATAAAAATAAATTACCTATTCGGTAAATAATTGTTGTCAAATATTCCATTGCAGTTAAAAGTGAAGAAGACAAGCTGAAAATCGAAATCGCAAATAAGGAAGCCGCTGCAGCTGCAAAGGAGAGAGAGAAGCAGCGAGAGTTCCAAATTCAAATGGAGAAAGAGATGTCAGAGATGAACAAAGTCCCCCGAATGACAAAGGAATTTATCAAGAATCATTGCAGGCAGCATAAACTCTACTGCACTCCGTATTTGAACGATATCCTTTATTTGCATTTCAAGGTAAATCTAATCATAGCCCTAAAATAGAAATCTATTTTTTTCATTCAAAGTCAACGTAAGAAATCGATGATGCTTCCAAACAGAACGAGATTACGAGATAAGAAACTTTTATATTATTTTGTAGGTACTTACCCTAGGTACGTTACAAATGGAAGTAAATTTTCAATAAGGAATATTTTTTACTTTATTTAAAAATAAAAATCAGTGCAATATACACGACAAAACAGCAAAAAGAAACGACAAAAAAATAGGAATAAATAAAATCAAAAAGTTTCTAGCAGAGCGTGGTTTCGATCCACGGACCTCTGGGTTATGGGCCCAGCACGCTTCCACTGCGCCACTCTGCTCTGTGTCAAAGCCGTCGAAATTAACAATCATAAATAGCCGAGTGCATGTTACCCCACCTTGTTACAGAAAATCGATGGTAGTAGAGAGTCCGTATTGTAGGTACTTGTTTTTAACGTTATAACGCATGACACCATGTTCACTCAATCAATCTATCATGCCACGGAATAAATGTGTAGGTACATAGGTATTATGCCGCGGGCCAAAGTTAGCACAAAATAAAACTAAAAATAAATTACTTAGATCTATTTAGATTATTCTTTTACATACCTACCTAGTTATGAGGATTCTAAAAATAAAGTAATTTAGACGCTTAGGTACTTGTTTAATCCGTAGGTATACATGAATAAAATATGTTGGACAATTTTATAAAAATCGATTACGTACCTACAACTTCTTCGTAAACAAAATCGATTGCCTTATCATACTCGTACCTCTCTAATAAATCAAATTTATAGGTGAATAAAGCATGACTTAGTCATCATGACTATCTGATTATCAGTCGAAATACCAGAAAGAAATAGGTAAGTGGGTGGACGGAACAGTAAAATAAAAATTTTATGCATAACCCGACATCACCTACTAGGTACACCTAGGCATCCTTACTTTAGCGCCACTTTGATCACCAGCAAGTAGCCCTGCTGGTGATCAGAAACTCCTTTTCCGAGACACGGATACGGAATCTGACACAAAATCGCGAAATTCAAATTTTAAGCGGTGTAATAGTGTAGGGTGAAGGTCCCTACACTTCGTGATAAATGATAAGATGATAGTAAGGATGGGAGCGACAAATGAGACCACCCGAGTCCGTGTCAAAACTTGAACTGTTTTATTAAATGCTACCTAGGCTAGGTACCTACACAATTCGAGCGTCTCGTGAGAACCACCAAGTTAGCAAAATGATGTACTTGACTGTACAAATAGTATTCTGCATTTTGCATGGAATAAATAAAAGTTCTAGAAAAGTAGTTATCCTCAAAACATAGATCATTTTCAACAACCCATGATACAAAAAAATAACAAATAATGGACTTTCGGTAACACCTTTCAGTCTCATAATTTATTATTTCTCCGAAAGAAGCTCTAAATCTAGGAAATAACTTTTTCAGGTCAGTTCAGTTCTTTATTAATATGAATAAATATTACACGTCACAAAAGTACAAACTTTATCACACATAGATATTTATAAAATAAATCTTATATCTAAAATAATTTTAATTATTATATTCCGTGTAGAACATATTATTTAATTTTACATAAATTTTAATATTTGAATTTCGCGTGAACCTTGCGTTAGTTGCGAACCGACTCGGTAACGGATATTCTGAATAGCCCGCCTAATCACGGCAAAAGGTTAATTAATTTATTTATTTTTACAATTTTCAGGAAATAAACAGCTAACTTAATGAGTAGGTTTGTGACTAAATACTGATGGCTAATTATAAATTTCCACAAAAAGCTACTGAACAATGAGAGGACTACTACGTTTTAAATATAACCAACCAAATAAAAAAGTCAAGTAAGAACAATAGCTTCCTGCTACAGCGTCATTAAACGTTTCCAGGGTTTCTCGAAGATCGAGAACCTGGAGGAGTACACGGGGCTGAAGTGCATCTTCCTGGAGAACAACGGCATCCAGAGGATCGAGGGCCTGGACACGCTGGCCGAGCTCAAGTGCCTCTACCTGCATTACAATGTTGTCAAGAAGATCGAGAATCTCGAGGGTAAGCAGGCGATTGCCTTGTTTTGCTAGACTTGAATCAGGAAACACAATGTTCGGGTAAACCGTCTACGCAGCATATATGTAGGTATTTCAGCTGCGCTTGCAATCGAAGGCGTAATTGCTAGCGATTACCCAAATAAACTCAGTTCGCAATTGACCGCCGCCGTCATCGCGGTTTCAAACCAAGTCAGTACCATTACCTACTAAGGTACCATTTCGTACCATTTAAACATAAGTTAACGCCCGCATAACAACAATGCTCGACTGCGCGAGCGAAATGGGTAAGTACTTCCTACGGTCGATACATATTATATTTATATTATTATATTTAAAATTGCTAACTGAGTAGGTATATTTGAGTAATCGCAACTGAAATACCTTCATAATAGTTAGGTAGGTATGTATCCATTGATACTAGTGGCTGTGCTAGTGGTAAGTAGATAAGTTTCTCCTTAGAATTAAATTGTAACTGTAGTTGTTTTGTCGTCAGGCTGCTCGAAGCTGGACACGTTGAACCTGGACCACAACTTCGTGTCCCGGATCGAGAACCTGGACGCCGTGCCCGAGCTACACACGCTCAGCCTCGCGCACAACATGGTCACCACCGTCGGTGAGGGTCGCTGTACACTGGAGGCGCCGGTCGCAAACAATCATCATCAGCCTATATTAGTCTACTGCTGGAAATAGGCCTTCCCTAATGACTTAGGCTTAGGCCTCCCCTAATGACTTAGGCTTAGGCCTCCCCTAATGACTTAGGCTTAGGATTTAGGCTAATAATTTTAAAATAATTAACCTCTGAGGGGTTTGAACAGGGTGGTAAATTTTGTACTTATGGAAAATTATTATTCTTTGGTTCAATTTTCGCAAAACTTGGTATAAATAACCTACAAAATGACTGCCATAGCGCCCTGTCTTCGGCTTGCCGCATCCAGCATCTGCCAGCAGTCTTTTGCAGATCGTCATCCCACCTGGCCGGAGGGGGTCCTACGTTTACCCCAAAGGTTGTCGGTTCTTCGCGAGATGTGGCCGGCCCACGGCTAAGAAAGAGTAGACCCCGCTAACTCAGCCTGTGGATGTCGTCCTATTAAAGGAACTAACCAGACGACGCAGCAGCTTACTTCTGTGTGTTTAACACATCCACTGCGATCATTAATCTGCCTGCCATCCGTGGTTATGGCTAAATCTTCTTTGTGTTGTTCCGCAGTAAATTATGTAGATACATTTACATAGGTAAATTCAGTGTTATTTAACAAAAAAAAGCTCTGCTTTCCGCAAAAAATAATAGTGTACCTAGATTTGTCCTAACTTTTTATTCATTTTATTGTGAACTAGTATCTGCCCGCAGCTTCGCACACGTAGTTTCCACGGAAACGTTTCAGCTAGTTTATAGGCTTAGTATTTCTTTCTCATGGGAACTTACGAGTATTAACAGGAGTAAAAGAAGCCTATGTTTTCATCCAGGGCTAGAAAAAAGTCTATTAGCCCGATCCCTTCAGTAGTTTCTGCGTGAAGGAGTAACAAACATCCAAACGATCGTGTTTATAATAATTGTTTTTATGAATGAATCAGAGGACCTGGCTCACCTGGCGAGCTGCAGGAACCTGTCGGTCCTGGACCTGTCGTACAACCGCATCGAGGATCCTCTCATCGTCGACGTGCTGGCCGATATGAACCTTCTGAAAGGTAACTACCAACCCCATCACCCGTGGAGCCTTACTATACATACTATACAAAAAAAAAAACAATAAACTCTTCAGGCCACTTTTTCTCAATATACATATACCAACATATTTATAGAGTTTAATCACACGCAAGTATGTCGCTCTGACTAGTTATGTCAGAAAATAAAAAGAATGAACATGGTTGGCTATTTTTCGCCCCGAAAACTGCGTGCGAAGCTATACGAGCAGAACTAATTTATATAAACAGGTTGGTTTTTGAGAAGGCCGGTGAATGCTAAAACCGAGACCGAAACCGAGAGACAGAGGAGTGTTAAAGATTGTCCTTGTAAAAAATATTATAAACCCAGTTTATTGAAGTTATGGATTCTGATATATTTGATACGTTATTTGATCGTTGCAAAGATTTTTCTCTAACGCTCGTAGTTTCAGACTTGGCATTCACAGCTCTTCTCTAAAATCAACTATAGGTAAAGAAGAGTGCAATAAAGTTTGTTCCCTCAGTGCTAGTGCTGACGGGCAACCCCGTGGTGCGGTCCATCCCCGCGTACCGCAAGACTCTGACGCTGCGGCTTCTAGAGCTACTCAACCTGGACAACCGGCCCGTGTTCGAGCGGGACCGCGCCTGCGCGGAGGCCTGGCAGCGCGGCGGCGTGCAGGAGGAGATCGCGGAGAGGAGACGGTACCTTTACCTACCACTATACCAAGATAGTCTTTGAACAGGGATAGAAACTTTAATGTTTCCCATGTAGGTGGAGCAAATGGCGCTAGAGTAAGTAGAAGGTCGCAAAGATTTTAGGTGAGGTGGTTAGTTTTCGGCGCAGTTGGTTAGCGCGTTCCCGTACCTAGGTCGCGGGTTCAAGACACGCCAAAATCGAAAATTTTTGATGACGTCGTTTAATTGTTTTACCTAGACATTTTTTCATTGGCGTATCTAGGTTTCCTTTCTAGAGGGGGGCAGACAGCATTTTTGATATGTCTAAAGAGTAGTTAAAGTTAGTGACAGGTTCTCGAACTTTTGGTTGCTTGTGTTGTCTATAAGTATGTACTTCAGGTGGATAGAAAGAGACCAGGAGAAGACGATGAAGAGCGTCCGCTACCTGATCCGCATGAGGGACGAGAAGCTGGCCATCCGGGAACAGAAGGAGAAGGAGGAGAGAGAGCGGCAGGGACTGCCTCCGAAGGTACTTCCATTACTACTCATTTAGATAAAAGTACCTTATTTAACACTTATTTAGCATGTTAAAATACTAGCCACTCCGCGCGGCTTCAAGTGTTAAAAAATATGCAAAAAGTTACATAACCTTAAAATATCTTCTTCTTGCGTCCTGTGTCCCCCCATCGGGGCAGAGAGCAGATACAGTGTTTCGCCATCTTGTTCTATAGAAGGCTGCATGCTCCACTTCGCTACAGGTCAAGTGACCCCATTGAACTACAAAGTCGTCGTTGTAAGTGAAATTGGATAGGCCATACTCTGCTGAAGCATTTAGTGCTTTAACTTGGCGACGAACAGTCTTTGTTGAAGCATTTAGTGCCTCAGCAAAGACTATCCGACGACAAGTTTGCTTCAGGCGGCCACGTTTAGGTACGTTTTAAGGGTTCCAGTCCAACGCTTGTTTTGGAATATGATTTTCAGGGCGACGCAGAGTATGGCCTATCCAATTCCACTTACGACGACGAATTTGTAATTCAATGGGGTTTTCATGGCACAGTTTCCACGTAGGAGATGAAGTGTCCGGCCAGAAAAATCCCATGATCTGTCATAGGTAAGCAGCGGTTAATAAGCACCTGGAGTTGTTATACAACAACACAACTAATACTAGTTGTGTAGTTTCCTTCCATGTCTCGCATCCAAATAGCAAAACGACATATGGGACGAAATCATGCAAAGCCGTCTTTTTGCTTTGTTGATCCGGGATGTTATGTCTGAGTCTGTTCCTCCAGTTTCCGACACGACACTGCCTAGGTAGGTGAATTCAGAAACTCGATCAACTTTCTTTCCGCTAATGCTAAGCGGGATGTTATTTATCGTACCTGTTCTCAGGGCTTTGTTTTCCGCACATTGATTTTAAGATCGACCCATGCTGCTTGTCTTTTCAAATCATCTAACTTGGTCTGCATATCAACGCAACGGTGACTAAGTAGGCATAGGTAATCAGCGTAGCCCAAGTCATGAAGATACTCCACGAGACTCCACTCGATTCCCCGGTCCGTATATGTACGTTGACACGAGACATGACGCCTGCCATCCTGCTCTACGAGAAACAGCAGTGGTGCAAGACAACCATAAAATATATGATCTATTTATTAATCCATCTAATTGTCATCTCATTACATATTCTTAGGCTATTTGGGTTTTTATGTATCTGTCATATTCCTATTATACCTAAACTAACCAGGTGATTTCTCAGGTATCGGGTTTCATAGGGCAGGTCCCTACATTAATGTGACAATGAAATACTTCGACATGACTAGTTGGCTAATAATTTTATCCGAACAACCCTTGTTAACAGGAGGACGATAAAGCAGAAGAGAAAGCAGCTGAGAAGCTGCCGGAGACGGAGGAACCCTCGAGCTTCGAGCTGAAGTACGGCAAGACGGTGGTGACGCGCGGGGGGGTGGCCGAGGACATGCTGTCGGGCTCTGACGAGGACTCCAGCAGCGGGAGTGACGGAGACAGCGACCAGGAGAAGGAAGGTCAATACATTACATACTTGTTACTGGTGTCCGCAACTAGGCCACAAGACGGTGGGGATGCGGATCAATACAATAAATACTAGATTTAGTCAGCTACTTCGCACGAGTTGTGTCTATAGAAATTTTAAAAGGTTATTTAGATTCAAGATTCAAGATTCTTTATTGCTACATGCTGTAAATAGGTCTTAAATTAACATACATGGGTATCAAGCATGCACCCTGTTAGGGCACTGCAATATTTTGCTTTGCAGCAAAAATACTTACAAATATATTTTTACCTACTTATTATAATACTTATTATGAAGATAGTTACATAAACCTAGTTATGTTTTATTTCAAAGAACTCCTGTAACGTGTGGAAGCTATTTCTAATCAGGTATGTTTTTAGAAGTTTTTTGAATTTTATAAGATTTGTTTCGTTTTGTATGTTCTGTTTCCACGGGAACTGATATTTTGGGTTTAAGTACTTAGCTTATGTCAAATTTTGAACAGACCTAGTTGTTTTGTGAAAGAGGAACAAACTTCCATAAAAACTTTCGCGTTTATAATATCGCTCAAAATATTGTTTTAGTTGCTAAGGTTAGTGATTGTCTGGTGATTGGTAGGGATTGTCTGTTCCTTGCAGAAGAGCCGACAACAACTAAGATCGAGTGGTCGGAGGTGGAGCGGGGGCGGCGCCTGGTGCAGGAGGTGAGCGCGGAGGAGCCTCCGCCGCCGCCGGAGGAGCTCTGGTACGGGTACCGCGGGCAGTTCACCAAGGAGGAGGGGAAACCGGGGTGAGGACACTATGCTATGTCACTAAGATCGAGGGGTCGGAGGCGGCGCGCGGGAGGCGTCCTCGTTAGACGGACAAGATATAGTGTAAACCTGTTGAAACGTCGGGAAAATAGGTAAGACAGACAAAGTAGGGCAGACACTGCATTGTAAATTGTTATTACGACGACCGATGTAGCGCGGTGGGCGAAGGTCCGCCTGCGACGCAGGAGGTTGCGAGTTCGATTCCCGCCTCGGAACAAATTTGTGTACGATCTGCAGAAATTTGTTTCGTTGGTCTGGGTGTTTTTTATATATAATAAAAAATATCTCTCTATGTAATATATTGTTATTAAGTATATCAGTCATCTAGTACCCATAACACAAGCTCTGCTTAGCTTGGGGCTAGATGATGCTGTGTGGACTGTCCGGAATTATTTATTATTAAAATTTTACCCACAGGCTCCGCGCTTCATTTTGTAACCAAACGTTTACGATCTATGATACCTCAGGATGCTAAATTAGAACGACACTAGATATAATATTGTATCTTCCTCTTGTTAGGAACGTAATGGACAACGTGACCGCTCTCAGCGACCTGCTGAACAGCTCTGCTCCTCTCAGGCAGCAGAGGCAAGGCGTCACCAAGATCCTAGGGGGTGAGCTCGAGCACCACTACCTCAAGAGTTTAGCTTTCTGACTCACAGACAGTCATTAACAGAATCCAGAGAAAAAAAGAACAGTGTAAAATCACTGAAGTAAAATAACTACATTGGAGTCAAAATTACCTACCTACCTGACAGAAGTGTACATAGTTTTTGTTTTAATTTCTTCGATTGTTTTTATTAAATGTAAACCAATGGCGTATTATTACAGAATCCAGAGCAAAAAAAGGTCAGTGCAAGATCACTGAACTAAAAGACGAGAAAGAAAAAACTGCTGAGAAAAAACCTTTAGTTGAAATTATAGACACATTCGAAAAGAAAATTAAAGAAAATAAAAGTGGAACAAAGGATAACAAATCTTTAGTCGAAGAACTCACAGGGATATCGGAGGAAGGTCATCTTATCATCGACCATGATCGGAAGCTGGCTCGAGTCAACCCCAAGAAGAAGAAACCAATGAAACGCGTCACGATCAAAGAGTTTTCAGTCACTGAAGCTGGAGACGGGAATGTAAAAGAGAAAGACATAAAGGAGACAGACAGAAAAGCTGAAGATGATGAGAAAAAAGCTGAAGATGATAAGAGAGAAAATAATGAACCAAGTGGATCTGGTGAGAAGAAACCTGAAGAACCAAATAATCAGAATTGTAAGAAAGAAACACCTGCACAGAGAGCTAGCTAGCTTTAAGTAATGATTAATTTAGTACCCAAAACACAAACTCTGCTTACCTTGGGACTAGATGATGTCGTGTAAAATATCCAGCATTATTTAAATATTAGTGTTTGCCAATGGTTTCTGGTTCACTTTAGCCACCTCTAAATTGTTATATTGTTATACTAGCAGCCCGCCCCGGCTTTGCACGGTTTTATTATACTTATAAAACTTCCTCTTGAATCAGTCTATGTATTAAAAAAAACCGCATCAAAATCCGTTGGTTAGTTTTAAAGATTTAAGCATTCAAAGGGACTTAAGGATATAGGGACATAGGGACAGAAAAAGCGACTTTGTTTTATAATAGGTGGTGATAATAAGTCTGAGAGTAACCGCATTAATTCCCAGCTAACCCTGAAGGCGACGGCGTGGCTCTCATCAACTTTATGCGCAACGCCGCCGAGGAGGGAGACGACGAGGACCTGAAGCCGAGCGCTGAGGACCTGGAGATATTCGCGGAGCTTGACCGGGAGCAGGCCGAGAAGGAGGCTCGGGTCGCGCGCGGGGAGCCCGCCGTAGATCCCATGGTAATGTGTTCAATGACAGACGACGAGGACCTGAAGCCGAGCGCTGAGGATCTGGAGATATTCGCGGAGCTTGACCGGGAGCAGGCCGAGAAGGAGGCTCGGGTCGCGCGCGGGGAGCCCGCTGTAGATCCCATGGTAATGTGTTCAATGACAGACGACGAGGACCTGAAGCCGAGCGCTGAGGACCTGGAGATATTCGCGGAGCGAGGACCATGCAAACGTAAATGCAGTGTAATTAAAAATTTCGCGAACTAGGAAACAACTACTGTTGGCGGGAGCAGCGAATTCTGACAAACCGAATTATTCTTTTTTAGCAGAGATTTGTTGATCTCATGCGTGTAATAACGTTATGTTTGTTTTCAGAAACTGTACGACAAGAAAACGATGGATGAGTTCTACAAGAAGGAGACGCACGTGGCGGCGCACGAGATCCAGCAGTCGGCGAGGAGCTTCCACACCACGTACCGCACCGACAACGCGTACGACCGCGCCGCGCTCAGCCAGCTCACCGGCGGGGAGACTCCAGGTATCTACTGGAGCAAGCGTCTCCGACTCAAGATATAATCATCATCATCAGCCTATATTAGTCCCCTGCTGGACATAGGCCTCTCCTAATGAGCGCTATAGCGCCCTGTCTTCAGGTTGCTGCATCTGCCAGCAGTGTTTCGCAGATCGTCATCTCTCCTGGCCGAAGAGCGTCCTACAATATGTTTGCTGGACAATCAACACAGCATCGTCTAGAGCCAAGCTAAGCAGAGCTTGTGTTATGTGTACTAGATGACTGATATACTTATGGTACAAGCATTAGTTCCAAGGCGGACGTTTGCCCACCGCGCCACATCAGTCGTCAAGGTCGCTAGTTATGGGCAGATGACTGATGGTTAGATGACTGATTTACTTAATATAATATGTTAATTCTGGAAGAAAAACAAACACCAACCAAATCTATCATTCTCGAGTTTCTGTCTAATGTTAATAATAGTATACATTGTTACCCAAGGGTTGAAAGTAACTTATTTAGTCCCGAGACGAGGTATGGCCAATAGTTCGAGGGACTAAATAAGTTATTTTCACCTGAGGTAAACACTGTGCTTTTCATTACGATTACAAGGAAATATAGATAAAAACATGAGAAAACAAATTAATCAAATTGCCGCTAAATTTTTGTTTATATATTACTCCATCTAGGACAGGCGAAAGCCATACTTCCTTGTCTTGTTGTTTGTATTTTTTGAATTCAGTAAATTGTCGCATAAGCGAATTTTTTTTTTTAGCTTCAAAATTTATTCTGCCAATATCATGGTTCAATTAACGTTGTAGCTGTCAGATAAAAACGATTCTCCCTAGGGCTGAAAAGTATCACTTTCAACCCGCTCTTCAGGCAACTTCAGACCTACTTTTCGAGTACCTATGAGTAATGAAAAGTAATACACTGGAGGGTGTGTATGTTGCAGACAGGAGAAAGGCCAAGCTGTCGTACGTGCCGGGCGCCGTGCTCTACCGGTATGTGGACCCCAAGCTAGCCAGCGCCGAGGTGGAGTACGAGATCGGGGACGAGAAGGTGGACTCACCACGTTAGTAACATTTATTATTATTTATTTTATGTTTTACAAAAAGGAACTTATTTTATTCATGAAGAGTTTCATGAGAGACTAGGGTCAGTGTTCTTCAGAGTTGAGTCAGATTCAGATTCTTAATAATAATATCTAAGAACCTGATTGTCCTGATTGTTCGGTTTGTCTGAAAGCCTCTTAGAGCAGTGTTGCTCTGCAGAACACTGACCCTAGTCTCTATTTAATACGAATGGAACCTGTTTATACTACGTGAGTAGGTAGTTAGGTACTTAACATAATTATTTGTTAAGTTGAATTATCACTTTCATGTCATTGTGATTTTTACTTGAGAACGATTTCAAAAGGAGACATTTTTCTTTATATGTAGGTACACTAGTTTGGGGGTTAAGGTGGTATTCCCCCAAATGATTAGAGAAAGATCTTCCCTGTACCGGGTCGGCCCAACTGGCCCACATGCCCGGGGTCTTTCGACCGACAGTTGATGTCGGACAGTTGTAATATACTAGGTCAGCAGAAGCCAGTAATTAAATAAATTTTTCAGCATCGTCTGGTGAAACGGATTCTATCATTATAATATCAAGCGACAGCGATTCGAGCTTAGAAGATGATTCGACAGCTGGAGCATACAAACCAACAGTTCCTATTACCAAGCCCAAAGAGCCTAAAATACAAGAATCTCTAGTCAAGACTACAGTGACAAGCCGACGAAAGACAATTTTCAATAAGAATACAAATGAAAATGAACAAGCAAAAGACCAAAAAGGAAAAACCAAATCAAATGCAAGTGAAATCAAAAACGACAAAGAAAAGAAACAGGATCCTAAAGAAAGGACTGAAGAGAAACCAGGACCGAGTCAGGAAAAGTACAATACGGTCAGAGACCAAGCTAAGCAGTCGATCATTGAGTCGTTCAGTTCAGTTGAGGATGATCGGTTCCCTTCGCAAGGTTTGTGTTATTCTATTACTTACTAGTATCTGTAGTAAATACAAATATACAAGGTTCCTTATACCAACAAAGTCATCATCATCATCATCAGTCTACATCAGTCACTGCTGGACATAGCCCTCTCTAATGAGTGCCATAGCGCCCTGTCTTCAGCTTGACGCATCCAGCACCAGCAGTTTCGCAGATCGTCATGCCACCTGGCCGGAGGGCGTCCTATTCTACGTTTTAAACAAAGTGCAAGATGTGAATTTGATAATGGCAGGTCTAAATGCGAACTCGACAGAGAACGCATGCTACATTACCCCTGACAAACAAGTAAGCTTGTTTGTCAGGGGCCCTGACAAACAAGCTTACTTATAAAAATAGGAATCCCTATTAAAACTCCTAGTCCAAGTGTCCTGTAAGGTCTTAAGGAAATAAAGCACTTTGAATTTTGACTTGTAAAAGGTAGTGCAAGACGTAAATGTATGTCAATGGCAGGTGTAAACGCGGACCCTCAGGAGAACGCCGCCATCGACCAGTCGGTGGCGAGCGCGATCTTAGACCGCACGCTGCACTATGAGGAGCGCGAGCTGTACCGCCAGTACGACCTCATCAACACACACGTCGGCAGCATCGACAACCGGACCAACGCCATCATCGAGCACATCTCCGAGCATATGGAGGATGCCACCGTGAGTCATTACTCACCTTGCCTTGATCAATGTACACGTAGGTACAGCTTGTCGTTACAAGCGTGTGCGTTGAGGGAGGTATGCCTTGTGAAATATAATTTTTAGAGGTTGGTCGTATGCGGTAGGTCCCCAAATTAGTAATTGCCACTCTCAGAAGAGTACAGCATCGACAACCGGACCAACGCCATCATCGAGCACATCTCTGAACACATGGAGGATGCCACCGTGAGTTACTCACCTCGCTTTTCTCAATTTACAATGACACGTATGTAGGTAACGAAAAGCTGTACCTACGTGTGTGTTGAGGGAGGTACGCCTAGTGAAATGGGCTTTTTAGGGTTGGTCGTATGCGGTAGGTCCCCAAATTAGTACTTGCCACTCTCCAAAGGGTACAGCATCGACAACAGGCAGGACTAACGCCGTCATCGAGCACATGGAGGATGATGCTACTGTAACGACAAGCTATAGGTACGTGTGCGTTGAGGTAGGTACCTATTTACGCCTGGGTACGTATGCGGTAGGTCCCCAAACTCCCTTTTGAGTAATTCCCACTCTTCAAGAAACCAAAGCAAAGATATTAATACTGAGGATGGTTAGGAATTTAAGTGAGAATGGTAATTAATTTAATAACTTCCATTTTAGACCAGGAAAGAATTGAAGGAAGCTTAGTTATATAAGTAACTTTTGGGCTTGATTTTGATCCTAGACTAACCAGAAAATGAGTTAAGCTCATTTTCCTTTAGCTCGTCGACCAAGTCATAGTACCTAAGTCGCATAATTTCATTTTAAATCAAGTTATTTATTTCACAGCTGCCCGAAGTATCTCGTATATTAGAGGTACACATGGATGCTGCAGAACAAAGATGGCGCGCCGGTGAATACGTACCCACCAACCGAGATTCCTACGACGATAACGAAACTACCCTCGTTCCCGATCAAAACGATTTATCCGTCACTTTGACAGATCAAAACGTCACTCCAGATCCAAGTGTGTCACTGTCAGAGACTTTGACAGACCAAAACGTCGTCGGAGGTATCAATGTTACCTTTACCGTATCGGCGGATGATTCTGGTTTTGATGGTAACGATTCTAAAGAGGATTCTAAGGCTTTCCAGTCAATTGAAGACGATGCTAAAGCTGAGGATTTGTTGAAAGACGATGAAAAAGAAGCTGTTGAAGTGGTTACGGTGGACGAAGGAAGTGTTGAAAAGGTAAACGAGTCGGGTGACGCAGACGAAGTTTTCGAAGATTGCGTTGATGAAGAGGTATGCGTGAAACCTGACTTTGACCGCGTCAGCGAGAAGTACTCTCTAGAGATGAAGCTGGCGCTAGGTATTGAAGATAAGGAGTAGTCACTAACTTATGCTCTGCTTATGAACCTCTTCACTTTGAACACTAGTCATTCAGCATTCGTCCTACAATATTTGGTCGGATGCAAAAGCATGAATGAACATGACTATAACCTCGGGTTGTTTGACTCAACTGTCTGAAGAAACTTTGACCTCGAGCTAGTAAACCTAGAGTTATTTGTTTAACTTTGGTGCAAGTGGAACAGTCAAAAATGACGTAATTGCAATGGAGGTTTATAAGTGTAAGAGTTTGTTTAACTTGTATTTTATAATAATTAGTTTAGTTTTATTCGTAAAAGTACAAAGTGTTGAATATTCTGTACATGGTGCTTTTTATTTACTTAAGTTATTTTTTGTTCATGAGTGAATTTATTTTTGTTAATGCTTGAATTTTTGAGTTCATTGTTATTTATCAATAAAATAAACTACGACATTTTTAACAAATAAATATATTTTGTTCCTTTATTATAAGTAATTTATGTACATTTTTCCTTATGTTATATGACCCATAAAAAAATAATCTTCACCATCTAGAATATTTACAATTTAACACGTAAAATATTATTCAAATATAACTGTTACTCAAGTTTAACTGAACTGTAAATAATATTTATTTAACAATACGTCAAATATCTCATAATTTTAACCGAACTGAAGTTTCATACAAAACACTGAAATGTAGGTAGAACATAACATACTACACAGACATAAATTCATAATACATAGTCACAATTATATAATAACATTACATTATTCTTATTTAAGATATATTGCTTATTAGAATTGTGTTTTAGAATTTACCGGTTGTTATATACAAATAATGTACTAGCTCTACCCCATTTAAATCCAAGAAGGATAAAATAAAATAGTAAAACCTTAAAATGTCTAGTATATGGACTAGGAATGTACCCATTCAGTTGTATAACACAGACTTAGGCAACATATATCGTTAATTTTTCAGCTGCGAAGGTACATATTAAGAATAATACAATAATGTATTCATCATTACGCAGAAGAGTTTTGTAAGATATGTCCCATCAATCACTAAGGGCACCATTTTAGGTCTATTAATATTGCACACCAATATCCTCACATTATACTCTTAGGTTTTCAACCACAAAGACATAATAGTCTTTGTATCATTGTCAAAAATTCATAAATTGTATTTTTGTTATAGCCGTACATAAGTCACAAAAATAAAAAAAAATAACAGGGATCGTGCAACACTTAGGGTGCAACTTAAAACCTAAAAGTAAAATATAACAATTGACTTAAACGAAGACGGCACAATCTACTTGAGATCTTAGGATCAAGCGGCGTGATGCTTTAGGTCGAATATCTCCATGAGCAGCGGTTCGATGGGGTTCACGTCGAGATAGACCCCCGTGACTTCCTCCGCGAGTTTCCTGAGCTCCAGGATCTTCTGGATCAGCTTGAGGAAGGTGGACTTGGCCTCGCAGCCTGGGAACACGCTCTCCAGGTAGCGTCGGAGCAGGTAGTAGTATGAGTTCTGTTGCACAAGAAGGGATATGGTTAGAATGTTGTCTGGTAATGCTGTATTTTGCTTTAAAGCTTCGTTGTCACTATAACATGATGTAACTACTGATGGTTTTCTAATCACCCTTATGTTATCAATAATTTCTTTAGGCCCATAATAAAGCACTTAGATAAGTTACTTAAATAAGTTACTAGCTCGATGAAGTCAGAATGCACGACTAACCCGATGAAATCAGAATGCACGACTAACTCGATGAAGTTAGAATGCACGACTAACTCAATGAAGTCAGAATGTACGACTAACCCGATAAAGTTAGAATGCACGACTAACTCGATGAAGTAAGAATGTACGACTAACTCGATGAAGTTAGAATGACAAAATGGGGGTCATCCTAGGAGTACATCTTATGGTGTAACTGACCTGCTCCAGCTTGATGACGTCGGAGTGCACGACGCGCGGGCGCGCGGGAGTGAAGAGCAGGATGGCCGACATGATGAGGATGATGTTCTCGTCGTGGCGCCAGGCGGCTGCGAACCCGCGCACGAAGCTCAGGTGCGACCGGTAGATGTTACCCTTCGCTAGCTTTAGCACGTCCGCGCGGATGTTGGCCACGTTCTTTGTTTGAGGGATCTTAAACAAACACCTCTTCATATATTCCTCATCATCATCAGCCTTTATTAAGGTGCAATTAGATATGTTCAACATCGGGCGATTTTGTGGAAAGTAACATGTTGAAAGCAACACTGTTGCTGTTTGAGGAATGAGTCTTGCAACAGAACGTCGACCGTTCTACAAAATACGACATGTTGAAACGTGTTGCTCTTGTACTATAACTTGTGAATACAACTGTAGAACGTATGTAAAATGAAACTGTCGAATCAGTTGCTGCAACAGATACTGATCATTGTTGAACATACAACATTGTGGAACAGTGTTGCGTGCGACAATCTATTCAACGAATTAGTGAACAGATCTAAATGTAGCTTTAGACCACTAGACACAGGCCTCCCCTAATGAGCGCCATAGCGCCCTGTCTTCAGCTTGACGCATCCAGTATCTGCAGCAGTCTTTTGCAGATCGTCATCTGAAGAACACGTTTAACCCAACGGTTGTTGGTTCTTTGGGAGATATTTAGATTAAATTAAATTCATTTCTTGATTCAGACACAAAGATCCATAGATTAGTTAGAGTAATAAATGTCACATAGATAACCAAAAAATAGAGGTAGGTACATCATCATCAATCTATATTAGTCCACTGCTGGACATAGGCCTCCCCCAATGAGCGCCATAGCGCCCTGTCTTCAGCTTAGGTAGGTACATAGTCATTAATAAATTCTAGATTGACTACAATTAACTAATGGCCGGCCCACTGCCATTTCAGCTTACTAATTATTTGAGCTTTGTCATTTTTATCCTTTCTAATATTTTAAACACGAAAGTTTGTATGGATAGAAGTTTGTTTCTCTTTCACGCAAAAAATAATGAACGGATCGCAGTGAAATTTTGAATAGACTTAGTTCTAGCCCTGGAATAACACATACTTTTCACCTCATAAATCAGTTCCCATGGGATATCAATAGCCTTGATACATTTCTATAGATGACTCGGTAGTTGAAGTCAGAATGCACGACTAACTCGATGAAGTCAGAATGCAAGACTAACTAGATGAAGTCAGAATGCACGACTAACTCTATGAAGTCAGAATGCCTATGTCCAGCAGTGGACTAATATACGCTGATGATGATGATTATAATTCTTTACTAGTCCGTGAGTTCGAATTGAAAAAATTATGGACAATTTTTTTTTTTTAATGGCAATTTTGTTCCTCTTTTGGGTTTTGAGGAAACTTTTGCCAACTCTTTTGTCAATTAAATAGAAAATGACCAAGACAAAGTGCATTACAGTTGAGAGGAGACTCGTGACGTCACGCCTTTCTATAAAATGTCATAGGGCGTGACGTCATGATATACCATGATTTAACAGGACTTATGTGAACTGTGAGCGGCCGACTGAGTGAGCCGCAAATTTGTGGCGAACAGCTACAAACTCAGATCAGTTTGCGTGCGTATCGCAAGCACTGGAACTTTCGAGTCGACCGCTAACTGAGACAGCCGGCGCACGTATCGCTGCAAACTGCGTACAGTGAGCGCAAACTATCAATTAAAAATATATGGAAGGGTGTTCTGAACTGATACGCTGCAAACTCAGTCGGCTGCTCACGGTTTGCCTACTGGGAAGCTTAAGATAACACTGACAAAATGGCGAACAGCACTGGAAGATCGCATTATGTGGTGGGAAAAGGTTATATAAAAAGATTAAGTATATGAAAAGGTTCCTTTTTTTCAAGGAGCTGGGCTGGTAAGGGCCTGGTTAGTGCGGGGGATAATCCACAATACACTCCTATCCAAGATGTCAGTGCAGATCACAGTTCCCCCACTTAGAATTAGAAGGTTCCTCAAGTGGCCGAGTGTACCTTCCACTGGTCCTGCGTGCCGTCGTAGTTCATAGTACTCCTTAGCACCATCATCTCTATGCAGCCGCCCTTCAGCAGCGCGATCTGATCCTCCTCGCACATGTTCTTGAAGGCGCTGATCTTCTTCGCCATCTTGATGAAGCGCCGGATCGCGATCGCCGTCAGGTTCACGATCCGCACCAGCCGGAGGTCGTGCGATCCTTCGAACTCCTGGATAATATAACATTATAAATACCTTAGACAAGATCATAAAATTATTATACATATTAATTATTCAGTAAGACATACCTTGATCCCCGCCGCGGAGCTGGCCATGTCTCCGACCAGCAGAGAGCGGTCATCGTCCACAGGCGCGTTCAGGGATTTGTTGTCCACTATCAGTTCGTTCAGTGAGACATACCTTGATCCCCGCCGCGGAGCTGGCCATGTGTCCGACCAGCAGAGAGAGGTCATCGTCCACAGGCGCGTTCAGGGATTTGTTGTCCACTATCAGTTCGTTCAGTGAGACATACCTTGATCCTCGCCGCGGAGCTGGCCATGTCTCCGACCAGCAGAGAGCGGTCATCGTCCACAGGCGCGTTCAGGGATTTGTTGTCCACTATCAGTTCGTTCAGTGAGACATACCTTGATCCCCGCCGCGGAGCTGGCCATGTCTCCGACCAGCAGAGAGAGGTCATCGTCCACAGGCGCGTTCAGGGATTTGTTGTTGTTGTAATAATAAATTTCAATCCCTTCTCTATTGATTGGCACAACACTAGAGTCAAGTCGCATCCCTAATATAAATAATCTGTGCCCAATGCTTCTCTCAATAAAACAAGATAAGTCCGTATATTTTAGTTTTTCTTTATTAAATACATCAGGTTATGGGCCCAGACCCACCTGATTCTTCCAAAAGTTAAATTCAGTGAAAGTAAAAGTAAAGAACATTATTGAACTGACAAAAGTGAACTATAACCTAAAAACTGAAAACGTGGTTGTCGTGCTTTGAATCTTTATCAGCAAAAATGACTTCAAATAACACATCAGTATTGATTGAAAAGCTGACTGGAAGAAACAACTATCCTACCTGGAAATTTGCAGTGCAAACTTACCTCGAGCACGAAGAATTGTGGACTTGCATTGAACCGGAGTCGGGTCAAGTTCAAGCCTTTGACAAGAAACGGGACACCAAAGCAAAGACAAAAATTATATTATTAGTCGATCCCATCAACTACGTCCACATACAAGAGGCTTCAACGGCGAAAGAGGTGTGGGATAATTTAGCCAAAGCATTTGATGACAAAGGACTGACGCGCCGGGTTGGCCTGTTGAGAGAACTGATCACCACAACACTAGAAGGATGTCAAAATATAGAAGAATATGTTAACAACATCATGTCAACTGCTCACAAACTAAGAAATATTGGTTTCATTGTCAATGATGAGTGGTTAGGAACCCTTCTACTGGCCGGACTACCGGATATGTATCAACCAATGATTATGGCACTTGAAAGCTCAGGTTTGGCAATAACAGCTGATTCGGTCAAAACTAAGCTTCTGCAAGATGTAAGAAAACCAGAGTCTGCTGCGCTGTACGCACACAAAAGTAGTAAGCCGCAGTCTGCCAAACAAGCTTCAGATAAAGTGAATAAACCTATCAAAGGTCCGAGGTGTTACACATGTAATAAATATGGGCACATCAGTAAAAATTGTAGAAACAAGAAAAAGGAACAGAAATCAAATGAGAACGGATATGTAGCTGTATTTTCTGCGTCAAAATGTAATAACAATGGCTGGTATGTGGACTCAGGAGCATCAATGCATTTAACAATGTACCGTGACTGGCTTTATGATGAAATTCCACCTCCGGTTAATACAATAAGAGTAGCTAATGACAAAAAGTTAAATGTCATAGCTTGTGGAAAAGTGAATCTAAATGTCTTGAATAAAAATGGCAAAAGTGAAATGATTGCAGTTCACAATGTTCTCTATGTTCCTGACCTTGCCACGAACCTTCTCTCAGTAAGTCAAATGATAAAGAATGGCTGTCAAGTGCAATTTGACAAAGAAGGCTGTAAGATATATAACAAAAATAATCAGCATGTGGCAAGTGCTAAATTGATAAATAATATGTACCGGCTTAACACACATAGTGTTCAAGCATACATGTCTACAGAAGGAAAAGATTACTACCTATGGCATCAACGATTGGCTCATTTGAACTTTGAAGATCTAAACAAACTATCTGAGAGCACAGGGGTAAAAGTGGAAAATAAAGACAAAGCTGTATGTATATCATGTCTGGAAGGAAAGCAGGCAAGAAATCCATTTCCTTCAGAAGGTTCCAGAGCAAAAGCCTTGCTAGAACTCATACACTCCGATGTCTGTGGCCCCATGGAAGTTCCATCCCTTGGAGGTGCACGCTATTTTGTCACTTTCATTGATGACTTTTCCAGGAAAGTATTTGTTTATATAATAAAGAACAAATCAGATGTTTTTGATAAATTCAAAGAATTTAAAGCCAATGTTGAAAAGCAATGTGATTTATCAATAAAGACTTTACGCTCAGATAATGGTACTGAATATCTAAGTAATGATTTCAAATCTTACTTAATTAAATGTGGAATTGTTCATCAAACATCCACACCTTACACACCCCAACAGAACGGGTTGGCTGAAAGGATGAATCGTACAATAATGGAACGAGCTCGGTGTATGCTAATAAATGCTAAATTACAGAAGCAGTATTGGGCAGAAGCTGTTTCTACAGCAGCATATATCACAAACCGCTGTCCAACTAGAACGCTGGCATTCTTAACACCTGAAGAAATATGGACCGGACAAAAGCCAAATATAAGTCATTTGAGAATCTTTGGATGTGAAGCAATGGTTCATGTACCAAAACAAAAGGTAAAGAAATTGGACTCAAAAGCAACTAAAATGATATTTATGGGTTACTGTGAACACACCAAAGGCTACAGGCTGTTTGATCCCAAAACAAAGAAAGTTATGATTAGTAGAGATGTAATATTTTTAGAAAATTCAGTAAAGAGAAATTTTGCTAACTTACCGCTATCAGAGTATACTTCAGATCATCATGTTTTAAATCAAAATGAAACTAGAGAAGAAACTCTAAAATCATCTGAACCAAATGAAAGCAGTGATGAATCCTTTCACTCAGATCAAGGATCTTTATATGAACCAGAAGAAACACTGAACTTAAAAGAAATACATCCAAATGTAACAACAAGATCAAAAAGTAGAATGAATATAAATAATGAAGCTAAAACATTTATATGCACAGATGACATTTCAGAGAGGCAGGATGCCCCTCAGACATATAGTGAAGCAATATCTTCAGATAATGTAGAAGCAATAAAATGGAAGCAGTCAATTAAGGCTGAGTTATTGGCTCATGAACAAAACAAGACTTGGGAATTAGTGGAAAAACCACCTGGAGTGCGGATAATTGGCTGTAAATGGGTCTTCAGAGTAAAAGACCTGCCATCTGGCCCGCTGTACAAGTCAAGGTTGTGTGCTAAAGGCTGTGCACAAAGATATGGTGTAGACTACACTGAAACTTTTTCACCTACTGTTAGATATGATTCTGTTAGGGTTCTACTTTCAGAAGCTGTTCAACACAACCTAGAGATGGTTCAGTTTGATGTGAAAACTGCATTCCTATATGGAGACATAAAAGAAGACATATATATGACACCACCTGAAGGTTTGGAAGTTTCATCAAATCTGGTATGTAAACTCAATCGCTCACTTTATGGTCTCAAACAAGCGCCTCGATGCTGGAATCACAAATTTGACAGTTTACTGAATAAATATGGTTTTAAAAGTAGCCATGCAGATAAATGTGTTTACATCAGTAATGTGAACAATCACAAAGTATACCTGTTACTGTATGTTGATGATGGACTCTTAATGTCAAGCTCAAGAGAATCTTTGAATATTGTCATGGCTGAATTATGCAAGAATTTCGAGATTAAACAATATGAACCAAAGAACTTTGTTGGACTACAGATAGAGAGGTCCAAAGGCTCAATTTTTGTTCACCAGGCAAACTATATTGAAAAACTATTGTGTAAATTTAATATGCAGAATGCTAATGCTAACACAATTCCAGTGGACCCACATACTACGCTGGAGAAGAGTACAGTGCCAGACAAGAAAATCCCATACAGAGAAGCTGTTGGTAGTCTGATGCACCTGGCTATAGTAAGCAGACCAGATATTATGTATGCAGTCAGTCTGGTGAGTAGATATCTCAATAGCTATGATCATACACACTGGAATGTTGTCAAGAAAATTATGAAATATTTAAAAGAAACAAAGAATTATGGATTGTGTTACACATTGTCACATGATAACAAAGTACTGGCATATAGTGATGCAGACTATGCTAAAGATACCTGCACACGGAGGTCACTGACAGGATATGTTTTTATGAAAAATGGAGCCGCAATAACTTGGGCAACTCAACATCAACAGAGTGTTGCTTTATCTACTACGGAAGCCGAGTTCATGGCGGCATGTGCTACCACAAAAGAGGCTATGTGGTTAAAACAATTATTAATGGACATAAGTTCATTTCAACAAGATTCTGTGACTTTACATATAGACAATCAAAGTGCAATATGTTTAATTAAAAATGTGGACTATCATAAACGCTGTAAACATATAGATGTAAAATATAACTTCATAAAAGAGAAATTTGCAGAGAAACATATAGACTTAAAATATGTATGTTCAAAAGAGCAATATGCTGATATATTTACAAAGGCCTTACCAAGAGATCAATTTCAGTATTTAAGAAATAAGATAGGAGTCATTAAATTGTAAATTTGTAATTACTTTCAAACAAACTTTATAAATGTGTAATTAATTGTTTAAAAGTTATTGTCTGGTAAGAGCTAGCACTCAGATTAGAATGTAAGATTGTAATATTATGTTTAAGTAAACATGTTGTGCCTTTTCAATAATTGTTAATGTTTTTAGTTTTACTCTTTAAATGTTAAAGAAGGGTTTCAATTTGGTAAGAGTGTTGTAATAATAAATTTCAATCCCTTCTCTATTGATTGGCACAACACTAGAGTCAAGTCGCATCCCTAATATATATAATCTGTGCCCAATGCTTCTCTCAATAAAACAAGTTACGTCCGTATATTTTAGTTTTTCTTTATTAAATTCATCAGTTGTCCACTATCAGTTCGTTCAGTGAGACATACCTTGATCCTCGCCGCGGAGCTGGCCATGTCTCCGACCAGCATTGTCCACTATCAGTTCGTTCAGTGAGACATACCTTGATCCCCGCCGCGGAGCTGGCCATGTCTCCGACCAGCAGAGAGAGGTCATCGTCCACAGGCGCGTTCAGGGATTTGTTGTCCACTATCAGTTCGTTCAGTGAGACATACCTTGATCCTCGCCGCGGAGCTGGCCATGTCTCCGACCAGCATTGTCCACTATCAGTTCGTTCAGTGAGACATACCTTGATCCCCGCCGCGGAGCTGGCCATGTCTCCGACCAGCAGAGAGAGGTCATCGTCCACAGGCGCGTTCAGGGATTTGTTGTCCACTATCAGTTCGTTCAGTGAGACATACCTTGATCCTCGCCGCGGAGCTGGCCATGTCTCCGACCAGCAGAGAGAGGTCATCGTCCACAGGCGCGTTCAGGGATTTGTTGTCCACTATCAGTTCGTTCAGTGAGACATACCTTGATCCCCGCCGCGGAGCTGGCCATGTCTCCGACCAGCAGAGAGAGGTCATCGTCCACAGGCGCGTTCAGGGATTTGTTGGCCACTATGAGTTCGTTCAGTTTCGCTCGTTCCACCTGCAATTTGTTATTATTTTATCAGACCGCAGCTTTGCTCGCGTCTTTTCAAGGCTATTTCTACTCCATGGGAACTGCTTTTTGTGATGAAAACTTAATTGGAGACTCAGAACTAAGTGTATTCAAATTCCAATTTAAGCCCGGTTAATTCAGCTTTTGCGTGAAAGAGTAACAAACACCCATCCATACAAACCGTCGCTTTTATAATATTAGTATGGATTTACGTCGAGATTGCAAATAGTTGTTATCAGAGATATCAAGCGCACTACATTTTTGGGAAAGAGGAAGAGCAGTCTTATCTAAGTTTCGAGGTCGTATTTGTTGATAGGAGGCGTATCTATTAATCGATTTGCTCGCTCGATATCGCTCCGCGACAGTCCTTCTAAATATATTAATGAAACTGGCGACCCGTTCCGGCGTCGCACGGGTTTTTAACGAAAATTTCAAAAATTATAAATTTTAACACATACCTACACATTCAGGCAAACGATTTCCGGCATAGGTAACCGAGCGGAGTGAACAATACGCGACCTTTTTCTAATACTCACATTTTTAAACTCGTCTTATATTTCGAAGGAACGTCGGAATTGAAAAATTCAAAAAGTTCAAGAAGTAGTTTTGAATATAAAGTAATTTATTTTTATAACGATTAACCAAAACCACCAAGGTACAAATAAAAAGCATTTTCTAGCAGCGGCATGTAATTTATTTTACTTACAATTTCGTTTACTGTCGTGACATTTTTGTAGGTAACGCTGCTCTATTTGGTCTACAAAGTCATTATTTTGTTCTATCACCAACAGCGAATCGCAGCGCGCGCGATGAAAGGCATTTTGTGGCCAACTTTTATGCACCTAGGTTAATTTAAAGTTTTAGTAGGAATTCCTATTTTTATGCTAATAAATATAGCCTATGTTACTCAGGGATATTGTAGCATTGTAATGGTAAATAGTTTAGGAAGAGATACGAAGTTGCCTTTGGTGGCCACCAAACTCTGTTTTTGTATCTCTTCTTATAATAGACAAAATGAAACTACTACAGATACATTAAAAAAAAGCTTATCATAGGTTTAACAAAGTGTATGAGTGAATTTTGGAAATTCCTTTGTTTACCGGAATTATATGAGAAAATAAGTGGGGGCGCCACTTCAGTTGCTGTTTGCGCCTTAATAATGATAGCTCCTAATACATTCTACCTCGTCGAGGCGTGTAAATTTTAAATGTTAGGCTTTATAAACTACAAAATGATATTCAGAAAATTGTCACATATTCAGGTTATTATAGCTAATACATATTATACAATTCAAAGCAACTAGTGTTAGTATAGATATAGGTATTTAGGATCGTTAGTATGCCTCACCTCATTGAGTTCCCTGGACGAGCCGCTGCAGGAGTTGACGGAGGAGTAGGCCTCGAACTCCAGCTTGATGGCCTCGCACAGTATGGACTCCATCGAGTTCGGCTCTATCCTGGAACATACATAAATAAATATTTCCCGACAGTCCACACAGCATCATCTAGCCCCAAGCTAAGCAGAGCTTGTGTTATGGGTACTAGGTGAGTGTACTACATACAACAGGACCTCATTTTTGGATCTAAGTCGCTGCAATAGGGTAGATGATTGGGTAAGAAATATGTTATTCTATTTTGTCCGTGAGTTTTTTTTCAACAATGTTTTTGTTTGATAATCATCGACACCATCAACGGAGGGGTTTCGTGACGTCACGTCTTTCTATAAAATGACACAGGGCGTGTCGTCACGAGTTCCTGTTTTATTGACAAAAGAGAAAATTCGTATCCAATGTTTGATTTTTTAGGCTATGCATCTGTAGTAGTTTAATTTTGTCTAGTCTAGGATGAGATACGAGTTGCCTTTGGAAGCCACCAAACTCTGTTTTCGTGTATCTCTTACTAAAATAGACAAAATGAAACTACTACAGATGCATTAAAAATAGCTTATGATAGGTGTAACAAACTGTATGTAAGTGTGAATTTTGGAAATTCCTTTGTTTAAAGTATTCACTACATAGTATAAAACAAAGTCGCTTTTTCTGAGTTTTCCCTTTCCCTAAGTCCCTATATCCCTTTGAATGCTTAAATCTTTAAAGCTACGCAATGGATTTTGATGCGGTTTTTTTTATAGATAGAGTGATTCAAGAGGAAGTTTTATACGTATAATAAAAGCGTGCGAAGCCGGGGTGGATCGCTAGTTGTATGATAAAATTAGTGGGGGCGCCACTTTAGATGCTCTTTTCGCCTTAATCTAGCTAGGAGACATCAGGATTTTTGTATGAAGTGACTCACTTTAAGTTACTCCTTTGCTGATTGTCTACAAGATTGTCTCTGCTACCGATGACTAAGATGAAAAATAATTATTTTTCCAGCTGTGAGAAAACAAATTATAATCTTCTAATCAATGACTAATGAACATTTAGATAGATTATGACAAATTGTATCGGAGTATTCTATTGTGTTTGATTGCTGATATCATAGATAAGAGTTTACATTATGGCATTTAAACACAGAAATGAACATGGAATTAAATTGACAATTGAGACATAGATCATTCAAACATATGTGTAGGTCATGGGTTAAAAACATTTATACATCTTTAATTTATCAAGGTTTTCTAGTCAAAAAAAACCTATGAGTTTTATTACTGGCGATGGTCAAATATTTGAATGAGACGTACCTAGATGCCGGAAAACAAGCGTAAAATTTTCGATTTTCTGTAGACCTGCGGATTATATTTGCGCTACATTTGCCGATTAAATTTGGAGTAAAGTTCTACTCCTGTAATAACACAGAATACTTTTTCATCGCATAAATCAGTTCCTATAGGATATAAATACCTAGCCTTGAGATTTTTCGATGCTTGTTTATAATATTACTAGTGTGATTTATTTCAAACGTGCGTAAACGAAAAAATAGAAAATTTCAGTTTCTAGTATACCTATTGAGCTAAGCCGCATGCGTAAGTGATCACAATGAAGCAGTTCAAAATACTCAGAAGAAACCACTCCACGATTTCTTGTGCCAGGCGAGCAATCACGACGACACGACACACTGTTTTTAACTCAGTACGGAATGCGCTACCAACTGCGCCACAAAACAAAGCGACCACCTAGTCGAAAATCTTTGCAGCCTTCTAAGGACTCTAGCGCCGTTAGCTCCACCTACAGATTTTCCACTAGGTGGTCACTTGGTTTCGTGGCGCAGTTGGTGGCGCATTCTGAGGAAGGGTCGAGGGTTCAAGTCCCGCCGAAATCTAAATAATCTTGTCGATGCGACGCGTGACCCGAGAGCTGGTGAATATCTGGCTCAGCGCGTCATCATTGCCATACAGCGTGGTAATGCAGCCAGTGTCTTGGGGACGCGACGACTGGTATTGACATGGATCAATTGAGCTACCTGACCCTACAACCGTCTGCAGTTAGCTCAATGGTTTCAATTGTAAATACTAGTTGTAATTTCATTATGATTGTAATTTTCGTTGTTAATAAAGCATTTTTAAAAATAATCTTTGAACCGAATCTTTCCGGTGCTCCTGGCCGCCGCCGTTACCTTTCAACGTCCTGCAGGATGTCCTTGGCCTTGTTGACGTCGGGGTCGGTGCTGGTGGAGGGTACCTCCTCGCACACGTGCTCCGTGCCCTCCCGCGGCGCGCCTCTGTCGCCGTTCGTGAGCAGTTGTCTGCACATTTACATTATCATTCATAATCTTATTATCATACTAAAATATGATCAGTACATAGTACATAGTCGCTTTCTCTGTCCCTATGTATGCTTAAAACTTTAAAACTACGCAACGGATTTTGATGAGTTTTTTTTAAATAGATAGAGTGATTAAGAGGAAGGTTTATATGTATAATAAAACCGTGCGAAGCGGGGTCGGGTCGCTAGTTTATGATAAATGCTAAAATGGATGGATTTAGCCATCCATTTTCGCATGGTTATCTATATTTTATATCCATATTTCGGAATTTAATTGCTATTAATGGCGCACGCGTTTGAAGGCCTGCATTGAATGCAAAGGCGGCCATTTTGAATGATTTATTTTTAAATACAGATCTAGATGTCAGTAGTTTTAATTTTAATATCCAATAAATGAATACTCAACTTAGCTCCAAAAATATTTTAGTTTTACTGTGTCTCAAGACTTATGAATACACGTGGTAAATACCTATAATAAAATAAAATCATGGTTCTAAAATTGTAGATATTATGTGAGTTTGAGGTCTGTTACTCACTGGGCATAGAAACAGTGTAAAAAACTCATCCATAATGGGGAGGGGAGTTTATTAGATAATTATCTTTGCTCAAGGCGGCAGCTTCCTTCAGAGATTTTTATTGTTTGCTTGTATCTAGATTATTCTCTTATTTGGGCTGGAGACAAAACCAACCAATCAAAGATCATTAAATTGGTCCCGCCATTCTTGATTTATAAATGGTAACTGATCTGACTTTGTTATATACCTACTTATACATATATGAATATCATATAGATGTGAAGCAAAATCAAGAAATATCTACTATGTAATATGCACACTTATACCTACAAGTATCTAAGCCATCATCAGAATCTGAGTTATATTGAGAACCATCTATCCTATATTTATACATATTCAGTATAAATGCATGTAAACAATAGTGTTTAGTCTGATAAATTTTAATGTAAAATTAAATTTTTATTATACTAAAAGAAATTGTCTATTAGCTTCCAAGTGAAATAAAAATAACTTACCTTTTGACTTATTTCAGTAAGCATGATCCCGCAGCTTTTAAGAGATAAGTAACCTATATGAAAATCCATGTCTGTCTAAATCTATATTTAAATTAGGCTTATTTAAGTGAACATTTGGTGAACATAAATAAATTAATTTTACTGATTTCTGATTTCACAATGTGATTAAATCATAAAACTTGATAGCTTTGATGAACTAAACATAAAGCCTTGTTTTGGCTGGCCAATCACTATGTAGTATGAAACAAAGTCGCTTTTTCTGTCCCTAATTCTAATAAATCTTTAAAACTATGCAACGGATTTTGATGTGTTTTTTTTTTAGATAGAGTTATTCAAGAGGAAGGTTTATACGTATAATAAAATCGTGCGAAGCTGGGGTGGGTCGCTAGTTAATTTTGAATCTCTACTTTTACTATTAAAATTAATTTTAATTTCAAAACTGTTGTGATGTAGGTATTTACCTTATACTATTCTGTTTTGGTGGTTCCACATTAGAGTTGCTATCAACATTATCATACTCATACTGGTCCATCATCCTTTGCTCATACACAGCTGCATTGATGATTGTTTTCGGGTCAATGGGATAAACCTTAATGTACTGCTCAGCGTGCTGGGTCGTTGGCATCGGCGGGTAAGTGTAGGGAAGGGAGGAGTCCAGGTCATTGCTCCCGGGGGACTGCATCGAGGTGCTGGAGGGGCTACAGCTGGTGCTGGTCAAGTTGTCATACTGACTCGGTTCAGGCCTGCTGTAGCTTGGTTCCTCATCTCTCTTGAGGTGCTTGGAGCTGGATACTGTGTCTTCGGTGTCTGTGTTTTGACGTTTCCGCGCTCGGTTTTCTTCGATTTTTTTTCTCTTTTCTGCTTTGTCTTCTTCAGACATGATGAACTCTTTCACCATGCCGACTGACAAGCACTTCTCCAACCGACATTTCTGACAGAACCGACGAGTGACCACAGTTATAACGCAGTTGTTGGTGAATGGACACTTGAGTTCTTTAGGACTGAGTGCGTTTCGTCTGAAGAACGCCTTGCAACTTTCACATGAGATCGCGTTGAAGTTGTAACCTAGGGCTCTGTCTCCACAAACCAGGCATATCTTGTGGAAGTTTGACGGTAACTCTTTCTTCTGACTGTTCGATTCATCCTTTTTATCACTGCCCTCTTCCATTATTCACATTTAATTGACCACAACTACCACTTTCAGAGAATTAGTCATAGGAATCGTACATTTTCGCACATCTGCTATCGTTGTTGGTTATAGATCACGGCACTGACTACACGAGTTAGATTACGACTGTAGATTACGAATGTGAAAATATAGCAATCTGCAAGGCTTATTTACGCGATAAAACAGTATTTCGAAGATAAAAATACGATACCCAACCTCCACAATTAATGTTGACACAAACAATTGAGCATGACAGATAAACAGTGACATTGACTTTATTGACGTTATCAGAGATGACACGTGCGTCAAATGCTAGTACTGAAACGCTATGTAAATGCGCACTAAAATTTTTCTATGATTCAGTACGGTTCGAGAATGACCTACAATGAAATCATGATGATCAACTTTTTGCAGCATCAATAGTCTCATTAGCAGCGTATGGGCATATGATGGTGATATGATGTCTGTGATGATGAGGCAGGTAATGTTCCTGACCTGACAAATGTAACAGCTTAAGAAATGTACCTACCTACCTAACTATTTCTCAAATGAATAATAGGTTTTCTTCAAATTAGCTTTTGTCTGTGGCTTCGCACGCGTTTTTCAGAATAAAAGTAGTCTGTATGTTATTCCTGGTCCAGAAATGTAGGTACCTATACAGGGTGTTAGTGTGAACACCGTTGTCCTTGAAACCAGAGGTTCAGCATCATGAGTACCTAGAATCCAAAACGGATGAAATAAAATGACTATTTTTTACTCATTTTTTAAAGAAAATTTTGATAAACACTAAACGTTTGCTCACAAACACATGACACAAGTACTTCGACCAGGCGACACGTGGCATGTGCACCTCAGTGTCTGATCACCTTCTGTGCGAATATCCCGTCTTTTGAAGGGCACAAGTAATGAAGTTACGATCCAAGTAAGGCGCGGGTATAAGTACTTACGTAGGTAGGTACTTAAAGTATGTAGAGTGACTATGGCATTGTGTACGATAGCGAAGACATGAAATATCAAAATCTTGCAAAACTAAAATAGGTGTTAAGCTTTTCTCATCGGTTTTGGATTCTACTCATGATGCTGAACCTCTGGTTTCAAGGAGAACGCTGTTCACACTAACACCCTGTATATGTGTGCAAAATGTCAGCTGGATCCGTTGTGTAGGTTACCTATAGGGGTAGGTAGTAGTTTTAATTTTATTTAATTGGAGATATGTAAATATCCTAGTAGTAATTAGGTAACTTATTTAAGTTCATTCATAGGTATAAAATAAAATTGATACAAGCAGAGTTAGGTATCACCTACATTAACTAAAGGTTAGGTAGGTATAACAGTAAGATTTTCATCAGCCGATATGGCGCGGCGGGCGAAGTGTAACATATTTTACGACATTGGTATGATCAGTGCAAGCTGCAGGAGCTCCAAAAAATATGGGATTTTGTCAGTTTTCATTCATCATTTCATTGGTCTCTCATTCATTCATTATTGAACTCGAGCTTGCATCTTTTTCGCTGTGCTTTAGCAAATATGCGTTGTTAAACATTTTATGTTAGTTTTTAGTTGTTAGCTTGCTGTTACCCTACTGTTGTCTGTTATTCTTGTCAGTTTTTGTTAGGTTTTAATTTATAAATGCCATTGTTTACAAAAAATATCTATAATTCTAAAGTATAAGTTATTTATTGTTAATTATAGATATTGCACGCCCAACAGGGTAGAATAGTTGACATTCCATTACACTTTATATATCAACTTTTATAATGTAGGTATTTCATGTAAGAAAAAAGTGTATCTAGGTACCCTACTATTCATATACCTAAATACTAGGTAGGTACTTACAGCAATATTTTCTTAGTTCACACGACAAAATTATGCAATGTTTTCAGTTCTGTAAACGTGCGGATTACACAGTTTTTGACTATTTACTTTATCACGAAGATTCCTTCACATCGCATGTTCTGTGTTGCTGAGTAGGCGGTTTCGTGTTGCAGTAAGTCTGCGAAGGCAAACGTTTTTCAAAATGCCCGTGTACCTATGCGATGGTGCTCATTATTGTAAGGCTTATGTCCAGCAGTGGATTAGACTGATGATGACAATGGTAGAAAAAAAAAACTTAACTAGGGAAAGTAGGAACAAAACCCATTTGTTATTTGTCCTTGTTGTTTATGTTTATAATTACCTATAGCTTTTTTAATAACCCAATGGTTATGATGAGTAGGTAGTAGTATTTTGTATTTAAGGAAGGCTTTTCCCGGTAATGAACTTCGATGGTCTCTTTTGATTAGAATAGTTAAAAGCTGTAAGTATCTATTTTACTTAGGTCGGTACCTATTACCTACCTAGGTATGTACATAACTAGGTAGCTACTTAAGGAGAAAAGGTATTGAGGGAACCTTACCAATTATTATTAGATGGTTTTTTTACAAAAAACTAATTCAAATTCCACGTCACATCGACCACTTCGGCCTCATTCTGTGTACAAAAAAGAATTCATACATTTATTAAGGATAACTCAAAAACAACTAGTCAATTTTATTTTTTATTAAAAAAAAAACCACACTACAAGCACCAAAAAACATTAAAATAGATTCACAGAAAAAAATTATCGCATGACAAAAATAATAAAATACAATTGAGAACCCTCCTATTTTTCAAGTTGGTTAAAATAGGAGTGATCATGTTGTTTGTTGGATGTGATCAGGTGATTTAGATGAAAAATAATCCTTTATACTGTATAGGCACTGTATAGATGTATATGTGCTGTTTATTATTTGCTCATTTGTCAAGTTTTGAGGTTTCAAACTTAAATCTTTTGCCGTGCTTCCCTCCATCTGTAGTTTATTTAATTTAGGGTGGAATACCAAAACGCGGATATGATGGTGGTTACGATGATTCACCTGTCATAGCGAAGCGATTACTTCAGCAAAATACCAGAACCAACTAGTCCAACAGTGAAATAAGGTTTTCAGACATTTCGACAAACGTCTACCCACTTTCTCAAAATAATCAGCTTACCTGCAACATACCTAACTTCCTGGCAAAAACCTTTCAAAAAGCCGATCACGACTTCGCTAATCTCTAATCGCATTAATAGAAGCGTTTTACCTGAAATAAAACGCATATTAAAATACTTACCTTACTGGAAGCTTTAATAAGCTTTTAACGAGAAAGCACATCCGTTTCCGTCGAATTTGACTACTTTTTGACTGATTTTTCGGTAGTATATCCGGTCCACTGGCGACACCTAGGCGTTTCGCGCCATTTTTAGTTTGCGTAAAATGGACAGCGCCATGTTTTATCATTGGTTAAGTTACACCAGGCAGAAATAAAAGCAAAGCTTCCAGTAAGGTAAGTATTTTAATATGCGTTTTATTTCAGGTAAAACGCTTCTATTAAATCACTTGACCGTTACTGGAAGCTTTAATAAGCTTTTAACGAGATCTGTTTGTTTTCGCCTGGTGTCGCCAAATGTAGAGTTTGAGGGAATAACGCCAATGTGATGAGATATAATTAAAAAGAATGTGTAACAAGTCTTCTGAAAGACTACTGATACAGTAATGTTCTCTTGAGTTTTGTTCTATAATTCTGACACTTGATTTTAGTAGGTAACCAAGAACAAATTTATTAAAATTTATAAAAATCCACTTGAATTTTAGCCGTTTTAACAGCTTGAATATTCGAATTGCCACCAAACTAAAGTAATAATTAGCAAATATTGTATCAATCGTTTTCAACAATAATGTAGTAACATTATCAGGTAGATATATGTTATTTCTCGCCTACAAATCCTTTAAAAATTATTGACGAACAGCCAATTCCCTCGTCTAAAAGTGATCGTATGTTATCTGAAACTGCTCCAACATCTGTTTATCTAAAAGAGGTTTTATCCCAGCCAATAGGTACGTTACGCTAGCTTAGCCACTCTTAGTGTAATATTAAAATCGTTTATAGACTTTCAGTCTAGTTTTATGAATAAATAAGTATAGTTCATTCATAATAGTGGATTAATTTATAACATAATTAATGTTTGAAAGAAGTCTACCACTGTACAGTGTTGGAACCGTCAAAAAATAAATAATACATACTATACACAATGACAAGATCAAGGTATGTCTAGTAACGTTAAGACGTGTAAACTTTTACGTGTACAGATCCACAGTTATATCGTGGTGAGACGATCTTATGAAAATATTGATTAGTAGGTATTTTGTGTCAATTGTTCCACCATTCTACACGTACACTTCAAAAACATGAGAACGATGTTCTTGACTTTCGGTGGTGACAGACCTATTCCCCAGTTGAGGAACTACTAGGTATCCCTAGTCATTAATGATTTAGACGAAACACTTTAGGGATTAGAAATGGTAACGGAAATTCCCATGCTAGTGATCGATACATACCAGATTTTAAACACGCTATGAAACATCCAAGCGATACTAAACGCGTCATGAAACAATCTTTCAGATCTCGTGTAACATTATTACAAAGATCATGCGCAGCCTTTCAGGCAAATAAATTAATTACATAGAAGTATCTAGGGTCCCCACTTTATAAACACTATTCAATGTTCATATAATGCTAGCAGTTGTTGTCACTCGGGGGTAAACGATACCGATATAGGTGACCTCCCCGATCATTAGGCTTGCCTGGGATATCGTGTATGCTGAGATGTATTGGATGTCGAGCACATTCGATAGGTTATCTCTATGGTACAACTCTATGCTACTGCAGTATGATTAATAAGCCCATACAGTGAGATGAAGGCTGTGAAATGTGTGATGAATTTCATGTCTGGCTAGCACACATACAATAACTTGTATAAATAATAAATTTATTTTGATTGTAGTGCAGGAGAAACTCTTTTCGTTACCAGGTGGTCAGGCTGGAGTCGCATAATATAGCAGAAAAATCCTTTGTATTTCCTTTGAATGTGCACCTCTAACAGGCATGCACAATCACAAAATATTAATTTCTGCAGGGTATATATTTTGGACAGTTCCCGGCCTTCACAATACATCTTTCTGCGGTTTGAGAACCGAGGTACCTAAGAGCTAAGACCAAGATTAAGTGCTCGCGAAGCACATCTAAATGTTGATGCAATGTATAACAGAAAATCGTCGAGATAGGATACTCGTATTTCGGTCATTAATTACATACCTACTCGTTTAGTAGTAGTATAGTTTGCCTCGAGATTGAAAATGGGACTGGCTGATCTGTTAGATTTAACTATAAACATTCGGGATATCGAACGTGGCGATACCAGAGAGCTGCTATTGTCTGTATACCTACCAGAAAAACCTTCCTAACTTAACTTTTGTTAATTCTAGTGTCCAGGAGCATGTTTCCAGGAGCATTCGAGCGTCCTATATGTATTTATGTATATTGCTACCTTTTTGTTTAAGTGTCAAGAAACATTGGAGCTTCCTGCATATTGTATTTATCTATGCGATAGATAAGGAAATTGTAAACGTTTATGCGTTAATAAACGAAATATAAAATAAATAACTAATTGTTCACATTTGTTAAATGCAGTATCCAGGAGCATTATATATTGTTACCTTTTTGTTTAAGTGTCAAGTGTCAAGAAACATTGGAGCTTCCTGCATATTGTATTTATCTATGCGATAGACAAGGAAATTGTAAACGTTTATGCCTTAATGAACGAAAGATAAAATAAATAGATAATTGTTCATATTTGTTAAATGCAGTATCCAGGAGCATTGGAGCGCCCTGCACCTTATTTATGACTGTGCTGCGAACCTTGTTGGTAAAAGGGAACTCATGTTTTTGAGCCTTGTTATAGTAATTGTATACTAATCACTTCTGGGCTGACCCTTGTGAGATGTTATTATGGTATCCACCCCGCGAATGTTGTTTTTGTAGGCATTTCACCTAAGTCCAGGAGCATTGGAGTGTCCTGTACTATATTTATGACCGGGCCAGGAGCCTCGGTGGTAAAATAAAACTCTTGAATTTGAGCGCTGGTCCTTGTTATAATAGTTATAAATTGGCCACTTCTGGGCTGACCTCTTTGAGAGAGGCTATTATGCTATTCACCCCGCGAGGGTGTCTTTATGTAGGTATTTCACCTAGGTCCAGGAGCATTGGAGCACCCTGTACCATATTTAAGACCCTGCCAGTAGCCTCGATGGTTGGTCCTTGTTATTTTAGTTATAAATTGGCCACTTCTGGGCTGACCTCTTTGGGAGAGGTTATTATAGTATCCACCCCACGAGAGTGTCTTTATGTAGGTATTCCACCTAGGTCCAGGAGCATTGGAGCGTCCTGTGCCATATTTAAGACCGGGCCAGGAGCCTCGGTGGTTGGTCCTTGTTATTATAGTTATATATTGGCCACTTCTGGGCTGACCTCGTTGAGAGAGGTTATTATAGTATCCACCCCGCGAGGGTGTCTTTATGTAGGTATTTCACCTAGGTCCAGGAGCATTGGAGCGTCCTGTACCTTATTTAAGACCGGGCCAGGAGCCTCGGTGGTTGGTCCTTGTTATTATAGTTATAAATTGGCCACTTCTGGGCTGACCTCGTTGAGAGAGGTTATTATAGTATCCACCCCGCGAGGGTGTCTTTATGTAGGTATTTCACCTAGGTCCAGGAGCATTGGAGCGTCCTGTACCATATTTAAGACCGGGCCAGGAGCTTCGGTGGTAATACTCTTGATAGTTATTATATATTGGCCACTTCTGGGCTGACCTTTTCGAGACCTCTTTGAGAGAGGTTATAACGGTATCCACCCCGCGAGGGTGTTTGTGTAGGCATTTCACCTAAGTTCAAGAGCATATGAGCGTCCTGCATCATATTTATGACCGGGCCGGAAGTGTCAGTGCAGTGGTAAAAGGAAACTCGTGAACTTGAGCGCTGTCCTAGTAATTATAGATGTTGTATATTGGTCACAGCCGAGCTGACTTCTGAAAGGTAATTACGGTATCCACCCCGCGAGGGTGTGTCTGTGTAGCAGGGCTTGGAATACCGGTATTTATAAATACCGGTTCGACTGACCTGTACTTCTTTGGTATCGATACAAATTATACCGGTACTTTTTGAGAACCGGTATAATTGAACGTGGTGTGGTCTCGGTACTTTCATTGGTACCGGTACTTAAGTATCGGTATTTTCTATAAGTATCGGTAAAATTACCGAAATAATGCTCGAAGAGTATCGGTACTTTTCAAAAATTTTATTTTGTGCAAGCGAGAGAGAAAACTGATTAAAAAAGATGAACGAAACGACGCGAAAACCGCTTAGAATACCGGTACTTTTAGGCAAAGTACCGGTACTTCAAAAGTATCGATACTCGAATTTAACGAAATGAAAGTACCGTTACTACCGTAAAAGTACCGGTATTATTGGTACCGATATCAAGCCCTGCTGTGTAGGCATTTCATGTGGATAAATAAACTTTGAGCGCCTACTGGTGTGTTATATGATTTACCTATGTTACTTCGAAATGGCCCAATAAATGAATATCTGATTTATAGGGATTTACAATTCTGCCTTTAAGCTTGAAAGGAACCTGGAGGTCCACACGATGGACCTAGTGATTCACACTAGCTCTACCCCCGCGAGGGGCAGCTAAGTCCTTGATTATGTTTTGCGAGAACAGGGTTAAAAGATTCACTTATGCTTATACTCCCAGCCTTTTAAAACAAAATACAAGATCAATCAATCAATCAACAAGATCACTTTAATTTCTTTACAAGTACAGGTTATGAACAAGTCAAATCTCAAACTAAAATCATTATTAAAAAACTCGCAGGTAGTTATGTAGAACGCGCTCGACTAGAGTCGCGCACATCCTGAAGTCCCTCTTTCGTTAAGGGATGAAATCAAATGTTGTTCTTCCAACACTAGTTAACTGCTTTTCCGTAAATGAATTCAACAAACTGCTATATAATTATTACCAAAAATTTCTATTTTACTGTCAAATTTTGATTACATTACTATTGAAGTTCTCTTTGTATTTGTATTGATTGAATGATCAAAAGGAGCCGTGAATGGTTGAGTTGAGACTCAAAAATAAAATTTTTGAGGGTAGGTATTCGAACTAAAAAGGTCTAGTGCTTGCTAGTTATTATTTCTTGGGTCGTTTCTTGCGAACCTAGAAGATGTCTTCGAAAAACAGTTGCGTGTTTTCGGAACCTGTGGTTTCGTTCTTCTAATTTGTTTTATAGTATCTACCCCACGAGGGCGAAATAATGGCCTTGCCATGACATTGATTGTCAGTGAAGTTAAACATGTTTGTACAAGCGTCAACGCTTACAAAATGAAGTTATCGAGACCTTACCATCATGGCAAGCAGTATAAAAACGACTCAAATAGTCAGGCAGGGCATCAGTTATAATAACTTTGGAGCTTACCCGTATCCTGGGATCGAAGCTCACGGCGCGTTCACGGCGGCGGTGGCGGCGGCGGTACCGCCGGTTCCGGCTCTTTAGTAAAAATAGGCTGTAATTTTAAAATACAGTTATTCAAAATATTTTAACAAAAATGTCCTTTTTTCCTTCCAAAAATTACCAAAAATACCGGACCCAATCCGGTAGAAATAAAAGATCATTTTAAAATATGATATCTTATATGACAGAACCAACACAATGAAGTAAATTATTTAATTAAATGGACTTGGAGACCGGAACCGAAAGAACCGAATAAACCGAACACAATCAGTATATTATTAAAATAAATGATCAAGTACTTTCTATTAAATACGAGATCCGAACGGAACAAACCGTTAAATTTTTACTGTTAGTTACCTACCTTAGGTAAGGTAAAAAATAATGAGCACAATATGCTTTCCTGAATCAACGTTCTTTGACCTTTGTCCTGCAGTGGGACAGTAATGGCTAAAATTGAAAGCAGGCCCTATATCTTATTAAAAATAACACAAATATAACAAAGAAATTTTTACAACACGGTCGATAAAAATTCTCAAAATGATTTCAAGTGCGAGAATAAAAGTAAATTTTAAAAACTTACAGGTTTTTCTGCGATTCACTTTACGATATAACCTTATAATAATTATCACTATATGTAGTGCAACTTTAACAGAGCCAGAGCAGAACTGCTGCGTACACAAGTTGCTTCGACGGAATACGAAACGCCAATGATAAAACATGGCGCTGTCCATTTTACGCAAACTAAAAATGGCGCGAAACGCCTAGGTGTCGCCAGTGGACCGGATATACTACCGAAAAATCAGTCAAAAAGTAGTCAAATTCGACGGAAACGGATGTGCTTTCTCGTTAAAAGCTTATTAAAGCTTCCAGTAACGGTCAAGTGATTTAATAATTTAAAATGCATCGCACACTGTTTCTGTATATATTACTCGTGAAGATATATCAAGTTGTTGCTAACTCGTACTCAGTGAATATAGGGACGGATAAACATGTGAATTTAATAGACAAACGGTTTCTGAGTTTTACTATCGACCCGAAGTATCTGTTTTCGAATAACGGGAAGTATAAAAGGTATGTAAAATTTGGATTATTATAGTGTAGATAGATAGTATGTAATGTGATATTTGGTTCTATAACCCTTTCATATTAATTAATAAATGTTTATTGAATAAACCGCAAATATGAAAACATTTTACTTTACGGTCACTTTACGTTATAAACACGCTACAACACATCAAAACATGAGGGATCTATATTGCAGCAAATTGTATGGTCTTTTTGCTGCCGTAGAAAACCGTAGAGCTTCTACGCGATCCCAAATCGTAGGGCCTCTACGCTGTAGCAAATCGTAGGGCCTCTACGCCGTAGCAAATCGTAGGGCCTCTACGCCTTAGCGAAAACCTACGAAATTGTTAACTTAACCTTAATTTCAAGCAAACTCAAGATGTTATCTTTTATTTTATTTTCTCTCTGCTATGTGTTTGAATAAATAAATTGCTAAAAAAGGTTTTCTATTCTACTAGATATTAATTTAACGAATTGTTATAATTATTTTGTCCCTAATCATGAAAAGGGTTCACATATGCCACAATTTTTTACGAATAATCGTGAAATTGATGTTCTTACCTATCGTAAAATTAAATTAACAATGTCAAGTCAATGACAATTAACAATTTCAATATGATAATTAACATATTTTTAAACATGAATTGCTTTTTTTGAAAGGTAGTCTACTAGAATATTATACTAGTCGACACATTTGAATGACGGAGAAAGTTTTAGGGATTACATGCTACATACTGTGAATATTACTTTACTAAAGTTTTTTAAGTTAAGTTTTTTTCAAATAAATTTACTACACTAGGGGTTATTTAGTAAAAATAAAAAATGCCTATTTAATTATTTATTTCATACTTTATTTATACCGAGTTTGAGTAACTCGATAAAATGAAAAATATTTTTCCATACAAAGTTTACCACCCTATCAACTCTCTCAGAGGCAAATTTAAAAATAATATATTAGCCTATGTGTTATTCTAGGTTCTAAGCTATCTACGTACCAAATTACATCTAAATAACTTAAGTAATTACGGAGATTACTTATAACAAACATTCACACTTCAGACTTTTCCATTTATTATAATGTAAGATGAATCTTTCATCTTACATTATAATATATATAGAGGTAATATATAAAATAGTAAGATAGATATCGATCAAAGATATAATAATGTGCATACCTACTTCTCGTATCTATTATAGCACCATTGTTATAATAAGGTTAATAACTAAATTTGATCTGACTGACCGCAATCACTTAACCTTTCGGTGACCAGCCACCCGAGAGAAGTAAATTTAAAAACAGCGCTGCATGCATATGAATATACTGCATGCATACTGCATACTGAATTTACTCCATTGCCCTAATTTTTTAAATGTTAATATGGTAAGTCTGTTTTGTTTTTTGTATCATAGTAGGTATCTAACTAAGACAATGTTTTTTTTTTCTTTCTTTCATCTGAATCTGGTCGTTAAAAACCAACTGTAAATTTGATAGATAAATTATAGTAGACTAGATGCGCCCCGCGCGGCTTCGCCAGCGATCCGGAGTTTTTTTTTGGTACAAATTTTAGAAATTTATTGCACACCCCCTAGGAGTTATTGTGTAAAAATAAAAAATACGTGTTTAATTATTCACCCCATAGTATTTATACCGAGTTTTGAGTGAATCGGCACAAGGAAAAATTATTTTCCATACAAACTTTACCACCCTATTTAGCCTCAGAGGTTAAAATTTCCAAATTTTAATAGCCTATGTCCTATTCTAGGTCCTGATCTATCTACATGCCAAATTTAATTTAAATAACTTAAGCAGTTACAAAGATTACTTATAACAAACATTGACACAGACTTGCCCATTTATTATAATAGAAAGATTAGTGAAATGTTTTTTGAGTATAATACGGCTATTTTCTAATGTTTTTTTATATATTTTTCCTCTACATATTTTTCTAGTTGTTGAAAATGCATCTGCAAGCAACTTTTTTAGCTTTCATAATAGCGTCATTATTCTAAGTGTTTAAGGTTATTTTTTAAGATTAATATTCCTGATAGTACAACTGTTTGTTCTCCGAATAAACCAAAATATTAAATAAAATGGTAGTGTAAAGTTCGTAGCAAAAGACGAAAAATGAGGGTAGATCGATATATCTGCCAATAAAAACTCACTCCCAGTGACCTCAGTTCTTTCGTGATCATGGCGCTTGAACCGGTGCCGAAATATCGGAAAACTCGAACGAAAACAAATCATGGTAAATATCCCGTATTCAATGACTTAGTGTTAAAAACCATGACAGTTTTAAAAGTTATTTATTAAATAAAACATAGTATAAAACAAAGTCGCTTTCTGTGTCCCTATTTCCCTATGTCCCTTTGAACGCTTAAATCTTTAAAACTACGAAACGCATTTTGATGCGGTTTTTTTTAATAGATAGAGTGATTCAAGATACAGGTTTATACGTATAAAACCGTGCAAAGCCGGCGGCGGGTCGCTAGTAATAAATAAAATAACCCTTCCTCCTTAGCAAGGAATGCATCTGCATGGCGTCGTCGCTGGCGCCCGCGTTCGTGCGCATCGCGGGTCCCTCCACGGCGCTCATGTCTTACCACAACGCCTCCATCGCCATCGAGCCGCCGCCGCTCCAGGCTCGCCGCAGCCACTACCAGTCCATCTTCAGCGACAACCTGGCGAGGATCGACCACGCGCTCCGGAGAGACGGGAGGGAAGAAGGTTTGTTATACTTATAGTTATCATAAGCAGCGTCTCGCGGTTTCACTCGCGTTGTTCCCGTTCCCGTGGGAATTTTGGGATAAAATAAAGCCTATGTGTTATTCCAGACTATAATCAATATCTGTACCAAATTTCAGCCAGATCCGTTCAGTAGTTTTTGCGTAGCAGCGGCTCACGGTTTCACCCGCGTAATTCGCGTTCCCGTGGGAATTCCGGGATAAAATACTGCCTTTATGTTATTCCAGACCATAATCTCTTTATGTGCTAAATTTCATCCAGATCCGTTCAGTAGTTTTTGCGTGAAAGAGTCATAAACATCCATCCATCTATTTATCCATACAAACTTTCGCGTTTATAATCTTAGTAGGACTTCGATTGATCTGCTAGACTGCCAGCAGTCTAGAGCAGATCATCATCCCACCGTAGCATCCCTAGTACATCTGTGATCCCACCTGGGCCCAGATTCCACTAATGTCAAAACAAAGTCGCTTGAAGAGACTTTCATAATTAGAATGTCAAATTGGTGGTTATAAAGATAATCGTCACAGCTATGAATGAACCTCAAAAAGTTTGTGTTACTAGAATGCCAAAAAGAGTTTAACACTGACATTTTGACACTATACTATTTAAATGGTGAAGCGATTTATTTAGTGGAATCTGGGCCCTGGCCGGTGGGCGTCCTACACTACGTTTTCCTACCTACCTGAACCCATGTTAATGAGTAGTGTATCCTACAGGTCGAGTCAAGCGCAACCCCACCCGCCTCGAAGTGTCCCACGAGCAGTGGCGTCGGTTCGTGCGCTGGGCCAAGTCCACAGGCTTTGACCTCGTGTTCGCTGTCAACAATCACGACAAGATGGCCGCCGGGATCTGGGATCCCAACATGGCGCTCAATATACTCACTGTGGCGGAGAAAGCTGACGTTGGGGAGATTTACTGGCAGCTGGGATATGGTGAGTTTATTACTTTCTTAAGAGACTACATCTCTCTTAAGAGATACAGATCTAAGTAATCTTCTTTAAGCTTTTACAAAAGTGTCTACGATCCTCCTCAAGATTTCCCTCTTTTCTTTGATCTGAGATAGAGGGATTCCATTCCGAAACTTTGTAGATTTCGCGAGGCATTGGGTGTAGATGCCTCTAGATACAACTAATCCTAGAACAATCGCACGAATTCGCAATTCAAATGGGATGGCTATGTGTGACTCTATAATTTATGGTTGTCGATAATTAGGCTTTAGTTAACGTAAAGATAATATCACTCGTCAAAAACAAAAGCAAATTTATTAAAAAAATTAAACTATTTCAATCACATCCTTGCAATTGAATACATTTGCTGAATGAAATCAGTGTGATATACTGATTTAAAATCTAACTTTTACCACTAATAATATTCAGCAACTACAACAACTAATATATATCTTGTAAGTATATATAAAAAAATCTTCAATCTTCAGGTTTTTCATGATCCACTTTTATTAGTTTTCAGGCCATATAGTACTATTAAAATGAAAATAATCTGTTCGTAGAATGCACAAACCAGTCAATCGAAGAATACCTGAACGACCTGGAAACCTTGCGCGTGATCATAGAGACCTTCCCCGCGGGGAAGCGGGGCGAGTGGCGCCTGGCGGGCGGTGACGTCACGGGCTGCCTGCAGCCGGGCTCCAGCGACTTCAAGGACTACGTCACTCTGTCCAGCGACCTCATGGACGCTATACTCTTGAACGGGTAAGTACAGCGTAGAGGTACCTCGCGAATGGTGGCCGGTGTGGAACAAATCTTCAGGAAAAATCTTCTCCCTTCCACCATCGCACTAGCAGACGCATTGAAAAATACCATCCGTACCTGGTCGATATTCCACAATGTCGAACCATTACATTGTGTTCAACCTTCATAATATGCACGGCCAGAGAGTGGAATGAGCTTCCTGCGTCTAATTTCCCGTCAGAGTACGATTCTTCAAATCCAGAGTGAATAAGTTCCTTCTGGGAAAAAGTGCTCTATCTAAGACCACTATCCCACTTACGAAAACGCTCGACCAATTTCAATAATAATATAAAAATCAGGACTTTGCGTTGGCACTTAGAGGATTGTCTCATCTCTTCACCTTAAGTTCATACAAGATGGAAGCTTTGTGGAAAGTTCAAGTAAGTCAATATAATTTTTTGCAACCTCCTACGCCCAATTCCCAACAACACCTATCTCTTTCCAGCAACTCGTCCACGAGCGAGCTCGCCCGCCTGTCAGAGCGAGACCGCCTGAAGCTCCTCCACCTGCTGAGCGAGAGCACCACTCCACTCTGGCTGACGGAACAGCCGTGGGCCGACGTGGCCGAGACCTCGCGCGCCGCCGACTGGCTCACCAGCCTCGGGCACGCCGCCAGGAACGGCTTCTCCGTCCATTATAGAGAGTTGGATGAGGAGGAGATGTATCAGCCTACTTTGGTAAGTTTATCTTGTTTTTATTGTGATGTCATTTTGTACGGGTTCTAACGGAAGACCAGCGCTGGCTAGGTCTCCTATGAGACCTAGCCAGCATTATGCTCTTTTGGGACCCTTTTATAATAACTTTATTTATGTTCCTTACTTAGGTTCCTTAAGTGCGTGTCTTGTAAAATGTTTATTTTGTTGTAGAATTACATTGCTCTATTCTACTCTATTCTTCTATCTTTTATGGTCGGTTCACACTGATGGCTGATGATGATGTTATATCAAAACGGTCTATGTGATTATTTGATAGTCTGTGCAAGCTTACGCTCGCAACGACTCGGCCAGCATGTGGAGGGACCATAAGACTTAGGTATTTTCTATAAATAAAACAAAATATATAATGCTGGACAATCCACACAGCATCATCTAGCTCCAAGCTAAGAAGAGTTTGTGTTATGGGTACTAGATGACTGATATACTTTCTATGTACCTAAGTAATTTTTCGCTGTTAGATTTAGCCCATGTCATGCCTTAAACGGGATCAAAGACTCTCGTTTGGTTTTGCATAATACCAAATCTTTTTCGAGTTTCACAAGTAGTGTATTTTGAGAAATTAACTTACATGTCAAAAAGTATAAAAGAATCTTATCAGTATCTGGTAGGTGCGTTTCAAGGCGCTAAATGCATGGTAATAGACGTAAAATTATATATAAAAGTTTTCTTAGACTTCTGGACAACTCATACATAGACCTCGGGTCTCATAATAAACCGAGATTTAAAACAATAAACAATACATAAGTAAGTCGAAACTTTCTGAAATTTGAAAGTCAGAAATACAAATTCAAAACAATTTTCGGTTTCAATTTTAAACCAAATAACTACTACTAAGTTCATAACCTATGTGTTATAATTATTTTATTTTTTTTATTCATGAGTTCTAATGGTAGAATAACAAAACGAATAATTAAATTAGATACAACTAGTATTTATTATTATTACAAACTCCTAAAAATCTAAGCCATCACCAGAAGGCAGAATATCCAGAATGTTGGCAGCATGCCACGTTGAATGGTTCGTTGACTGAAATAACAATAGTAATGCTCGACAATCCACACAGCACCATCTAGCTCCAAAGTAGAAGCCAGCATTCCGTTGTTTTCACAAGAAAAATAATAAGTTATTAAGAAGAGTTTCCCCGCAGAGTTTCTACATGGCGCTGCTGTACAAGAACCTGGTGGGGGCGCGGGTGCTGCAGGTGGGCATGCAGCCGGAGCAGGCCATCCTGTTCGCGCACTGCACCACGCTCCGGCACAAGGTACGGCCCCGCAGAGTTTCTACATGGCGCTGCTGTACAAGAACCTGGTGGGGGCGCGGGTGCTGCAGGTGGGCATGCAGCCGGAGCAGGCCATCCTGTTCGCGCACTGCACCACGCTCCGGCACAAGGTACGGCCCCGCAGAGTTTCTACATGGCACTGCTGTACAAGAACCTGGTGGGGGCGCGGGTGCTGCAGGTGGGCATGCAGCCGGAGCAGGCCATCCTGTTCGCGCACTGCACCACGCTCCGGCACAAGGTACGGCCCCGCAGAGTTTCTACATGGCGCTGCTGTACAAGAACCTGGTGGGGGCGCGGGTGCTGCAGGTGGGCATGCAGCCGGAGCAGGCCATCCTGTTCGCGCACTGCACCACGCTCCGGCACAAGGTACGGCCCCGCAGAGTTTCTACATGGCACTGCTGTACAAGAACCTGGTGGGGGCGCGGGTGCTGCAGGTGGGCATGCAGCCGGAGCAGGCCATCCTGTTCGCGCACTGCACCACGCTCCGGCACAAGGTACGGCCCCGCAGAGTTTCTACATGGCGCTGCTGTACAAGAACCTGGTGGGGGCGCGGGTGCTGCAGGTGGGCATGCAGCCGGAGCAGGCCATCCTGTTCGCGCACTGCACCACGCTCCGGCACAAGGTACGGCCCCGCAGAGTTTCTACATGGCACTGCTGTACAAGAACCTGGTGGGGGCGCGGGTGCTGCAGGTGGGCATGCAGCCGGAGCAGGCCATCCTGTTCGCGCACTGCACCACGCTCCGGCACAAGGTACGGCCCCGCAGAGTTTCTACATGGCGCTGCTGTACAAGAACCTGGTGGGGGCGCGGGTGCTGCAGGTGGGCATGCAGCCGGAGCAGGCCATCCTGTTCGCGCACTGCACCACGCTCCGGCACAAGGTACGGCCCCGCAGAGTTTCTACATGGCGCTGCTGTACAAGAACCTGGTGGGGGCGCGGGTGCTGCAGGTGGGCATGCAGCCGGAGCAGGCCATCCTGTTCGCGCACTGCACCACGCTCCGGCACAAGGTACGGCCCCGCAGAGTTTCTACATGGCGCTGCTGTACAAGAACCTGGTGGGGGCGCGGGTGCTGCAGGTGGGCATGCAGCCGGAGCAGGCCATCCTGTTCGCGCACTGCACCACGCTCCGGCACAAGGTACGGCCCCGCAGAGTTTCTACATGGCGCTGCTGTACAAGAACCTGGTGGGGGCGCGGGTGCTGCAGGTGGGCATGCAGCCGGAGCAGGCCATCCTGTTCGCGCACTGCACCACGCTCCGGCACAAGGTACGGCCCCGCAGAGTTTCTACATGGCACTGCTGTACAAGAACCTGGTGGGGGCGCGGGTGCTGCAGGTGGCCATGCAGCCGGAGCAGGCCATCCTGTTCGCGCACTGCACCACGCTCCGGCACAAGGTACGGCCCCGCAGAGTTTCTACATGGCACTGCTGTACAAGAACCTGGTGGGGGCGCGGGTGCTGCAGGTGGGCATGCAGCCGGAGCAGGCCATCCTGTTCGCGCACTGCACCACGCTCCGGCACAAGGTACGGCCCCGCAGAGTTTCTACATGGCGCTGCTGTACAAGAACCTGGTGGGGGCGCGGGTGCTGCAGGTGGGCATGCAGCCGGAGCAGGCCATCCTGTTCGCGCACTGCACCACGCTCCGGCACAAGGTACGGCCCCGCAGAGTTTCTACATGGCACTGCTGTACAAGAACCTGGTGGGGGCGCGGGTGCTGCAGGTGGGCATGCAGCCGGAGCAGGCCATCCTGTTCGCGCACTGCACCACGCTCCGGCACAAGGTACGGCCCCGCAGAGTTTCTACATGGCGCTGCTGTACAAGAACCTGGTGGGGGCGCGGGTGCTGCAGGTGGGCATGCAGCCGGAGCAGGCCATCCTGTTCGCGCACTGCACCACGCTCCGGCACAAGGTACGGCCCCGCAGAGTTTCTACATGGCGCTGCTGTACAAGAACCTGGTGGGGGCGCGGGTGCTGCAGGTGGGCATGCAGCCGGAGCAGGCCATCCTGTTCGCGCACTGCACCACGCTCCGGCACAAGGTACGGCCCCGCAGAGTTTCTACATGGCGCTGCTGTACAAGAACCTGGTGGGGGCGCGGGTGCTGCAGGTGGGCATGCAGCCGGAGCAGGCCATCCTGTTCGCGCACTGCACCACGCTCCGGCACAAGGTACGGGACCAATGCATATTGATATTAAGGCGCAAACAGCAGGTACACTAGCGCCACCACTAATTTTATCATATATTTGGTCAATGTCGAAGTGCTTTATTTTCTTAAGACTTTACAGGACTCTTGGACACACACGCTTATGTAAGGTATAACAAACTGAAAGTGTGAATTTTGGACATTCCTTTTTTAATTAAGAATAAGTGTCTTTTCATTCACACACGCACACACACACACACACACACGCACGCACACACAAAACACACACACACACACACACGCACACACAGATTCTACACCAAACAATCACATTATGGCAGGCAGCCCTCGTTGCCCGGACTCTCAAGAGGCCGGTGTCCTCGGGAACACCTTACCTAACACACACACATATATACACACAAACAGATAGGTACTAAACCTTCAAACAGTACACTCTAAACTCAACACACTAATACCCTTAATACCTAGATTCGAAACCCATTATTGTCTCTAGAATCTTTTGCCTACTGTAAGAAACAACCTGATTTAATTTACAACTAGTTCTTAATTAATCATTTATCTTTATATAACTGTTCTTATTTTAATTTTATTTTTCTATTGTTTTTGCATGCAACATAGATTTTTAATTTCTTCCTAATTAACTACCTATCTAAACATAACTATAACTTTAAAAATGTATTTATATCGTGTCAGGAGGCGGGCGAGGAGACTACGCCGCAGTTTTTAACTTTTGTGGTCTCCTCGTTCAACATGTAACTTACCAAAACTGTTATTTATCCCAATAAACGATTTTGTATTTTTTGTATTTTCATTACTCATACTCGGAAAGTAGGTCTGAAGTTGCCTGTAGAGCGGGTTGAAAGTGATACTTTTCCGCCCTAGGGAGAATCGTTTTCAACTGACAGCTATAACGTTACTATTCAACCATGATAGTGGTAAAATAAATGCTGAAGCTAAAAAAAAAAATCGCCTTAGCGACAATTCACTGA